>JAHREE010000483.1:125202-250955 GCA_033628505.1 Tringa tobata
GGCCGTCCCGCGGACGCGGAGCGGGGCCGCGGAGCGCGGGGGCCGGTCGGGAAGGGTGCGTGGGGGCGGCGTGCGGCGGTGTCGGGCGGGCGGTGCGGGGTGTCCGTGTGGTAGAGGGCGGTGCGCGGCGGTGGGGCGGCGTCGCGGCGGTGTGTAGGGTAAGACTATACTTTCAGGGATCATTTCTGTAGTTGGTCACTAGAGGGGAGTGATCGCCCTTGACCGGCGTCACAATCCGCGAGGAGGATGTTGTCGTTCTCTCCTGAGCGTGAGGCGGGCGGCGGCGCTGCTTGGGCAGGAGCCGTGGCCATCGATGACCGTTCCCGCTGTAGTGGCGGGAGGGAGAGAACGCGGGCTGAGCGGAGCCGGCACCTTTTTTCTTCAGTGGTTCAAAAAGTAGATCGGATCTGGTAACTGCACATTCACCATGTAGTTGAGGTTGGAGGTTCTCAACCCTGTAGACTACGGTTTTCCTGTGCTCATTATTTTGGACAAAATTGGTTAGGGTAATAAAGTCTTTCTCTGTCTGTTAATCATTGCTTTAGAAGAATTTCAATTTTTTATCATGAGTACTGTGTCCAGCTCTGGAGTCCCCAACACAGGAAGGACATGGACCTGTTGGAACGGGTCCAGCAGAGGGCCACAAAGATGATCAGAGGGATGGAGCACCTCTGGTATGAAGACAGGCTGAGAGAGTTGGGGTTGTTCAGCCTGGAGAAGAGAAGGCTCCGGGGAGACCTCATAGCAGCCTTCCAATATCTGAAGGGATCCTACAGGAGAGCCAGAGAGGGACTCTTTGTCAGGAAGTGTAGTGACAGGACAAGGGGTAATGGTTTTAAATTGGAAGAGGGGAGATTTAGATTAGATACCAGAAATAAACTCTTTCCTATGAGGGTGATGAGGCACTGGAACAGGTTGCCCAGGGAAGTCGTGGCTGCCCCATCCCTGGAGGGGTTCAAGGCCAGGCTGGATGGGACTTTGAGCAACCTGGTCTGGTGGGAGGTGTCCCTGCCCAGGGCAGGGGGGTTGGAACTTGATGATCTTTAAGGGCCCTTCGAACTCTAACCATTCTATGATTCTATGATCAGTGCAGTCCTCTGGTGGTGTTTGCGTTCATTCAGGTTAATACTTCTCATATTTGTATACCCTTTATTTGAAAACACGGTGGAGAAGCAGTGCATTGTATATATTGAAAGTTACAGGGAAGTTATTTTGCTCTTTTTTTCCAATTTCTGCTAATATCATTGTGTTTTTATATTTCCAGTATCTCAGAGGGAATATGGCAGTTGGTGTCAGTGTTAATGAACCCTTGCCTTCTCGGGGGCAAACAAGCACTCACCTTGTAATCTTTTGGTTTCTTTTAGGAATTTCTGTTGATGCCGTTAATTCCATGGGCCAAACTTCGCTCTTCACTGCTGCATTGCTAGGTCTTCGTAAAATAGTGGATGTGCTGTTGGATTATGGGTCAGATGCTAATCAGTTAAGTATAATTTTTTTTTTCTTATATTGTAATAGTGTTTAATCTTTTGGTGGTTTTAGTCAACATAATACACGATATTCACAGTATGTAAACGAACAAGTGCTTAAGATGCATGTTGCTATTTTAGCCAAAGATCTTCAAAGGTAAGTAGGCTCCTAATTTTTCCCTGTTTCACACTCTATGTTGTTGTTTGGGAGTACATAAACATTCTAGGTGGGTGCTTTTCCCCTCAGAAGCACAGCAGGTGGAGTGCTGGTAGTAGGGGTAGCTTGAAACATTTCTGCTTTTAATGTTCCTCAGTCGCTGTTATGATGGAAGCACCCCGGTCCATGCAGCTGCATTCTCAGGAAATCAGTGGGTTCTTAGCAAGTTATTGGATGAAGGTGGTGACCTGAGAGTACATGATAAAAGTGGGAAAAGTCCTCAATGCTGGGCTGCGTCTGCTGGGAAAGAAAGCAGTGCTCAGGTATGTGTGTGCAATACGTGTTGAATGTGTAGTGGGTACATGCTCATATCTTCATCTTAAAGTGAAGAAACTCCAATATTCCAGGGAGAAATTATTGCCTTTTCCATGTTAGATAACTACTTAATGTTAGTTATCAATGTCAGTAATGTTTTTTTGAAGTCCTCATGATTCACATTATTTAACTAAGGTCCTGCTCGGGTGCAGGGATGTATCTGTCTGTAATTTGTTGGGACCTTGACGAGTAAGCGTGCAGTGAGGAGAATAACAGGCCCTCGTTTTCTATCCCTGACGTATGTAGTTTGTTTGTATGTATGTGCAATTCAGGGGTGAAGCTGAAGCAGTTTCCAAGTGCATCTCAGTCTGCATGAGCAGCATCAGCAAATGTGGCATTTTTGCTGGCATGGGAGCAAAATGTATCACGAAGGATTATCCATGACTGCAATATTGATTTAAAATTCATATTATAATACTCCTCTTTCCTGTTATTACAATGCTGCTCTTAACAAGAAACCTGATACTGCAATTTTCAGTGGGTGAATGTCTTGAAAGTTAGTCATCTAGTGTTTGAAGTAAGCTTTTATTACATTTTCATGTAATTGATTTTCTTGAAGATTTTCTGTGTATCCATTTCTTGAAATGCCTATTTAAATGTTGCAAGTAATGGGGTTATTTTTTCAGTAGTCATGATCTATTAATTTTAAATGGTGTGTCTTACGGTTCTGAAGTAATTTTGGTTTTGTTGTTTTTTCCTTCCTCCTCCTCTCTAGATGCTGGAATTTATACAGCGTTGTACATCCCACATGCAGGCTGTCATTCAGAATTTTCCTTCTGATCTACTCAAGAAGGTTGGCTCATCAAATGCGCTGGTCTGCAGTCCATCTAGGTTTGGGGGCCTTGTTCAAGGGTAAGAATATATTCTTGAGTACTGAGGGATTGAACTACAAGGACTGTTACTTCCATATTCCATAATCTCAAAATTAACATGCCCTGTTTTTTTAATTTTTTTTTTTTTCAATATCAGATTTAAAACTAATGTGTGTTAGGAATGATGATTTTTTAAAAATTTCTGTTGTAGGGGTTCCAAATAGAAACTTGACAGATGTAAATATCTGTACGTTAAAAGAGATACTCTTGAAATCATCAATATGAAGTACTGGATTTTCATAGTATTAAAATGGGGTAACATGAAGTAGTTTCTTTCTTGACCTTTTAAGGTCACTGCAGATCTTTTGGGGGTGTGTTTCCAACTGTTTCAAGAGCTTTTATGTTAGATACACATTAGGAAAAATACATACTTGTGAACAAAAAGCAATGCAAGATGCCTGTCTATACATATTTTTGTTAATTTGGCTATCTTGCTTTAAACAAATATATATTATAATGGTGTATCTAAAGGGTTTTAATGAGTTGCATAGTAATTTGGGATCTCAGCATCTGCATTAGACTTTTTGTGTGGGACCAGATAAATGCAACATTTTAAATACATGGCTGTTGCAGAACTGCATTTTTTTCTCTCTCTCTTTTTTATTTAACTCAAAGCCTTGGCGTATTAGTTACTCTTATTGCTTATGTTTTTGATACTTAGAAATGTTGACAGTCCTCTGCATAGATTTCTAAAAGGTGGAGCTAACGCAGCCAAGAGCATTTACAGCTTTGGGTTTGGGAAGGTAAGGAGCTATGGACAACGGTTTTCTAGTGGTAGTAGTACAGTTTTTCAGTCACATATTCTTCACAGTAATTATCCCACCTGTGTTATTTTTCATTTTAGTGTTTTCTTATTTCTACTGAAATGGTGCCAAAAAAAATGGGGAGAGTGCAAATACCCAGGCCTTTAGTTGTTAGTAGGCCCTGTCAGAAAGAGCTGTTTTGGAACACGCAGTAGAAACTCTCCTGTTAAATGTCACCTCTGTGAGCTCTTAATGACTTTCTGCTTTCCCTATTTTGGCTTCACTAGAAAGTTAAGTTTTAGACATAGAGATCTTAACATTTCATTTTGGTGCTTTGGGTGGTGCTCCCATTGCAGCGATTGCACTCAGGTTTTTAGGGAGCTTGCGGGAGATGTGACGGATCTTTGGAACTGTTGCATATTCCATTTCTTTATGCCCTGGTCTTGTTTCAGTTTTATCTTGCGGGCAGCGGTCATCTGGGGTACTTGGCATCTCTCCCTATTATTGGGGAAAAAGACGTGGTTCAGGCAGATGACGAACCAGCGTTTTCTTACCATGTTGGACCATACATGATGATGACAAAGTAAGTGGAATCAAAGGGGTTTTAGCCACTCTTGGTGTGTATTTGTTGCTATTGAGCAGCAACTTGTTGTACCAGTTGCCTTGTTTGATAGTTTTCCTTGTATATTCTATATTCATCCACTGCTTTTTGCTTGCACCTTGTTTTCTGAGGTCCACTGATTATCTTCTGTAGACACTCTTGATATCTGTAGGTTGCTCTGGTCTTTTCCAGCATTATTAACCCAATTATGATTGGGTTGGGCATGCACAGATTGTGGCGTTCAGTGTTCAGTCCTTGTAATTGTTGGGTGAGAGCTCTGGCCTCTGGATATGCACATCTGCAGCCCACTTGCTCAAGCCTGTGGTGCAATGAGAGTTGCAAGTGCAGACTGAGCCTGTTTTTTTATCTTTTGTATTGTGTAGCAAGTAATTGTCCTCAGAGGCATCTGAGAATGGACAAATGGGTGATCCCAAAGTTCTGACTTGTATCACAGCGGGCTGATGGCCTTTAGTGAAATGACCTTTAGAGGGTCCTTGTTCTTTACCTTGGATCAGGGAAGGATATCATCTGTGGACAGCAAGTCTGTCTTGCTACATCCAGTCTTTAACAGGATGAGACTTTGAAAGTGTATATGCTGTAGCCAGGATCCTCAAAGTGATGTTACTAACAGCAGGAGACAGCGCCAGAGCATTTCAGAGTTACAAAATTTCCGTAATGGAAAAAATACTGTAGAAGACATCTCATAGAAATTCCTCTTCTTCTCCTTGTAGCTTAATGTGGGAAGGCAGCAGAGTTACAGTGAAGGAACTCAGCTTTGAGCCCCACCAGAACTGTAGTAAACTACGCTTGGCTGATCTTCTTCTTGCAGAGCAGGAACGTAGTAGGTAAGAAAGAATGTGCAGCAGCCACAAGTGCTCCTGGGGTCTGGGTGTCACAGTGAGGTGAGGAAATGTGATTAACCTCAGGAGGACTGTCAGGCTGTGGTTGTACTCTCCAAATGAGAAATACAGGTCTCTCTTCTGTCTCTTCCCACTCCATTTGCTCCCCAGTGGATAATACAGGAGAAGGTGGTACTCTTTTCTCGTGTGTCTAGACAAATTCTTCATTATGTGTTTCTTGGATGGCTTATTTATGGATTCTCCTAGTTGTGACAGTAAACACTATTTCCTAAATGCCTCCTAATCTATAGTTCTTTTAGAATTTCAGGTATTTTAATGAGAAGTTAGAAGCAGTCATATTGTATTGATAAAATCACCTAGAAGGCCAGGACTCTTTGTCTTTCAATCTCAGATTTGCCTTACTTTTTTTTTTTTCCTCTCTCATTGCAGTCAGCTCCGTCATCCTCATTTGCTACAGTTGATGTCTGTTTGTCTGTCTAGTGACTTGGAGAAAACCCGTTTAGTATATGAAAGGGTTAACTTTGGTTCTCTGTACAGCATTCTTCATGAAAGGGTAATTGGAATACTTGTTTTTTATAATTAATTGAGAGGAAGAAATTTAATAACTACATCTACCATCTTTAGTCAAAGAATAAGAAGACAAAATCTGTGTATCCGGGTTTCTATTGCATTGCGCAGTGTCAGAGACTCGGTGTAATCTGGTAAAGTTTGTAATTGGCAAATACTTCAATTAATGATTAGGTGCAATTGCATTGATTTTCTTGTTTGGTGTCAGTCTTAAAATAGCTGCTGTTAAATTCAATTGAACTTTTAAACTGCATGTAGTTGTACACTGCAGATCTGGTGAGACCAGCTTTTGCATTTGAATATTTGCATGTAGTACATTGCAAACTGCCTGTATATAAAAATGACAGCTTGAATTTGGTTGTGGTTCTTTTTTTTTTAAATCATCAACTGACCTGTGTTTCATTTTTGTCATCCATTTTTTTCAGTTAATAGAGTTGTTACTTTATTCCTTCAACTGTTTGAATGCAGACATCTAAGTTATGGAGAAATTGCAGTCAGAGGCAAGAAACGCTAAGAGTTCATTCTGCTTCAGAGTGAATTTTGGCATAGTGTATAATTATTTGTTTTTAATTATCTTTTAAGGTGTTATTAGTTGGTTTGGTATTGAGAATTACCATTATTTTGCAAGTGCAATTTGTCTGACTTCTACTGCAGTATGTTTCACATTTGCTTTCTTTGCCTTCTTCTGTACAATAATAGTTTTTCCCTACATGAAGCTGTAAAGACCTGCAATGCCAATTTGGTACTTTGGGGTTGGTTTTTTTTCAGCGTACAGAATTCCCAGTACTGCACATGGAGACGATTTTGCACGTGCTGCTTCAAATTAATGATGCTTTGCGTTTTCTACACTCCCGTGGATTTATTCACCGTTCAGTTACCTCCTATGCTATTCAAATTGTTTCTTCTGGTGAGGCAAAGCTATGCAACTTGGAATACATGATAGAGAGGTAAAGAATTTCATCACTGTTTCTGCGAAAGGGACGAACACAAATAAAGTCAAATTTAGTGCTAAATTCTACTGAAGTGCCCCTCTTGATATCTAAGGACTTCTGCCTCCGATTTGGACAACAGAGTTACAGGAGTGAGGATTTCCAAATTATTACTGCTCCAAATTATTACTTTCATAAACTTTGCACAGGTAGTATGGCAAATTTCAGGTGGATTCAGTTTCTATCTTATAAATACTTGAAAATAGAAACTAGTAAGAGAAGCAGCTCTTTACTGGAGTATAAAAATACCATCACAGAGAAATAGAACCTAATCTTACAGAAGAGAGATTCCTCTTTGAGTCACTAATTCTGCTGTAGGGCTGCAAATAATTTAAGTCTCCTTTTGTTATACTGAACTTGTGCTTATGGAGGCTATCCTAAAGTAGTTGATGATTCCACACCTCATTGAACTGGTAGTAATTGTCACCAGCAACAAAAAGAGTATTTCTTTTATGAGACACACCATTAAATTCATCTGGGTAAATTACAACTTAAATACATTTTTTACTTCTTTCCTGTAGTGCAGTCTGATTAGAAAGGAAGTAAATGGCTGGTTAGAGTGTAAAGAAAGAGAGTAAAATCGGTAATAAACAGAAATTTACCAGCAGTAATGTCCTGAAAGGAGCAAAGGTCCTAACCTCCTTGTAAACTCAATTTGTTAATAAATCTTGGCGATTTCTTGACTATTTCAGGTACAGCTTGCTGTGAAATGAGTAACAACCCCCCCTATAATTAAATATAAGGAGGAAGTTATCTTCTAGACATACGTATACATTGCAAAATAAACGCTGACAGGCCAGGTGACACCTTGTTGTATTTGTCCATGGTTAGAGGACACTGGCCAGAGCTAACGGGTTGTTTGTAAAATTCATACTGTGAAATTTTCAACTTTCTCTGATTTCTTTTTGAGTGTAAATTTGTTAAAGGAGGTGCTACTTTTGCTGAAAAGTCTTTGCTGTAATGTGCCAAAATACATTTATCGGTGTGAAAATATTACAGATTTTTATTTGTCTGTATACTCTGGACCTTTTAGGTATTTAAACCAAAAGCAGATATAACAAACTCAGGTGTTTAATTCCAAAAGGTATAGATTCTAGTTGAGAGTGCTGTATGTCCCAATTTATAACTTTTTTTCTCTTTATACAGCAAAGATGGTGGAGAACATAGTGATCTGACACGTATTCCTGTCCCAGTCCAGCTCTATAAGTGGTGCTCTCCTGAAGTAATTCTTGAAAAAGCTGTCACGGTCAAATCAGATGTTTATAGCTTCTGTACAGTAGTGCAGGAGGCCTTGACAGGTACATCTATAGGTGTAGGCTTTTGTCACTAGGGTAACCTACTGAATGTTTTCAGTGCAGACCGTCAGCCCCTTAATGTGTGTTTAATTCCCCTGTGTGACTGGATAAAACCTTGTTGTGATGGCTCATACCAAGGTAACTGGGAAAAGGAACCCTGCAGACAAAAAAAACCCACCAAATGTTAATGACAATAGCAGACTACTGGAAACTTTAAAATAGAGATACAATTTTGTGTATGGTGTTATTCTGCTGTTTATCTTCTTCATATGAAGACAGCAAAACATTCAGTTAACTCTGCAATGTGCAAAACAAGCCTGTGAACCATTCATCTTTTTGATCACTAAGCTAACTTAAAGACAACCTATTGTTATTGTTATTACAGATAATGTAATGTAGGTTATGTATTGACTTTGACTATTTTGGCAGTGAAATGGGATAAATAATTACCCTAAAAATTAAAGCCTCTCTTAGCTAGTTGGTAATGAACAATCCAGAGCATGGTTTACAATCCTTTAGAGATTGCTATCAGCTCCCTGTAAAGCATCCACTGTTGAAATAAGGTAGGGACTGAACTGAGTGCTCATTGGGTTTGTGACAGTAGCTGTAAATTAGGGAACATGCAGACAGTAATGCTTCAGTATCTCTGATCCTTTTCTCTTTTTTCTTCTTTCTTTATTTTATTCCCATTGATAGTTTGTGACGTAAAGTCTATATTTATGTCTTGTAGAGACCCTTCCCTGGAAAGGTTTTGAAGACTCAGTTATTAAACAGCTCATAATTTCAGGACAACAGTTAGAAGCAGATGTCAGACTTCCTATGCCCTATTACGGTGTCGTAAAGTCAGGGCTAGAACCTAAACAGAGGAACCGCTTCATGAAACTTCAGGATATTCAATATATAATGAAAAATGACTTAAAGGTGAATTCCAGGATTGTAGCCTTGCACATGTTTAAAATGGCAGTTTTGCGTCCATTCAGATTCAAGTTGTTCTGCTTAAATCTAGGTTGGGGTTAGTCTAAACATTGAGTATCATTTTCTGATCATGGAGGCAAACTGCTTTGAAATAGAAGGTAGAAACATTGAACTGTCAAATATAATTGTCTTTTATTCTGTTTTTTGTATTACAGGACATAACCAAGTCTCACACTGGTCATGCTGATGAAATATCAAAAGCACCAAGATCCGCTGTTTTTGCAGATGTGAACATCTGTTTGGCATCAGCTTTTAGCTACCAGAAGAGAACACAGGAGGTGCAGAGAGAAGAGATAACCGAGGCTGGTGAGTTTATTCTGGCAAGATGTCATGTGTCCTTCACTTAGCATGTTCCTCAGTCCATAAAGGTCTAATATAAATAATTAAAATATGAGTGCTTACAGATTTTATTACATAGTTTGAAAATAGCAGTTAGGTTTGGATTCTAGGTGCCACCCTAATTGTTAATGTAAACTCAAGACTGTAAGTCTGGTTAGTATTTCAAGCTCAGTTATACTGTTTTCAGCAGAGGTGTTAAATGCTGCTCATGTAATTTCTAAAAGACCTCAACTTCTAAATGTACGAAAGGAGTGTGTTTGATGGACACCTGGAGAAATGGCTCAACTCTTAAAATCCATTTTTTCAGACAGCTCTACTACCCCAAGATACTCTCCCTTTCCTGAGGAGCATAGTGCTTCTGTGGACCAAGAGGCATCAATCAGTCTGCAGCCAGTTGCACAGGACAAAAATCATGACGTAGCATGTGAACCCCAGACAACTTTCAGTGCCAGTGATGTGGATGACAGCCTCTGTAGCTTTGAAAACAATGAAATCTTTGCCAGTTTTCCAGAATGTCACAAAGACTTAATGGAAGAAGAAGCTGGATTACATCAAACTCTAAAAGATGAAAAAATGCAGCAAAAGGAAGAAGGTAGGGGTACCCTTGGAGATCTTTATGCATCCCCTGGAGTGCCCTGTGAGGAAAAGCCAGTTTATGAGGAGGGTGACTTTTCAGAATTGGGTACAGAGTACACTACAGAAGAGGAGGAGAGGGTAAGTGAGGCCTCTGACCTTTGCATGCTGGCACAGGCAAGAGGAGATGCTGGGAAAAGAGTGGGTAGTCCGTCCCAAGAGGAGCAGTACATCGGCAAATATGTCCTTGATTTAAAGATTGTACAAAGCATGTTGCATGAGGCAGAAGATTCCCTGCGCAGAGCAGAGGAGAAACTGGGCAAAATAGATGCCAAGCAAACAAAGCTGCTCCAGGAAGTCAGAATGAATCCACTTTCTAAGCAGACTTGTCAAGAAGGACGCTGGAACACATCTGATGATACCTCCCAAAATACCAATAACCCTTTTTCTGGAGTTAATTTTTTTTCATGGAAGGCTATAGGTCCTCCATCAAGGGTCTATATTCCACCACTGATAACACATCAGGCACAAGGAGCATTAGGTGGAGACATTTTCCACGGTGTTTCAAAGACAGCAAAGGAAATGGAGGCAATTCAAAATGAAAAGTCGAAGTGCTTTCATGAGATGAGTGAGAGTGAAAATGAAAACACCCGTCATGATCTCTGCTTCAGTGAGGTGAAAAGCCTGGATGATCAAATGAGCCTAGACCATGAGGTAAGGCGCTGAGCAGGGTGACTGTGGTTATCACTTCTGGACTCCTTAGCAGGTAGAGACCTAGTTATGGATGACGTCCAAGAGGAGGGATAAAACTGACTTTTAAAATATATGCACATTCCATATGCATTATATATAGGAATGAAAATAGCTCAGCAGAGCAATAGTAGTATTCCTTTTCCTCCCTCCCCCAGCAAAATACTAGCTCAGTGGCTCAGCAGGGAATAAAATCCTGTAAAAAAAATGGAGATGGAACTGTCAGGGAAAAGGGCAAGTGAAGAAAGAATTTTTTTTATTTTATTTTTAAAATTTTTTTTGTATACTTAGTTATGGAGGTCTAAGCTGTCGTCAGTAATGCCTTTTAGATCATCTTAATTTTTAAATATAAGTAGTTGACATGCTTAGCCCAAAGAGAAAGAGAGAAATTAATGTATGTATCTGCTGTACAAATAATCTTGAGTCATTTAGGTCCACTCATTCCCCTGGGAACTATGTGTTACGGTAGTCTGCTGCATACATGTGAAACCTGCTATAAATCCAGGGCAGAGTTTTTAGAAGGCTGAGGCCTGGAGTTGTCATCCTTTCTCGTGAGCAGTGCTACTGAAATACAACCTAGGGAATAAAGTTTGCACCGTCTGGTTCTTGCTATATCTCAGACAGCTCAACTAGTAATTACCAGAATGCCCAACGTGTGCTGAATCATGGCTTGTTGGACTCATTTCAGAGTTTACTCCCACATGTATCTGTAAGATGCAAGAAAGAGTTGAACTTGCAGTGTCAGAGAGGAGGTGATTCACACTCTGCAGCAAGCGGAAGTGAAGAAGAGAGGTGGTGAGTTCGGATTGTATTCATGGAAGAGTTAATTCAAGCAGGTTCATCTTGATACAGCCACTGTCAAGGTAGACACATCTGGGATCAAGGGTGGCATTAAATGTTTTTTCAGTAAGCCAAAAGCCATCTCTCCAATTAGAACCCTACTGTGAGGCGTTGTCAGCTGCGGAGCTGACGGGGAACTGCTGTGACAGGGCAGTTACTTTTAAAGAGGGATGTTCAGATTCCAGGTGCCGCTGTGATGGTCAGTGGTCCAAAACTGTAACGGTGCATAAGGAGAGCAATCTAATCAGTTACTGGTAAGGGTGGTTCTCCTCTCTGGGCGCAGCCTCATGCAATTTTCAGTATAAATACTTTGGCTTTCATAAGTGTAGGACTAGGGCCTGTGCTAGGGGCTGTGGGAGCAGAACAGTCTTGCTAAACCCAGTGACAATAGAGCATATGTTACTTCGTTAGGTTTGATGTGCTTTTTAATGTTGTCCCTTTATATTTCTAAGTATTGGTGAAAAGTGCATGTTAAAAGTACCTGGCAAAACTTGAGCAAATTAACGTACATTATTAGTTGGAAAGATAGGGACAATGTTTGGGTTAAATCCTACAATGTTTGGGTCAAATCAAGTCAGGAAAACCTTTCCAGTTTTTAAGTTGATTCATGACCCAGTTTGATCAGTAAGACCCACTGGTAAAGGACACATTTGGCTGTAACATAAATATGGTAGATGCTGACACGTGGTTAGATGGTCAAGTGAATGAGCTCTGGGTTGGAATCGGGTTGGTGATAGGATTGTTGTTACCCAAGTCTGAAGTTCTGAGTATCTTAAGTTGTCCACTGATCACCTTACTGACCTGACTGAAACAAATTTCCATAGTGTTCATCATCTGTTAGCATTTATAGAGAGATATCATCTGAAGGCAGTTGACAGCTTTTGAAATCTAAATTTTAATGTACAGCTTGTCTGGTTAATCTATAATAGAACTAAATAACTGTGTGTGCTTTCTAAGCTTCTGATGGCTCAATCTGCTAGTTCTGTTGGGTTCTTAGAGCATGTGTGCTCTCAGCCTTTTAATTAACATTAAAAAAAGTTCTAGTCTTTTACTGACTGGAGAATACTTAAGGCAGTGTGCTTGTGCGTTAGCAGTTTGATGTATTTCATAATGATTTATTATAGGTGCTATCTGAAATCAGGCTCTGAAATTTACAATACAAAAACGAGTGAGGAGAGAAGGATGATGCAATCAGGATGGAGGAGTAAGTAAATTGGTGTTAACTCGGCATTGATGTTAGCACATCTTAGTGCAGTGCATTAAAACTTAACACATTTTGTTACTTAAGGAAGGTCTGTGTCTTAATTGCTGAAGCTCTGTTAGGCTGTTCTTGGATGAAAATCAAATGAGTAGGATCCTGTGTCTTGCACATTCAGGGCATAAAATAATCACAACCACATTAAGATGGTTTGATTATAAAGCTCAAGGAATTTCTAGCCCTGTTTTGCAGGATATAAGGGAAAGACAGTGTAGGAATTTAGAAAGGGTAGTACGGCAATGTCCAGTGGATGGCAGTACAGGCACGAATAACAGAGAATGCAAACTAACAAAAAGTGTTTCTGCCGGTTTTAAGCTTTCCTTCAAATGGAAGAAAACGTTTAGCTCTTCATGATAAAAGAGTTTACAGGCTGTAACTTTAGCATTTCCAAGTCTGCAGTGCACAATGGAAAAACAGGGAATGCTTTGAATGACCAGATTCTGTTGTGTGAACTGGTGATTTTGTTCTTCTTGTGTAGCTGAAGTGAAGCGAATGGCCAGAAGAGTGGCCTCTGGACATCTAGAACTGGGCTCTGCCTGTACAGCCAGTGAATGTACATCTGAAAGTGAAGCAGAGAGTATAAGGGAAGCCTTTCAACATGTCACTGTTAGAGTCCAAAAAGGTCAAGACCCACAAAGATGTGGGTGGCCAACAGGTGACAATGTTGAGTCTTGGGGTCTGGGCAGTGAGGATGGATCTGAATCTGAGGAGAGTGATCTTGAGTCTGCATTCAGAAGTTCTGGAGGTAAGGATGAAAAATAAAAATTAATGTATTTCCTTTTTGTCTCTCCATCTCCCAGCAGATTTTAGCTTCTGTGATTTTGTTACAATAGTTGTCGATTTTATCTTCCAGAGTTTTGCTCCCAGAGCAAGTCAGTCACTTGGTCATTGGTGAACATAAATAATGGACTAAGATGAGTGTTACATGTTAACAGGTGAAGGTCATGTCCAGTGAGCTTGGAGACCCTTCACCGTCATTGATTGCCATGTATCAGCATGAGAGACCCAAAGCTTTCCAATCCACCAGTATGCTGTCACACTTTATTTCTCAAATGGACTACAGAGATGCTTTTTCTGTAGCACCATAGTTGGGTAGTGCTTTTGTAACAGTTACAGATAAAGGAAAGCTTCACACGCCTAGATTAATGATGTGAGCACTTAAATGTCATTATTTCTCCATATTGCTGACAGACAATGTAGTTTTACTGTCTGCTCTCATTGATATTCCATCAGTGTTTTAGATCACTCGCTTCATATTATTTTTTGCCTAGTAATTTTGTTGCATTCTGACATCCTAGGGAGAAGTTGCCCGTCACCGTCACAAGATGAACAAGCAGAGTCTGGAATAGCGATTTGTGAAAATTCAGTTCTTCAACAAGTTGAGAATCTCTCTAGAGTATTGTCATGGTTTGGGCATGTATGGTAATCCAAGAAATCTAGTTGCAGCTGGTTGTCTGTTAAACAGTTCAGCCTGCTCTCTCCATGTTGCACACTGAGCTACCAAGACATCTGATCTTTTCAGCTGTGATCTGACTAACAATCACTCCATCTCCCTTCCCCCCCTCCTTTTTTTTCCCTATAAACCATAAAGGTAATGTAAGGAGCAGGAGGTAGGTTGAAACTCAGAGTGATCATATTGAGTATAATTTCAATTTGATGCAGTATTGTTTAGCGTTATTGACTAAAATATATATTCTTTAATAGAGATTGGAGAAAGTATCTCAAATGGTGATGTCTTTCACAGGGGCATTCAAGGGAACTACATTGTTCCCTTAATTCATCTCCTGATGTATCTGAAGAATTCTTGACTCCTAATTCTGGTTATTTCCTTCTTCCTACTACTCAGGGAAGTTCCGAACAAGAGGTAAAAGTAACAGAAAAGACAGGAGCAAAGTCTGTGTCAAGAACTTTGGATGTAAGTTACACAACACGTGGTTTTATTATGCTCCCGTTTGATTTGAAGAAGAGCTGTATAAAATGGGAGAACAGCAGCTTTTATTCTACAAAAAAAAATTTATTGAAAAGTAAAACAATTCTACCGCTGTTTGTTTAAAACACACACACTGGCCTGAAAAAAACGATCCAAAACAAAATAAACCCCAAACAACTAAAACCCCACGAACACTCAGAACTCCCAGAACACCAGGGACTTGTTTTCTTAATTTATTTACTAGGAAATTACATAGTCTATGGCTGAGAAAAGTTTTAGGCGGTTGATAATCTCAGCCTACTCATTAGCCTTAAAACAATCTTCATTCATTTCTTGAAGATTCAAAACTATTGTGTGGACTATTAAATCCAGTTCGTGCTGTTTGCTGATAAGCTCTTGAAAAGTTTGTCTCTTCGTTCTGATTATTGTGAACATCATCCTGCCCTTCACAGCTTGCCTGCGAGAGATTGAATTCCCTTCCTTTCCCCCACGTCCTTCAGACCTCAGATGCTGAGAGCAAATTAGAAGATGAAGGATTTTTACAGAAACAGTTACCTGAAGAGGCAGGATCAGGTATTCAGGCTTCAGGTAAATGCACTCTTTCTTTGGAAGGTAATTTTGAGTCAGGGAGATGGAGTTGTGTTGCTCTTATATTTTTGTCAGCAGCACTCCTGTCAGAAAGCTAGAGCTTGGTTCTTCAGGTCACTTGGTTTCTTATTCCTCATTATTTTAGCGAGAGTTCAGGATGCTTTTGGAAGATGAGGTTTGGGCATTGCAGTCACTGAAACATAGTTGAGTGTGATGATTATATACTTGCTATGTTAAAAGAACAAAACTTGTTTTCAACCTTTTTGGTTTGGGTTTTTTTTTTTACCCTAGGGCTAAGTTTAATCTTTTTATGCAACTTGCTATGGTGCTGGAAAATGAATTAGAGTTGTATTTATACATTAATATTCTTATTGCTAGAAGGATCTTGAGCTTAAAAACTGTAGGAGCTGCAATTGTGTGTGTGCAGAATAATGGAAGGATCATTGTTGTTTCTCCAGTCTGTTGCCTCTCAGCTCAAATCTGTAAATGTTGTGATATTCCCCAGTGCTTCAGTGGTTGACTGTCTGGCAGCTGGGGTATGTTTATGAAAATGCATCTTTAAAACACATTTATCTCTTGACAACAACAAAGGTCACAAGAACTAAAAAAATTTAATAAAGTTGCAATTTCCTGTTCAATGAGTTGTGCCGCTTTCTTTTGTACTTGCAAAACCCAATAACAGGGAACATTTGTTATTTGTATTCAGGAGGAAAAATATTATTCTGCAGCACAGCGGCACAGAACTCTGGCAGTAACACGCTAGGAGTGGATCAACTTAGCTGTATGCCTGCAGCCAGGTAGATAGACTTACTTTCATCGTTAGTTGAAGCATAAATTAGGCTATAAAGTGTGCTCTCTTTATTAATTCTGCTTATATATCTAATATTCAAATAAGATGCCCGTGGTGTTTTTTAATGCTTGTCTACAAGTCATAGTTCCTTACCAAGAAAATAATAAAAGGACTTTCACAAGTCTCTTGGGGTTTTGTCTTTTACAGTGTTTGATTTTTAGGTTTGTTTGTTGTTTTTTTTTTGCTTAATGAGAGAGCTAAAATAGGCAAAATAAGTCACGTATATATTACAATTCCTTTTACACTGATAAACTACAGTCTTAAACAGAGCAAAGATAATTCAAATTAAGGCTTCAGTCATCTGTTTTAATTTTGTTGTGCTCTGATTTTGGAGTTCAAGTGGAATGAAGATCATGCTTTTTCCCCGCCCGTGGGAACAATCTGAGGCAAGTTCGCTCGTTGTATCTTGCCTGCAGATAACATTAGCCCATGCTTGGAGACTTGCAGTCTCATCTGTCAAACGTGAGGTGTTTATATCCAGTATTTTTGTAAATTTTGTGTTCTATTAGTATGCAGAGATGTTGGCCAGAATCACCACCTCATGCTGCCAGGGGTAGTTTCGCTGAAAGAGTCCTTGCCCTGATGGTCTTTCAGGAGTGGCCTTCAGGCTTCCTGAAAGCCCCTTCCCTCCCTGCAGCTCAGCTTTCCTTGTGTTCCTCCAGAGTTAGCAGCTGCTGGAGGGAGAGCTGCTCGTACTGTCTGTGCTGTACTCTCTCCTGTCCACTGGGGGAACTGAGTTACCAGTGTCAAAGGTAGCCAGCAAGTGTGTAAATACTTGGCCTTAAGGTAAAAAGTCATGGTTTTGGCTGCTCCCTTCTCAAAGGAACTGAGCTTTTGCCAGCGGGACAGAGAGGGCTGTTGCCCTCTGACCATCTGCCTAATCTACAGTTTGAATCCCTCTTTCACCTTCAATGGGCTTGTTACAGTTTGAGAGAGTAGCTTTCAAGGCAGACCAAAGGATGGTAAAAAAATGTAGGGATGTATATTTGTAGATTTTTGTTTAACTTTCAGTTTTGCAGTTGAAACTGCATATGCCAGTTAGAAGTTTTCTCCTTATCAAATGCAAATCCATAATGAGGTAAAAATGGCGTTTTTCTCCTAGAGTGCCTGCTCTCTCCATCTTCTAAGGTTTTAAGGAAAAAGTTTTCATGAGCTGCCGTCTACCTCAGAGAGAAGGTAGTCCTTTAAACTTGGAGAGAGAGGACACGAAATACATTTATTTTCATAATTTTCTGATAGGATCAATGAATATGACCTTTCTTCCCTCATTCTAGTGTTGGAGCAGCACAAGAAGCGATACTGTGGGAGCCACAAGGAGAATCCAGAGAAAAAGATGTGTAAGAACCACAGACTGTTTTATGCCAAAAGTTCAGCAAGTTGGTCATTATCATCGTAAAAGTTTTGTGTTGATGCAAAACGGGAAGATGTGACAGGCCAAAGCTAAGAGAGAAGAAACTATTTGAAGTATTGAAAGAATATTTTCTCATGATAAGTTGGGATACTATCACATACAGTTTCCCTTAGTTTGAAATATTTTCATACTCATAAGTAATTAACTTAGTGTAATTTGGGTGTACTTCTTCACATTAAAGTGTTAAAATTCCTTGTTTCTGTCCATGGGACACAGAAGAAATAAAATTACTTTAAAGAGCAAATAATTAGTATGTAGCTAAATAAAATTTATTACAAAAATAATCTTGTGATTAAGGTTCTTTGGAAAAATTTGCAGAATAGATTTGTAACTTAACTAGTGAAGTTAGTTTCCTTTTAGAGATAATGGAGATTTGCATAGAAATTACTGATTTGGTGACAGTAGACATCTGTTCATTTCATGGTCTTCTGAGGACGGTGTCATCCAGGGTGTATCTGCAGATGTTGGTTTGCTTAATATAATCCCAGTCCTGCTGCCACTTCAGAATTTTCGTAACTTGAGTGGACATCGCTGCCCATGCAGATCTCGAGCAGCTTCAGTTTATCTTAGTAATTCTTTTAAAGGTTCCTAAGCCTTACGTTTGGTCTTAATTAATGGATTGTTAGTTTTTGTTAAACCTCCAGGTCTTCCCTTGGCTTTGGAGAGAATTTTCTACCTGGTGGTTCACATTTGAAGTTCTTGCCCTTTCTGGAGGCAATTTCCTGAGCTTGCTTTTATAGGAGAATTATTAAAACGAAGAAATCCTGTAAAAGAAGGGAAAGCAAATAATTAACCTTTTCTGTCTCTGCAAGATCATTGAAGGTAGTGATCTTTAGCCTCCCAAGAATTCTGTGGGAAGTTTTCAAAGGGAGAGTCTCTCTGCCTTCTGGAAAGCTAGATAAGACTGAACAAAAGTAAAATTTAAAGAAGAACCTGAAAACAGCAGACTTTAGCGATTCACAAGTGCCAGAAGTGGCTATTCTAACTGTCAGAACATCTTTCCACACTTCAGATTGGTGACAGATATTCAGGATTTGTCAAGTATCCCCTGTGAACAAGAGAACTACTACGGGGATATAGACTGTAAAACACCCAGAGTGAGTCATGCACCGACGAGCGTCAGCACCCCGCTCCGCTCAGGTAATGGGAGAGGAAAGAAGGGTGGACCAGTGAATTACTTGAGCTTTCTCTGCCAGGAGTCAGACCTTTCTGCCAAAACTTGCTAATGTAAAAATCTTTGATGTGAATCATGGAAAGTCCATTCACGTAGGACCAATGCAGAAATGTCAGGCTTGGAATAAGTAACCACAAGAAATGCTGTCCCTGTTGTTTGAAATCGCATTGGTTTGGTCTGGATAGTGACAACACTGTAGTTAGAGCCTGTTCAGTCAAAATAAATCTCTAACATAGAAATTCTCCTTTAGGATACAGCTGAAAAAGCCACTGTCTCAAATGTCTCTGAAAGATAATTACTTGATAGTTAAAGGTAGCCTTTATAAATCAGAAATTGTTTTAGATGTTTAAAATTGTTTTCGACTGATGCATGTAGATTTTAGCATTTTCAAGACAGACAATGTACTAAGCTCTTAGTATGTTTTGAGAGTTGATCTCAATGTTTGTTGAACTTAAGTGTTGTTTAAGAACAATGAATTATCATTTGCTTTGTACTTCCATTAATTTGGTGTAATACTGTGGTCAAGATTTCTCAACTGGTAAGGTTTTGCATAAATAATGTCTGAGGTGGAACTTCTAGGTAATCAGTTTGGAGTTCTGTATAGAGATCATTTATGGACAATAATTTCTTAGAGTTTCCTGTGCTGGTGCCTGTTCAAGTACAAGAAACCTTTTTCTGCTTCCATTGAAATGTCACCAAGATACAAAAAATCCCAAATAATTTTCTAGCTTTGCTATCATCTTTTTCTTTTCTTTTTCTTATTTTCTTTTTTTTTTAATTTTAGAAGAAAAAATCCCAATAGCCTTTGGAAGTAGCTGCCGTGAAGTAGCTTCAGATTCTTCCTTTTGTGGTTCTCAAGAGATATCCTCTGCAGCGTCCAGGACATTCGCTACAGCCTACGAAGAGGAAAAGAACACTGAAATTTCCTCTGTTGCTTCAGGAGTTTGCTCATCTGAATTGAATGAGCCTGTAAGTCTAGAATATTTATGCCAGCCATTCTTTAAAATGTTGTTTTAAAGTACTTTTTCCTTAAATGAAATGCAAAATGAGAAGCACAGAAATACTTCTAAGTCTTTGTATTTTGGAATCCTGGGTCTGTTGACCTACTGACAAAAGTTCTGATTGATTTCAAAGCAGTCAGTGTGTGCCACTGATTTATACAAAGAATTGGGTCCTCTTGCACCTAATTGTATGTAAATGTCAATTACTGTCAAAATGGCCTTATCTGTGCTCCGTCCCTTCCCTGGCTGTAAAGAAATGCACAGGGTTTGACCTGGTAATCTTGGAACACCAAAGTGGCAAGTATCTGCAAAATGGTTGGGTAGAAAAGGTATGTTTTTACTGGGAGAGGGGAGATTGATCATTTGGTCCCTGGTGAAGTAACAGCAGGCTGCTTATCTGAACCACTCTCAATTGACAAGTGATTTGTGAACTCTAGGGTTTTGACTATGTGGAAATGGGGATTAAAACCAAATGAAAATAAATACACATGCGTGTGTGTTTGAGTATGTAAGTTTTCTTGTGAAACTGAAGAATTCTCAAAACTTACTGGGGAAGATAAATGAGTACGTAAATGAGTGATTCCTTGAGGAAGAAAACTAAAGCGAAAGACTCCATCTAGTACTTCAGAAGCAAGTAGAAGTTCAGAAAGCCCTTGTATGAGGGGATTAACTTTGTCCTTTTTATGCACAGACATGGCATAATGTTATCACCTTTGTTGTATCAAAAAAATCCTCTCTCTCTGAAGTTGAGTTTCCAAGGTCACTGTAGTGATTTCCAGTAATCTTTTTGGAATTGAAGGTGTTCTGGAGCCACGGCATTATCATAACTGTCTTTTCAGACAATTATATATAAAACAGTTGCCTTTATGCCTTTCTTATTGTTATTCAATGATGGGGTTGTCATTTAAAGATCAAATTAGAGTTTGTTCAACCAGAACAGTAGCAACTGCATTCATTGTCATCAGGTGAGGTCTGTGTCTTTCTGATTGTATAGCAGATAGTTGGAATTCATTAAGCCCATTAACAGCGCTGTTCAGCCTTTGCTGGCTCTGCAGAGATACTTGATTATGTCACTTTCTTGTCTAAAATCTTATTCTGCATGAAGTTCCTGTTTCCATTTTGATGACAGTGAGGACTTGCCTATCATTGCAGATTCTTGATTTTGGGGGGCTCTTTTGGTGAATAGGTGTGGCTGGCTTTAATAATTAAAGTTTCAAAGCAGAGAATGAGAACTTGAGATACGTTGGAACTGTCCTTTCAGAGAATTCCCATCCGTTGTCCATACAGTGATGAAATGGATAAAGATTATGTAGCTGACAGTATCTTATGGACAGCTAAAAGATGAGTGCACAGCAGCCTGAGCACGATTTTTGACACATTTGGCTTACCTGGATGCTACCTCTGTTTTCATGTTCTGAACTGATTGAAGAACGTAAGATTTAATGGTCAGCTAAGGCTTTAATTAAGGTCTCACCTCATTTTGGATTTAGTATGTTGTAGGAGAGGATTGAAGACCAGCATTTCTTTAATTTACCTTTCTTGTGTTTTGTTCTGTATGATCTTACACAGGATGGGGTGCCAGTCATTGCTTCGTCCTCTAGAAGTACCAGGAAGGCAGCTGGTAAGTCTTCTAAGCCAGGCCCAGCCCAAATAGAATGATCAAATCTGTTTCACTGTTTATTGACAATAAATTTTACAGTTTTACTTCTCTTTTTCTTTTTTTTTTTTCTTTTTCCTCTTGGGCATCTCTTTTTATAGGGATGAATAGCTTTGCACGCAACCGTGTGTTGCCAGTGGTAATTAGGTTTTTGGATAGATTGGATTTTGTGTTTGCACCTGCAGACTAGAACCCTGACCTCTAATCAACCTACATTGAAGTGTAAATATTACTGGCCTAAAATTTGCAATACAGGACCAAAAACTGAACGTGCAAGTTGTGCTTTAAATGATTCTTCCATTATGAAATTATTTAAGGATATTTGATAAAATGTGAATTAGCTAGGCTCATGCAGGTTGATAAATGAAATATGTCAGCAAGATGCTGTCATAATGTAAGCCTATATCACAGTTATTAAGGATTAATCACTGCTAATTAACTAGACTTTTTTTTTTTTCCATCTCAGCACTCTCACAGGCATCTAACCGCTTCATTGATGAGCTGCCTCCACCAGCCCGAGAGCTGCTGGATGAAATTGGTAAGAGGCACTTCACCCAAAATGGTATGAGGCTTGCCAGCTGTCTTCAATCAGGATTTCTCCCAAATCAGTCACTACTAAAATACACAAGAGCTTCCGAATTAGTTGCAGTCAGGTCAATGATTAGGAAGTTAGGCATCAACAGCTTAAATAACTGGCAGTTTTTTAAGTTAGTCCTTGAAGTTTCTGCATTTCACGTAATGGTTAGTTGCTGATGATGACAACAGCTAGTCTGTTGTGTGCAGATGTAATCTAACACTGAGATGCACTTTGTGTAGACTGAATTTTTGAAAGCTGTTGCGGAGCAATGCATGTTCTCCATTAAAACATATGCAAGCCGGGCAGCTGCACCCCTCAGGTATTTTTGCCAAGCTTAGTGTCAGTGATTTATGTTTCATTTTGTAATCACATACATCTTCAGACAGAACACGGTGTAAAAAATCTGCATTATTTTTACTGGGGTGTGTTACAGAAAAATTTCCTTTGGTTGTTCAGCTATAAACTCTAGTTTAGGAACTAACACCAGGCATTGGGATAATTAAATTCATATAGGTCCTATGCTCTTCTAGAAATGAGGCACCCAGACATGTTCTAATCTTTTTATTTCCTCATTCACCGAAACAAGGACATATGGAGACTGGCGTCAAGTGAATAAATAATGGTCAGAGATAATTTCTATGACTAATATATGAAAAAAATATACATTATGTAAATTTTTTCATTGAAGTTTGTATGGATAAGTAATATGGTACTGTAGACTGTGTAGAGTCAATTTAGAAAGAATATTTAGCTCAATAAGGAAATATGCTGTTTTTAACAGAATATTTAAAGCATCAAGATTCCATCGCTCAAAACGTTAAAGAGGAGGGATTGTATGACTGCGGAGTGCAAATAAACGGTTAGTTGATAATAGTCTTGACATAGAGATTACAAATAGAAAATTACTTTTGCTTCGCTGCAAAATTACTCTGAATGCTTGTCACTGTATGGTCAGCTGAACCATTAACTTCAGTTTTTAGCTACTTTTGGTATTTGTGGCTCAGAGAGGATTCTCCCTTTCTTGGTAATGTTATACGCAGTGTTTTTGCAGACAGTACCCCCTCCACCAGTGTTTGCTGTCTTTCTTTGTGTGTTCACTCTCCAAAGTCTAAGGGGATCTGTTGTGGAAGGCTCGCAGGTCTGAACTATCGGAATTAATCTTCTATTACACCATTGTAATGCCTGCTTTGTTCAAACCTGAGTGAGAAAACCCACAAAACTATAGATGGTGGGCAGCTGACGTAAAATGGAGCTGAAGTTTCTGTTCATCTTTCCGTGGGGAGGATGGTTCTAGTTGAGAAAGTGGGCAATGCACACTGACTGCTTGTGTTTCTTATTCACCGTAATGAAATACTGCTCCTGATCTCATGGTCTAAGAAAATAGCATCCATTGGGGTAATCAATAGTTTATTTCCTGTTCTGTGACAAAGATACCAAAGATAGCACTAGTGAATCTTTGTGCTTCTGAGATGCACACAGTAATAAGTGGGAATAATTTTTAGAGGTACAGCAAGTAATGTCAGAGGAGCAGAAAAATAAATCTTTATAGGCTCTGCATTTGTTTCAAATGAGTCAGAAATTGAAGAGCAGTTAAAAAAAAAGACAAAAAAAAAAAGCAGGACATGAGTTATTCTGTAAAAAAGCTAAATAGCATAGTCACTTGAGAATGATACTGGCACTTGTTTGCGTTATCCTACAGCTTTGTTAGATCTTTTCCCATTTAAAATTGTTACCCAAAGGATAGAAGCTCCTGTGACTTTATTCATAGGAGTATCTTGTTTTTAGGTGGTAAGGAATGCAGCAGCCTGTATTGCTTGCTGTTCAGTCACTGTGGTTTTGTTGTATTTGCATAAAGTGCAGCTATTTCAGACTCCATTTTTGTGACAGCCTACTGCTTCCTGCTTATCATAGCTTAGCAGAAGGTGGCTGAATATATTCACATGCTGTAGGGAACAGAACTCACTGAGATAAGTCTTGGGGGGGGATATCATTGGATTTTGCTAAGTAGGGTAACAAAGCTAACATCCACAGGTTTTCTTTTGATTTTTCTCTCATATCTGGGATTGTAAGAGGAAAGATTAAAGATTAATTTCCACATGCATTTTTCATTTTAGTGTGAAGCAAAATGTTCAGTCTTGTGAATCTAAAAATGCATTACAGTAAAATATTTATCTTGGTCTTGCTACTGGCCACCTTTGACTGTAGATAATGTAGACTTGCTTAACTAGTAGAGAAGCAGATTGCTGAGGAAAGATTAACTGAGAAGTGGACAACTGGAAGTTTCCCAAGTGCAGTGAATAAAAACACATTTTAATTTCTTCATTATTTTCCTTTATACCTTTAATGTTAAAATATTTCTGTTTATGTGAATAGTTCCCGATCAAATTAACATGGAAGACAGAGAGTCAGAAAAAGAATTTGAGAGAAATGAGAAGAGAAATCATAGTTTATGGACTAAGGAGTCATTTAATCTAGCAGAGGAAACAGAAAGGTATGAAAAAAGGGCGATAAGGCATATTTGGCTTTGACTTAAAAAGATTTAGAATAATGGTTCCAGTAACTTTAACAAGATTCAGTGCTTTCAGTAAGCCAGCTTTTTTAAGAACCCTGATAATTACGACTGTTTTCTTTTAAAATGTGTAGTGTTAAACTTGCCAGCATCCATTTTAAATCTCTTATTCAACAGGGCTCACTCTACTCTTGATGATATCTTAGAAAGAATGCTTCATGCAGTTCCTGGAGATGAGGAGATTGAAGAACAACCTCAGGGACACACTGTTGGGTTAGCTGATAAGTGATACTTTGTTCATAAGTTTATTTTATTTATGTTCTGTGTACAGACCTATGCAGGGCTTTTCAGAAAATGTGCTGTCACTTCTTAGGCAGTAACGTGTCAGGGAACTTGCTTGGAGACATCAGTCTGGACTCTCCATACTAAATTGAGAGGGAAAAGTATGGTTTCTTTAATACAGTTTCCTGTAGAACGAAAGCAAATACTTCAATAGGCTTGGAAGGCAGTGCATAATCTTCACAGAAATCACAGAGATAATTTGACTGAATGGTGGATTTTTTTGAGGTGGAGAAGAATGTACATTAAGAGAACAGAATCACGAAAGTTCTTTAGAAAAGACTTTAAAGAAGAGTTTGGGAAGAAGGTTATACTGTCATGGCAATATAGGAGGAAACAAAGAAAGTATGTGTGTGTATATATATACATCACTTTAAGGAAAAGATTCATAGTCCAAATAACTTTCTTTCTCTAGGAACCAAAGATTAGAGCCCAGTAACTCTGAACAACTCCATAGTAAATGCCAGTGAGTAGTCATAAGTCATTCCTAACATATATCTTACTAAGGAGCACAAGATATTCTTGTATTTGGCATCAGGATTTTTTTTTTTAATTGAACACAGAAGGCAAATGTCCTCATAACCAGAAGGATCTTGCCAACAAGGCAGACCATTTCCTGCAGTATATATACTGCCATGTTCATAAATGGCTCAATTGAAAGCCCATTCACACTTAGTCAGACTACGTTTACTTAATGGTATTCTTTAAGGAATCATTAAATCTGTGTTTGGATGTAAAGCAATTAGGGTGATACACAAAACTCTGTCATTCAAGGGCTGCAAGCTGGCAAGATCCAGAAAATGCTGGAAGGAGGAAGGGAGAAGAGGAAGGCGGAGCTGTGGCCAGAGGTAGAGCACCAAAAAGCTGTGCAGGGAGTTCAGAAGATCCTCTTCGTCTGTAAAGCTCTGGATGCTGTGCTGGGCAGTATCTCTATTATATTGTTAGCACTGAATTTGTTGAGCTTGCACAGACTAGGTTCTTTGCTTTTTTTGGTTTCCTCCATCTGGGTACTGTTTATACCCTATGATTTTAAAGGAGCAGGAGCTGCTCTGGGCTTAAACTCTCCAGAGACACCAAAATGTCTAATTTTTTTGGTCAGTTGAGACTGACAGTGTTGTGCACCATTTGCTGGGGTTTCAGACCATGGTTTCCTCTACTGACTGGAAAGCACTGAAAGTCGTCTGGTAACACTGCATCTGTCTCAGGCACCTCAGCACTTCAAACCATGCCCATAGGAACCAAAATCCTTACGGTCTGGTATGTGCCTGTGGTGTGTGTGCTAATGCCATCAAATCCCTTAAGCATCTGTCTCGGTCCTATCTCCCCTGGCTTTCCTCTAATAGAAACTAGAAGTAAAGAGGAAGACACGAGATTAAATAAAAATGTTTCCTCTGTTCTCTAAGTCCAAATCTCCATCAGGAACTGTCAAAGCTGACTGATGTTCTGCAGCTAAAATAAAAGGCTGCCATTTTCAATATTTCTCAATTACAGATGTTTTTTGTTACAGGGAGGGAGCTGACATACTTGCATTAATTAACATGCCTTTAGTACTGTGCAAAAATATAAAAGGTTTGGCCATTTGTCTGGAAAGAAAAATGCAGTAGCCTTTAGTTTTCAGAGAGAACTTTTTGTTTTTCAATGAGTAGCACAAAATGACTTAAAGGAAGGTGATCTTCAGTGTTACAGGCATTTAACACTTCCACAGCAGTCAGCTCTACAGCATGTTTTGCTTTCCAGTTAGGCACCCAAAGTTTGAAATGTCCCCTACTTTTGGAAGTACTTCCCACTCGTTACTTTTGGAAATGTCAATGGTAACTTTTAAATCTAGAGATCTGGAGGTAACATCATTATGTTTTTTTATCTGCACAGCATTAGCTCGTGTGACCCTAATTTCTGTCAAATGAGCTGGCAGGGATTGGGCTTCAGGCTTTGAAACCAGAATGGTTTCTGCTCACAAAGAGGGTCCTGCGTAATGCGCCCAACAGAACAGAGCTGAGGCCGGTTTCTGGTTACAAGTGCAACTTAATGGATCTAGCAGAGATCTGTAGCGTTTGATTCAGCGCCCTGCTATGTGCTGGCAGAACCCGGGCTTTCTCTTTGAAGTGTTGTGTGGCTGTATGTGGTGTTCTTAGTTCTGAGCTGAATTTACATGTTTTTTAGACACTCGTCCTGAAGATCAGAAATTCCACTTACAGAAAGAGCTGTCTTCATCTTCGCCATTCAGGTGAGCCTCTCTGTGAATTAAATCGGGCTTTTGGCAGAAATTGGTGTACTTTCTGGCTGCATGAGATATGTTCTTGGCTTCCATCCCCAGGAGGCGAGAGGGGCAGTATGAAATCCTATCCCCTTCAACTTGCAGTTTGATACAAGGAACAAAAAAAAGTCTGTAATTCTTTATTTTTTTTTTCTCATGCAGGATAATTGTTTTGGATCAGAGCTCTCCTGCATGATTAAAATGGATAGTGCATAAATTCTAATGTATCACCTGCTTACTGCTGCTCGTACAGTGTTCAGCCTGCGAATTGCAGCCCTTCCCAGCCACATAAGCCATTATAAAGCTCAGATTTCCTTTAACTGCAGCAGCAAGTACAGAAGAAAATCTAATGCTCTACTTTGTAACCCAGTTTGTTCCGGTTTTACACCATCATTGCCTGTAAACTCAGTGTCAGTACTATCACAGGACTGAACTGTTTTCTGTATATAACATCTTCACGAAGCAGGCGATGTGGTGGGGTTTTTCCTGCATGTTCATGCTTTCAAAAGCAAAATAATTTCTTGCTCTGTTGCATTATGTTTTGGTTTTCAGTGTTACAGCCAAAATGATTGTAATTCCATGGGCTGCTGTTCCTGCTCAGGCACTTGTTAAATTTTCCCGTGCTGGACTGTGGAGCACTGTTACAGCCCATGGAGTCTATGTTTTTCCTTGCTCGTTAAATTTAACAAGGTAATTTCTTGTTTTCTCTTTTCTTAGTGCTTTTGTGATGTAGTCTTGAACTGATTTGACTGATTAAGGGGATTAATTGCTGTGCAAAAAGCTAATGAGAAAAAGGCAATGTTCTCCAGAGATTGCAAGTGTAGCAATCCATTCCCTGCCAGCATTAGACAAGACTATGAGAAAATCTGTTTAGTGTTAGGAAGATCCTTGTTTAATTAAACCATGCTTTTGGTAGGCTCATCTGCAAAAACGTCCCTGGATATAATTGAGGCTTAGTTCAGAATTTTGATGGGGACAGCAACCTTGTATTTAACTTAACTTGTGATAAATGCTGTTAAGGTGCAAGAGGTGTGAAGATTGTCCTTGTCCCTTTTTGGCAGACGCTGGGATTGTAGCTGCCTTCATACCCCTGGGTGTACCACCTCCCTGGCTAGGTAGGAAATGCTGCCTGTCTGTAGCTGCTAGGTAATTTGGTTTAACAATACTAATAAAAGTTTCCAAGGTTATTATGCTGCCATGTGGTTCTTTTTCTGGCTTTTGGGTGGGGTTTTGGTTTTTTGGTTGGGTTTTTGTACTGATTATTAACTGTATTTCCCATCATCAGACTGTGTGCACAACTAGGTACTGATAGAGCTACTCTAGGGGAGATGCTGCAAACCGGCAGACCTGGGGGGAGCTTTTTTCAGAAGAGATCAAGAAAAAATGTCTTTCTTCGATGTAGGCGTGTTGTGGTGGTGACAGAGCGGAAGCGCTGGCAGCAAGGAGGCTGCAGTTTGAGTTCTGCACCCAAGGTGCCCAGCAGTGCCAGCACACGGGAAACGGGGCTCACGTCTGTGCGTTTCACAGTTGCATCCAGGCAACAGTTTAACATGTTCTAACCCGGCCTTGTATCAGCTGCAGGTACTGGTGTTCTCTGTGCAAGTTCTGTATCCTTGTATCCTGTGCAAAGCGTTGCGTTACATCACAGCAAGGGACAGAGGGTAATGACAAATGCCTGCAAAAGTCAAATTGCAAATTTTTTGTATGATTCTGTCCTTAGTGGCTGGTACCCACAACTGACCAGTAGTTGTGGGGTTCCTTCTCGCTTTGGGCAATGTTTTGTTACCTTTCATAGACTTGCTGAATTAAATAAAAAGTAATTAAAACTTGTAGGGCTGCAGCAGTGGAGTGGAGCAAGCACAGGTGCATTTTCACATGCCCATAATTATCTAACTTTGGTTTGCAACATGTGTAATCTCCTTAGCTTTTGGATTTCTCTTTCTATTTTATCTGTCAAACCAAATGGTGAGCAGACTGTGAACCATTTCCCTATCTTTTTTTAAATCTTAATGTGGAGAATTTTTATTTCTGGTGGTAGAGAGCCTTTCAAGTCGTCCCATGGCCTGTCTGCTCTCCTTATCGAGAGATTGCAGTTTTTCAGCTGCTTGCACTTTTCCAGATTTAAGTTTGGCATGAATGTAAATCTTCCTAATAACATAAAGCATGGATACAAAGCTGTAATTAACAGGAAGAATTAAACAAGAACCAGTGAAAGACAGGAGAGAAGGTCAGAGGGGGCCCATCTAATGCTGCTTTTCAGCTTCATGAGAATGAAAGGCCAATTAATTAAATTAAAACAGTGATACTGAGCTGTTCTAATTCCTCTCTGAGCCGGTAGCGCACAGGCTTGGATTGTCTGTCGGAAAGCAAGCGGAGAGGGAGGTGGGGACACGGGGACGGGGTCCTGTCCCCCTG
Source organism: Tringa tobata (assembly GCA_033628505.1). Lineage (NCBI taxonomy): Eukaryota > Metazoa > Chordata > Aves > Charadriiformes > Scolopacidae > Tringa > Tringa tobata. The sequence continues at coordinate 154,568 of JAHREE010000483.1, forward strand.
GGCGGGGAGGTGACACTGCCCACGGCTGCTGGGTTTCTCTGGACCCTGGGGAGAGTTTGAGCAAAGATGAGGTAGAAAAGCGAATGTTCCTTCTCTGAGCAGCCGTGTCCCAGCTCCCTTGTGCTGTCATGGTACAGGTCCAGGGGTTGGGATTTTTATTTTGGAGCAGAGAATCTCGGACAGAAAAACCCCTTGTTCCCCCCCAAAATCTCACCCTAATCTGTGCCAGTGCAAATTGCCTTTCTGTTAAATGTTGTGACATGGAATCAGGCTCATTTTCAAAGCAATTCAAGAGTTCAGAGTCAAATTTTGAAAGACAATTAACTGAAGGCAGCCAAGCTGCTGACCGCATTTCTAAAGACGGAGGAATTTGGTGCCGCGGCTCCCGGGGGATTGGTGGCTGCAGAGTTGTCTGAGCCTCGTGCCCCGCAGCCGCATCCCTCCGCTCCTAGATCACTTAAGCTCCCTCGAAGCCCAGAAGTGTAATTGCAGCTGGTGGAGATAAACGTTGTGTTTCAGACTCAGGATCAGGTGTGTGACTCTGGAGCCCCATGGAGGGGTTTTTGTCTTTTCTTTCTTACGGGCTTCAGCATCTTTTGCTTTCTGTTGACGTCCTGGCCCTTTGGGCCGTGGTGGCTCTGCTGCGCTTTGTCCTCAGGGTCCACAGGGCCTGTTCCAACCTGGGTTTTCACCCTTGCTTGGAAATCAGTGAATTTAAGATGTATTCTTACGAACTTTGTGGTTTTGAACTGTTTTATTTCTTGCTACCCATTATGATGGCATATGTGGTGCTTGCCACCAGAGAAGTGCCAGCTGTAGTGGTGGGAGGTGCAGTGTTTTCTGTCGAACCCTCCATCGGCTGGTGAAACAGATGCACGTGAACTTGTCAGTGTTTATTAATGTTTATTATCGTGGTCTGCACTTAAATACACCTGCTGGGTGTTTGCCAGTTTCACAGCGTGACCTTGACCTTCTCAGCAGGATGGGACATTGCAAACAGGACTTGGTCTGTCTGGGGACAGCGAACTGGTGGCTCTGTCCCCGGCTGCTTTGCGAGTGGTGTCGCACCGAGCGTGTCCAGCCTGACCCTGGGGTCCAACAGCAACTTGGGATGTTTTACACTGAGGAAAAATTACTCTTTCTTTTTTTTTTTTAAATAATTTTATAAGACTCCCGATGCCCCGAGGCAGGAGGAGAGGGGTGTTTTCTTAGGAGAGAAAAATAAAAGTTTGCAGTTTACCCCGCGATGGGATGGCTCCTCTCCCATGAGAAGACTTTCCCTTGTCTTTGTGGGGAGCAGCGTGAGGGTTGCTGATCACCCCTCAAACCTCCCAGAGCCACCCATGGGTCTGGGGAGCAGCGGAGGCCCCGGGCCCTTCTCAGGCGGGTGGGACAGACTGAGCCCGGAGCTGGTGTCGGTGCAGGGAGATCCTGCCGTGGTCAGACGGGGTGGGACGGTGTCACCTTATTCCGCAGCCCGTCTGCAGCGACGCCTGCGCGGGGACCGGGTGCAGCTGGAGCAGTTCTTCCCGTCCCCCGGGGGTGGTGACCGCAGCAGACCATCTCCATCAGGCAGCTCTGAAACTGGGCAGGGAAGGGCAGGGAGCTGGTGTCCGCCCCGAGACTCGGAGGCAGAGGCTGAGGAGCGGACACTTGTATTTTGGGTGAGAGCTGTATCGATTCCCAGTCCAACTCCTTGCAGGCCCTGGCAGTTAATTGACGATAAAAGTTTCATTCTGAATTTCACTGAATTTCACTGAATTTTAGAGTTGGAAGGGACCATAGAGATCATCTAGTCCAACTCTCCTGCCAAAGCAGGACCACCCAGAGCATTCTGTTTGCTTTGTGTGTTCAGCGAGCAGTTTGTGACCTAAAATAGATTTGCCTGACCCTATAAAATCACAGAAGCAGAAAATGAGCTCGTGTTCAGGCTCAGATGCTGCTCCCTCCCTGTCCATTTTATTCCCCAAAACCTTGCTGCTTATACAGCAACTCCCAGGTGGAGCCTGTGTCTGTAATTCCAGAGAGGTGGTTCCTCCACATTTAATGAGGCCGTTAAGTCGTTATCCAGGAGCCCCGGTGAAGCTGTGGTTTCGTTGGCTAATGGCTTTCTCTCTCACCTGTTTGTTCATGAAGACGTAGATGATTGGATTGTAAACCGTGGCGGTCTTGGAGAAGTAGGAGGGCAGGGATGCGAGAGCCGGCTGGATGGCGATACCTTTGTTGGTGGCCACCACCAGGGCAAATGTGGTGTAGGGCAGCCAGCAGACGAGGAAGGCCATCACCATCACGATCACCATGCGCGTCACCTCCCGCTCCGCCTGCTGCGTCGTGTCCGATTCCCGCTGCTGCGCCGCGGCCTGTGGGGGGTTTGGATGAGAGAAATGCTTGCCAACAGCATCTCCATCCCTTAGGTGCCCTGACATCAGTGCTAGGAGATGTCCTTTCCACCAACTGTCACAAGAACCTGCCATGAGGCTCTTCATCCCGATGGAGATGTGCTTTGCCAATGTCTTGTGAGCAGAAGGCCACTAACTTGCCCATGCTCGCTGTACTTACCACTCGCAGGGTCATCAGCAGGTTGGTGTAGGAGAAGAGAATCAGGCTGAGAGGCATCACAAAGCAGGTGACAAACAAGGCCAAGATGTAGCTGTTGTTGTTGCTGCCACCGGTGTACCAGTTGGGCCCACAAGAGGTTCTCAGACCTGCAACAAATAAGTTTTGAAATAAGCCTAAACCCATCCTGGGCTTGGAGAGAGGCTCCAAAATAGCAAACACCTGTGCTGCCCCCTTCACCACCTGCCACCAATGTCCATCAGATGTGGAAGAATGGCTGCAGTGTGTTGTGCAGTGGGTAACTTCTGAAGAACAACCCCCAAGAGAGGACTATTGACTGAGCAGTGCAGAGGTGTTACATTTTAAAGAGCAGAATAGAGACTTTCCAACTGCCCTGTGCTTGAAAACAAAATGCAAGAAGCAGCAGTGGAGTTGAGCTCACGTGTGAAGCGCATCTCCCCTACCTTCAGGCACATAGCTGCTCCAGCCCAGGAGTGGTGGGGTTGTCCAGAGCAGCGACCAGCTCCATGTGAAGGCGCAGCCCCCGACGGCGTGTCGGTGCTGGAACCGAAAGTCTCCCAGGGGTCTGCAGACCACAACGTACCGCTCGAAGGCCAGGATGGCCAAGGACCACAGCCCCACGATGCCTGGGAGGAGGAGGAAGAGGGTTTGTGTCTTAGGAACGGGCTCTGCCACCCGCGCTGGGACACGGCAGACAGTGATTATGAGCTGGTGAAGTAAATATTGTTGTAATAAGGTGTCAGATATTTTTCTTCTGGCAGGGAGAGCTGTGGGGATATTCGACCCTTAAAAATGAAGCTGGCAATGGGGTGTCTGTGACGCGTCCTGGTCACAACCACAGCTTCCCTTCTGCAGTGTCCTCCACAAAAGGTTTTGTGTGGTGCTTTATGTTTCTGGTGCACACAAACGCCTGACACAGCAGACAGACAGCACCCACAAAGCACACCTTGAGCGAGGACATCCCGTGTGCCCAGTGACATGTCCCTCCCTGTGAAGACCAAGACAGAGCGTGTGGTGACCTGGCACAGCCAACCACCTACTTGACCCTTCCCTGTGCTAAAGAGTAGCTGAAGGACAGGAGCTGCACATCACACGTGGAAGCACTGCCTTCAGGAGAAGCAGCAAGCTGAGGAAACATTCTCCAAAGCTTCTCTGCTAAATGCAATAGCACCAAAGACCATGATGTGTCTTGAGGTTCGTGTTCTTACCTGTCATGGAGACCATGAAGCCCTCCAGCTCACACATCTGTTTGCCAAAGACGAAGAAGCCATTGATGTTGTTGGAGAAGCTGACGGAGCTGCCGCAGAGCGTCACCAGCAGGTCGGCCACGGCCAGGTTCAGCAGGATGTAGTTCAGGGGCGATTGGAGCTTCTTGTACCTGATGGAAACCACAATGACCAAGCCATTCACAACCGAGGCGGAGACCACAACGATGCCCATCAGCACGGCCACTGACAGGTACATGCCCCGTGGGGCCTGGTGGGGCCACTGGGGGCCATCGAAAGGCCCCGGGGTCCCATTGTGTGGGGGCTCCTGTGAGCTGTTAGAGGAGCACATTGACACTCCTGGAGACAATGTCCATGGACACTGGTGGAGCCAATGCAGGTGATCCCCAAAAGCAAAGCCTCTTTATGAAGCAGGAGGGCCTGACGCACCCCACAGGAGCTTTGCATTAAAATACCTTAAGCTTTTTTTTTAATCTGAAGACTTTGTCCTCCCACCCTCCCTTTTTTATAACCAGCTCTTTATTCCAGAGGGGATAAAGAGTGACTTAAATAAATCTGATGGCTGAACAGTGCATCATTTAATTGATTAAATTCCCGTGCCGTGGGTTCTCTGGCTGCGGACGCTCCAGACCCATTGACTGTTGATGGAAAGGAGCAAAGGAAAATGCCCCCGACCACGCTGGGCTCCTGGGGTGGCCACGGGGCCACTGCAAAAAGCCACAGCCTGGGCCTGGTCTGCTTCAGCTGCACTGGCTATAAATCATCTTGGTAAACATGTCTTGAATAGATTAATATAGGAATTAAAATATTTTAGCACTAAATATTATAAAAAACATAAAACATATTTTATATATTTATCATTTTATATGAAAGGATTAATGTATGTATATATAGTCATACATTGATATATCCTGAGAGAGCATGCAAGAAAGTGTGAGGGAGCAGGCTACCTATAACTGTATATAATACAATATATACTATATATAATATGTAGCATATGCTTATGTAATGTTAAAAATATTTTATAAAGGTATAAATGCATATTGAATGATACAAAAATAATACATATAAACATGTGATATATGAAGTGTGTCTATATCTTTTAAAAGACATTATGTAACATTATTATATGTTATATACTGTATATCGTAAAGAGTGCATGTATATAGATGTATTTTCATATGCGTGTGCCTATAAATGTACTAATGACACATGTGGAGACACACACACACACACACACACACACACAGCTCTGCTCCCTTGAACTGACCAAAAGGGGCCAATCAAACAGGGATGAACAGCCTGTGCTGGGGCCACCACAAGCCCCGTGGCACCAGCCACCCCCATCGCAGTGTGGGGGCCTTGGACACCCCAGGCTTTTATTTTTAAAAGTAGATGAACACACACAGGCATGTAATTAATTCATTCACATATACACACATGCAGATAAGCACATATATATGCACACGTATATGTGTGTGTGTATATATATAAAAAATAGGAGTGTATACATATATATTTTTATCAGTGTAGGGGGAATATATGTGTAAAAAGTGAGCGTGTGTGTGTGTGTGTGTGTGGGTGTGTGTGTGTCTCTCTAGGTGTGTCTGTGAGGGAAGCTCAGTTTGGGCCATACTTGTGCATATTTGGGCCAAGTGCCAGGACACAATCCGTGCAGAGACTGCTCTGACCCAGCTGTGTCTTGAATGTTCTTCTGCTCGAAGTTAATGGAAACTTCAGAAAGGCCAGAGATTTTTCTTTTGGTTTTCTTTTTTTTTTTTTTTTAATCCTCCCTTTACTAATCCCCTCTCTCCCTCCACCCCTTACGGCCCCTTTGCAACCTCTCAGCACGATGGAGGGGCACGGCAGGGTCCCTGGTGCGAGCGGGGTACACCAAGGTCGTGCAGTGATAGGGGGTTTTGTTATCCTGGGTTGGTGGGGTTTTTTTCAGCAGGAGATTGGAGCAGGGATATCAGTGACAAACACCACCCGATGCTCTGGTCTAAAACCATCTCCTGCTCCCCGAGCCCTCACCCAGCCCCAGCTCTTCATCTGGTGTCACCGGGTGACCCATCAGCGCTGAGCTCCCGGGACCACGCTGTCAACCTGGAGAGACTCAAAAGCTGCACCACCAGCATTCACTTTTTATTTTTTTTTCTTTATTTGTTTTTTTTTTTTCCTTTTTATTTCAGGTTCTCGTTATAAATATTAACAAATCTGACAAAAAGTACACAGATAGATAATACTGAAATACAAAAGTGTTTTTTTATAGGATGCAGGTAAGGACAGGTTCTGCAGCCTTCACATGGTAGCAAAACATCGGTATCAAACATTTCACGAAGGCCTGGCATGACGACCACCACTCTGCATGCAGCTGGGACGGACAGACGGACCGTCCGCTTAGAAAAAAGACGGGGATACAAAGTGAAGGGACACACACACACACACACACACACACTCTCTCATCGTGTCCTATTCCGTCTCAGGAGTTTCCATAAACCAGTTTCATGGCAAAAACTGAAAGAAACAGTGGATTGAAAATAACTTTGCAAGGAAAAAGGGAGGCAGAGCCGACCCCGGCGTTCCCACAGCTCTCCTGGAAGCTCAGACCCAAAGCAGGTTTTTAAGGTGCTGGACCAGTGTCAGACAGAGAGGATTAACGGGAACATCCTACTTGACGCGCTGCCGGCGCTCAAATAAAATCCATGCACATCCATAGAATGCATTACAAATATTAAGTTATTAAAAAAGCCCCAAGGAACATTGGTTTGTTGGCGTTTTTTTTGTTGTGTGTGTGTCCCGTCCCCCCCCACCAAACAAGGTGTAACACGATCGTCACGTCGAGAAGTAAACGTGGGTTTCAACACACACAGCACAGAAGCTGAGCCCGATGGGGAAATGGCAGCTCTTTCCCTAAGAAATCGTGGTTTAAAGGCTTCGAAAATTTCTGGCAGCATTTTTTGCAGGAAGTTTGAGCTCATCCCACCGGGCGCCGGCTCTTGTGCAAACACGACGGAGCCGTATTTGCACAAGAGCCAGCGCCCAGTGGGATGAGAGTGTAAAAACCGACCAAGCATGGGTCACAGAGAATGAAATTCGGGCTAATTATTACAATATTATCATATTATTACTGTGCCGTACACAGAAATTTGGTTTGGACGCTGTTTGAGGCAGAAAATGGACGAACCTGGCGCTGTGTCGGAGCTGAGCATCTTCTGGCGGCAGCGTAAAGCACCCTGGTCGGGTTTTAGGTCACGGCAGGGAATGGGAAAAAGGAGGAATAAGGGAAAAGTGATAAAAAAAATTTAGCCTGAAAGCCAGCTTTGCTGGAAAAATAGCCTGGCTGGGTGGCTCCAGGCGGGAAGGCATGGTTTCATGAGGAGAGGGCAGCGTGAGGCTTCGCTGCTGGTCCCGGGAAGGAGGAACGGCCGGTGACTTCGCTGAGCTTTTTGATTTTGCCTCCCCTCACCTCAATTCTGCAAACGTGAAGACCAGGAGAGGGAAGCCGTGGTCTGCACAGCGCCGTGGGCTCAGCGGCTAACTTCACACGGGGACTTCGGAGAGGACGAGCACAACATCTCTGGAAGAAAAGCAAACAGTCTTCCTAGGTTATCGGGGGGGGAACACAATCATTCCAACAGAGGAGCTTTAAATGCATAAAAGACTGTTTAGGCCCAAACCACAGAGACTGACAAACCACCAGAAATATGGCACAATGGCCTTGAGAAAATAGTCCCAGGTTTTAGTGAACGCCTTTTGCTCATATTAGATACACGAACGGAGACTGATGCATTCATTTTTGCCACTGAATTGCAAGGCAGCGAGAAGGTCATTCAGTACAGCAAAGAGTTAGGAGAGGAGTCAGAACCGCAGTGCATGCAGGCGTGTGGTGTCCGCGTGCGTGTGTGCACACGTGTGTGTGTGTGTGCATGCTCGTGAGTGTGTGTGAGTGTGTCAGGGTGCAAAGAGGCATTTTGGAAAAGCCTTTAGGGGACGGGACCTGCCGAGCAGAGCAAACCGCCGCTGCTCTCTTCCCTGGGAAGGGTCTCCCTGCAGCCGGGCCATGGTGCGGGGTGTCCCCCTCTCCCGGCTGCCCCGGTACCACGATCCCCCGTATCCAAAGCCGTAAACGAGAGGAGTCCAAAGGCAGTGGCCAACAGAGCTGTGTCCCCCCTGGGGAGCAGCTCCCGTGGGGCTCAGTCGCTGAGCACAGCCCCCGGCAGCTCGTTCGTTAGCGTGTGCCAGCGCTCGATTTTCTTGTCCTTGTTTTTCAGGCAGTCGAACCAGTGCTTCAGCCGCTCGCCTTTGGCATTGATTCCTAACACCACTCCACCTTGAGAGAGAGACAGAGAGAGGGAGAGGGGGTGAGCGTCAGCCCTGCGAGGGATGCTGAGGGATGCCGGGGCAGAGTGGAAGGAGTGAGGTCACGCAGCCGCTGTCACGGCACCCAATGCCACAACCTGGTGTGACACGTGGGAAATCAGGGCCCGGCTTCTCCGGCCCCTCAGGGCTGTGGTCCAGGACCTGCCCTTGGCAGCTCGTTCTTGTGCCACGGACTGGATGCTCATTGCAGTTGCAGTGGCTGTCAGAGATACTGGGCACTTGCTAGCAATAAATCACAGTGACCAGTAACAAAAATCACAAGCAGCCAAGGCATCCAACAGCGATAATTGAAACTTCCCTGTTAAGCCTGTTTTTTATTCAGAAAAAAAATCTGAAAGCAGAAGAGGAGAAGGAGATGCATCTTCTCCCTGCTTGGGTGCTCCTTGGAGGGGCACATTTGAGGCGAGGAGCAGTGGGACTGGCTGCAGGAAGGGAGGGTCAGGGGTGGGAGGGTGATAAAAGCAGTACAGAAACTCAGCAAGAAGGAACATGGGGATGGAGAACGGGAGGATGCAGAAGTGCAGAAGAGCAGCAGATGAAAAAAGAAGAGGAACAGAAGGTGAAGATAAAAAAGGCTGGGGATACATTCTGGAGTCCCCACTCACCTATGAAATCATTTGATTTCCCGATATCGTAGTCCCACACTGTGACTTCCAAGGTCTTTTTTGCCAGGTCTCCGTGCTTTATCTCGTAGCAAAACTCCTGTCGGGGAGCAGAGACAGAGTCAGAATGAGCCTGTGCCAGGTTCGGTGCAGGATCCTTGGGAGGTGGTTGGGGTTGTCCATCCTTCTCCTCAGGCTGTTGCCCTTTTGCCACCCAGGGGGAACTCAACATCAATCCCTCACCTAATGAGGATGTTTGGGGTTTTTCCCCTTTTAAGTCTGAGGACTCAAAAAAAACCCCAGGAGAGAACCACAACCCACCTCATTGAACTCGGGGTTCAGCGTCTTCTTCTTCACCGCCGTCTTATGCTTTGATTTCTTGTCCTCATCTGGTTTCAAGTAACTGCAATGGAACCAGTGCAGCACGGTCACACACGGAGCGAGGAAGGCAGGCAGGGCCGCCCGGACCCCCCCTGCAGCCCGGGCACTGGTGGGGGCACCTGTGGGACCAGCTCCTGAGCAGAGGCAGGGTGAGATGGGTGGCTGAGAGCCCTCCTCTCCTCCCCTGCCAAAATGCTGGAGGTGGCTGGAAGGAAGCAGCATTTCCCCACCTTTGCACAAGAGGAGTCGCTGGCTGCCATCAGAGAGCACGACTATCCCACCTCCAGTCCCTAGGGGACACTGGCACCGCACACATGCTCCCCGCTCCCGAAATCAAAGGCTCTCAGCCCAGAACCAGTCCAGAGCTGGGACCCTGCGAGGGGTCTGCTCATCCAGAGCCTCTCCAGGAGACAGAACACACACACGGGTTGTGTAAGGGGGAGCAGGAGCAAGGGCAGTGGTCGCAGCTTCGTGCACCACCGTTTCCTCCAGATATTTTCCAGTGCGGTAGCGGGGCCGGAAAGCAAACGAGATTAATGTGTCATCAAACAGAGAGGGCACCTGAAAGCTGGGCCAGGCCAAAGTCAATCCATCACCATTTCGTGTTGGTGCTGCTCCTTTAAACATCAGTTCTGCTTCCTCGTTACAATTTCCAGATCTTGCTCATAATTAAAAAATTAGGGCTTGTACCGAGAAGCATCACTTGTCTATCTGCTCTGATTCGAGCCCTGCAGATACAACCTACTGCAGATAGCACGAGGGGCACCTACAGAATCACTGTGTACAACAACAGGAATTATCTTACTCCAGGGACTGAGCCTTCCATGAGCATTTAAAAGAAAACAAGAGAGGATTTTTATGTAAACACTACTCCTGCAGAACAATTAAATAGGAAGGCGAAACCGTGCTGCCGATAAACTCCATTACTGGCCTCCCAGGCGCGGTTTATCCTGGCAGCTCTGCCTTAACAAATGTCATCCCTGAAAGTGCCAAAGTTTGGGTCAGCGCGCTGGGGACAGGGGGTGGGATGGGTGCAGGGGGGGCTGCCAGCCCTTCCTCACCACGTCCCCTGCTTTGCAGAGAGTGAGTTTGAAAAATGCCATCCACCCAAAAACCAGCGGCGACGCGGGGCCCCGTGCCAGCCCGGGTCTGCGTCAGCAAACCACCGCCTTCCTCAGCATCCCTTAATAGCCCTGGATGACACCGACTTCCCTGAATCACTTGGGTGAGGCCAAGTTGAGCAGCCCATTATAGTAATTTTAATGGCTTTTCTTTTTCTTTTTTTTTTTCCTTTAATTCTGCTGGTATTTTTCAAAAGGAGGGTACTCCCAGTCATTTACACTGGAAAGCGTCAGTGGGACCTGTAAATGTGCCCTCAGCTCTGTTAACCAGGCCCTGGAGCCACCGGAGCCACGGGCTGAGATTAAAGTGCTGTCTGACCTAATTACACTCATGTTGTAATTAGAGCTATTCCAAAGCGCGGGGTGGTCGCCCGGCTGCCAGGCTGGGAGTCTCCTCTCCCTTGGGGACACAGGAAGGGGGCGATTAATTGCCCATCCCTGGGTGAAGGGGACATCTGCAGCAGTCCAGGAGGGCCAGACCCGTCCCAGCAGCCATCCCCATCCCAGCAGAGATGGGACGAGCTTCAGGAGTGAAAAGGCTTGGGGTATCACCTGGAAAGAAAGCAAAGGTGCCCACAGGGGCTGAGCAGGGACCAGGACCTCCAAGCACAGGCATTGTCCTGCTTGGGAATTTGTTCCCACTTGCCCCCCCCGCCCGCTGGACCGGGGCTGTGCCATCAGCAAAACCCAACTGTGTCTGCCTGCTTTGGGCCACCAATTCTGTCCCCAGGGCTGAGTCCCTGCCACAGACCCTCTCCCCCAGGCAAGGGCAGCACCGAGCCTGGCAGAGGGGCACCACGGCCACCCAGTCGCTGCTGAACCGATGGGGATGATGAGCTGTCCCAGTGAGGGGTGGGCTCAGCCACACGCCACGGGACAGATCCTGCACCCACCTTACTTTGAAGGGCTGTAAAATAATTGCCGGGGAATAACACGCTCCAGGCAAACGCAAGCTGCTGCCGTGACGCCCTCATTTGCATCGCTTAATGAGATCAATTAATTCCCACTGCAGGGAGAGGCAAGAGGGGACAGCACGGCTGCACCCAGGGCCGGCAGCAGCAGCGTCTCACCGGCCGCGGAGCAGCACTCACGTTTTGACGTAGGGGTCGGAGTAGCCGTTGGCGTCCATGGCGGCCAGGTGGGCGCAGCGGATGATGCCCACCAGCAGCCCCTGCTTCTGCGAGCTGTACTTGAGGGAGATGAGGATCCGGCCACGCTCCTCCAGCGACTTGTCCTCTGTTTTATCTATCTGGGGGAGGGAATGCACCCAGTTCAGGGGCTGCTCCAGGACACAGCCGCAGCTGGACACCCACCTCCTCATCCCCGGTCACGTCTGAGGGGTCAAGGTACAGGTACAGGGAGAAGCTGCTGTATCTGCAGGCCCAGGGTGGGGGACACTGCTCTGAACTCCCCACTCACCGGCAGCTGCTTCTCCAGGCAGATGTTGAAGTTTTTGGTCTGGTTGGGCTTCAGTTTCTTCAGCGGGATCCGCGTCTCCCCAATGAACTCATTGTGGCGGAACTTGTCCTCGTCACAGACCGAAATCCTGCAATGAGCACAGGGTGAGTGGGGCCGTCGGGGAGAGGGGAGGCCATGGTATGAGGGAAGGGGCTGCCCCGTCACACTACAAGGGGATGACTTTGAGGCCACTGTTCCCCAGGCCAGTGATGGGGCACCTCCTTCGCAGGCAGCTGGAGGCCATCAATCCACTGCTACAGCTCAGCGAGGGCAGATCGTGAGGTTTAAATGTGTATCTTGGTCTGCTTTACCTCTGCAGCTGAGATTGGAGGCTGCCGGGACGGAGGACAGGGCAGGTCTGGAAAAACAGAGGGATGCAGAAGCTGCACTACACCACGTCTCCCAGCTCCATCACACAGCCACCTCCATGGAGCTACCTACACGCCCTGGCTGGGCCCCACAGCCACCATGGCCATCCTTCCTGCTCAGACACCAGCCTGGCCAGGGCTTCCTGCACCCCTCGGGATGGCTGTCACCCCACGGGGACTGGGCTCCCTCCAGGGAGATGCTCACAAACCCTGAATATCACAACCCTGTGGTGCTGCGGTCGCTGTGTCTAACGCACACCCCAGCCCAGGCACCATCCGAAAAGCAACCCGCGGCCTCACGCATCCTAATGGCTCTTTTATTAAAACATCAAAGTCATTGGTGACTAAAGCAAAGCTATTCTGAGCCATCACCAGCCCAGCTGCATCCTGCCTGGATGAGGAGGCTCTTCCTAAACCTGCTCTCGGACTACGCGACCAGGAGAAGCGTGCCTCCCCACGGGGCTACCCATCCAAGCAGCTCGGGCACTTTTCCGAGTGTGGCAGCTCCCAGGGTGTCCCCCTGCGCTGGGGACACGGCTGCCCGGTCTGGGACACAGAGGGCGTCCTTCCCCTCCTTTCCCACCACGCAGACAAGACCGGGAGGGTCTTGCAGATCCAGCTTGTGAAAGGCATCACACCTCGGCCAAGGGGAGCTCTCCCAGCCCCGAGGGGTCCTGTGCAGGGCCGGGTCCTGGGCTGCACCCCGTGACGGCAGCCTGCGTCCGAGGGCAGTGACGGCGATGCTGAGCGAAGGCTGTTTTCTGTGCGAAAGCTATAAATGCCTTTCCCTGAGCTGGCAGCTAATGAGTCATTTCTCTGCTGCTTCCCAGCCCGCTCCGGGCGTCAGGAGAGACGACAGAAGAGCAAAGTTAGTGCTTGCAGGGAGCCTCTGCTCACAGCTCCCGAAATCCCAGAGAGGTGCCACACAGGGACTGTCTGGGCTCCCCATCCATGAAGGAGAGGACTTTCCTTTCCCTTCAATTCTCTCCTCCCCTTTTAAAAAGTTTTCCTACAGTGTCTTCTTGTCCTTTTGCTGCCTGATTTTTTCCCCTCTTTCACCCATTCCTGTTACTGCCCATTTCTCACGGGCAGCACCTCTGCCTCCAGGGACTGCGCTCCGCCTTGCCGGGTTTCAACAAACAGGACCCATTCAGGAGGGGTTAAAAGTAATTAAAGATAAATAGTGCCCTGCGATCCTGCATCAGAGTAACTAACTGCACACCACGCTTCTGGCCTGTGCAGTGTTTGGATGGTTTCTCCGTGGATGGTCTGATGACACGAGTGACTAACAAGGCGGTGAGGAAGCCACGGGGATGGCTCAGCCGCAGAGCGTAGGGACTGTCAGGGCTGAGGAGCAGCAGAGGAAGGAAGTTTGGAAAAAAATAATACAAGCGGGAAGACAGGGAACGCCACTCTCCAGAAAACCGTAGCTGTATGCAGCGTTACTATAGATACCCATGGAAAAAACCACCCCACCACAACAGCAAAATCCTCAAAGAGAATCTCAAATGCAGACACGATATTTCCTATTTCCTTTCCTCCTCTTGCCTCTCTTTTAAAGAACAAAACCGAAAAAGGAGCAGCAGCAGCAGCTCCAGACACGAAGCGGCGCTTGCCAGGCGTGCACAACCCCACACCCATCTGGCCAAGGCTCTGGGGAGGGAAAGTGAGCGCACAAAGCCGGGCGGGAGAGGGAGAGGGAGAGGGAGAGGGAGAGGGAGAGGAGCGGGGCCCTCTCGAGGAGCTGACAGCCAGGGGTCTATTTTTACACCCGGCAATTGCAGAGCAGTGTTGTCTCCTGCACACTCAGGGGAGGCGGGGGTTCGGTGACAGTTTTACCTCTGAAGAACATGAGTAACAAGACCTTCCCCCGACAATGTCTAGATGTGCTGCAGAAGCACAACAAGATAAGGAATGCAACAGCCCACTTGCTGTGAAGCCTCAGAACCACCCAGGATGGGCAGAAGCCTGGGAAGGAAATGGCTGGAAAACTTCAGTGGTGGTGACAAGGCTGCCCGGGATGCCCCGGCGTGGCACTGCCACCGGGTCCACAAGCCTCAGCCTGCTACGGTGCTGCAGGGCCCCCTTGTCCCAGAGGAATGACAGCATCCCGGGCAGCCCCACAGGTGCTGTGTGATGGAGACAACCCAGCCTGGCACAGTGCTGGGGCCATGGCCATTCTCCTTGTCCCCACCAACATCCCTGGCTAATGAAAATGCTTATGCAGAGCCCGGTGCCCTGGGTTTGTGGCACATCTGCAAGCAGCACGATGGAGCTGAAGACACCGTCAGGTCTCTCCTAGTCCCATTTTTCCCTCTGGCACCTCTGGCCACTTCTCAGGTGGGTCCCCACGTTTTGTGCCCATCTGTGTGTGATGACCAGAGCTGGCTCAGGGGCAGTTTCATGTCAGCCCTCCCAGTCCCTCGGACTCGGCCCCCGACCCCCAGTCCCTCTGGTTGGCTGTGGTTCATCTTCACTAGGATGGTATTTTTAACTCGGGCAGGCTGGCAGCACACTGGCCCCATAAGTGAAGGCAGCGAGCGCGAGTCAGATGAGCAGGCAGCTCCGGCCCCAGCCCTCCCCTTGGAAACAGGCGTAATGCAATTACACCAGCTTGAATTTTATTACGAGAAATTGTTGTGATGGAATTTTTATGCCTTGGGTTAGAAAATCAGCTCCGTGACAAACAGCAAGAGGACCCCTGGCAGCCACATTCACCTGCCACCCCGAGCCCTTTATTCGAGCATCACCCCTCCCTCGTCTCTCTTTATTAAATCAAATCCCCCGAGCTCAGCTTTTTATTTGACAACTTCCACTGAGGGGTCCTGATCTTTAAGTTAAGGGCTGTGAAAACCACCTTGGAAGAAAACGAAGCAGCAAGTGAACAATCACTGCTCATTAAACTTATTCTCCCTCCTACTCAGCCCGGGCTCCTGGGTTACAGTCCTGACTCACCGCACAGCTCCAGCAACCCCGCTCCACTGACTCACGGCTTCTGCTCGCACACGCGTTCCTCTGGCCTCTTCCCCACCATGGAAAGAAGAGAACAGGGGTCAACAAGGACCCTTTTCCACAATGCACACACACGTAATAGGCAGCAGAGCCTGAAGACGCATCTCCTGTAGCTAAGATCCCTTATGGTCCCTATAGCAACTTGGGAGGCTCTCGATGGAGGAGCCGATGCGCAGGTGATGCCTGCTTGGCTTAAGGACCAGCAACGTGTGGCAAGGAGAGAAAACAGAAAAAGGCTGCGTCCTGGGATTGTCCAGCCCTTCTAAAACCAAAAGGAGCATTCAGTGTCGGGCTCCATCACCAAATGCCTCAAAGTCTGAGCACAGAAAACACAGTAAAAGTTAAATGAAATTATGAGTGTGCCTGCAGCGCCGGAGCAAACCTCATTCAGTTCTTCTGGAGTAAAGCAATTTGGGACCCCAAATCTCTAAGTGTCTGCAGTACGCCTATTAGACCTGATCAAATACTATTTTCTGAATAATAATTTTAATGAGTCATGATGTTTGTCAAACACATGATTAAACAAAGAATTCCTGGCATTCGTGGGCTAGCTGAGTATCATATGAATAATGCATCACTTCGCCAATATATCTGGATATGAATAATTGTATCCAATATCTGGCTGGCTCTGATATTTATTGTGAATACAATCTATTTATTGCATATTACATGTATTATTTAAATGTAGGCAATTGTATTCTGCCTATTCCAATTTCCCCTGCAGCATTTCTCGTCCTCCCCCCGTCATGTCCTCTGGCTTCCCACCACCAGAGACGGCGGCCGAGCTGCTGCGGCACGGCCGTGCTCAGCGTGCAGGTGGGCAGCAGTGGTTCCTGCAGATGGAGCAGGGGCTACAGGGTGGGATTTACCTCTGGTGCTGGCAGGGAACCTGTCCCCAAGCCCAGCCATCCGAGTCCAATAACTTTTGAGAGGCTCTGAATTTGCCTTCTCTCAGGATGGTGGGTGGTTTCATTTCTATTAAGCCTTGGGCTAGACTCAAGGATATTTAATTCGATGAATGGATGAGACCTTTCAAGATCCTCCCACCTGCTGCGTTCCATGAAATCTGAAGTATCTGGTGTTTTTTGAGGGGGTTGATTCATTAACAAAATCCTGCTTGCCAGCGCAATTAGCTGCGCTGCCTTCACCTCTGCTTCCCCCTTGTGGGTGGCCTCGCTTGGGGAGGTGAAAACACCAACGGCTCCCAGGGCTTGGGTCTGTCACAGCAAACTCACTCAACCAGCTCGGATGAGGCTGCACAGGGATGAGGGGCAGCTTGTTGGGGTATGGTGTGGGGCTGGGGGGCTCGGGCAAGAGGGTGTCTGTTACTCTGCACCCCAGGAGGCAGAGGATGCCACTACTCTGGCCACCCATCACTCCCAGGAGGGCTGCAGACACCGATAGAGTGCCCCAAGCCAACACCACCATGCTGGACACGTCCCACCAAGAGCCCACGTGGGCAGGGAAGATCTTTGGGTGCTTTTCCAGCTTTTCTGCTGCATCACACGCTCTCCAGGCAGCAGGGAGAGGAAGGCTGGCAGCAGCTTTGATCTCCGCCGTTATTTTTACATTAAAGAGACTTTGCAATCGTGTTCCCTGCCCCTCCGTGGATCTCGGCACCAAGGAAACACCCGGGGAACGATCACCTCCCAGACTGAGGGGAGCATCACTCATGCTCTTTCAACCACCAGCAGCTGCCTTGCAGGAGCCTCGCCTGATTAGCACAAGGAAAGCCAGCGCCACCACAGCTTTGAAATTGGCTCTTTCTGGAGGAGAAGAAGATATTTTGCAGAGATGATGGGCGAGGGAAGAGAAGCATCGAAGGCAGGACAATACATGGCACAGGAGATGCGGGAAGTGGCACTGGGAGGGTGAAGGGCCATTGCCACCAGTGTTACGGAGGGGCTCAACCCACACCAAAATAAAAAAATCCTCGATGAGCCCCAGCCACCAGGGACCCCAGCCGATCCATCCTCCTCATATAAACCAAAGATCCCTCCCCAGCCAGGCAGCAAGGACACAACTCAATGGGTAACTACATGAGGAGGTGCAACCTCAGCCTTACATCCTTCTGTTCAATTAAATAGCCAGTGTTTGAAAAGAAGAAAATCCGAGCAAGGAATTAAAATAAAAGATGGATTTTTCTACCTTGTGGTTGGTTTTCCAGACCATCTCATCCAAACCTGCCTCAGGATAAACAAATTCTCCTTTGCCAGTATCTTCAACTGTGAAGATGGAGAAAAGCACAAAGGGCGCTGGGGAATTGCTGTCCCTGCATGAGCAGAGGAGGCTTTGCATGAGTTTCACACCCTGCAGAATGCCTGGCTGGGAACCTGGTGCAAGACAACCGCACCGCAGGTGAGCCCAAGGCTTCCCTTGCCTCCCTGGAAAGGAGCCCTTTGAAGTGACTTTGCTGGCAAGATCAGTTAATGGCCAATTACCCAATCTCCTGAGCTCCCCATGGAGCTCCCAAGACAGAAACACTGTCTCCATTCAGCCGAACCCCCCAGAAGGCGAGGGGTCCCCATGCATCACCCCGGGTACAGGGTCAGTGCAGGGTGTTTAGCTTTGGAGGAGGCATGAGGACCCCCATGTGCTGAGCCCTGCGGGAGCTTGTGGCCACACTTGGCTCCCTGTGAAGCACCCGCAGCGCCTGGGCTGGCAGGCAGGAGAGGGAACATGCTAATGAGGGATTTCTGCAGGGAGAAGGGCAAATCCAGCCCAGCCCACGCACACGTTTCTGCTGTCCCCGCTGCCATCGAGCATCCTTGCTGCCTCACAGAGTGGGAGAGCGCAGCCTTTCCCCGGGGAGAAGCAGCTACTAGGGCCCTGAAAAGGTGAGGGTCAAGCCCTTCTGCTCTCTGGCACATTTCAGCAAACAACTCAGCCGAACGTCTCTCTACAAACCGATTTCCACACTTGAAGAGTCTGAAAACTTCAAAGCCTGGAGTGAAAAAATGAAAAAAAATACCCACCAATAATAATAATAAACCAGAGGCTTTCCAGCCCGACAAGCCTGCAGCACTTTCAGCATGACTAATATTTTCCATGTGAAATAATAATCCACGGCGCTAAATTTCTCATCTCTATGCACATTGCAAACAACAGGTGGGCTCTGCCCAAATTCACCTCTGAGCAGGACCTTTTATAAGGCAGCTTTGCACTCTCATCATGGGGAAAATAATAAACTCCCCGGGTACCTGCAAATAAGGAAGATTCTAGCCACGGAGCTCACAAAGCCCTGAGTCCTCGGAGTAGGATGCAAAATCCTCTGTTTGACAGCAGACCTTACAGCAAATCCTCCTGCACATCAATCCCAGATCACAGCCGTGGTGGAGCAGCCGAGGTCACCCAGCACCCTCCCAGGCAGGATCCGTCTGTGGGCTCCAGGTCAGCCCCTGCCCTCACCCAGGTGGGACACTGGTCAAGACCTTGGCATTCGCAGGGGTCTGACTCCACAAAGCAGCACTTCCAAACCCGCATGGCACCACCACGCTGCCCCTGCCCACCTCCAGCCCCACACAAACATCTCCCAGCCTCTGGGAGATGCTTCCAGGGGATGCTGAATGTGCAGAGGCTGAACCAAACCAAGAGAATAGAATAAATACATACAAATGCTCTTCATTTAATTTGACAATAATTCACAGATGCCTCCAGCTTTTTTCCACAAAGCTCAGCTCTCCCCAGAGCCTTCCCGGGGAGATTTTCTCAGCAAGACATGACCGCAAAGCCTTAACATATGACCGTGAGAGCTGGGCATAAAGAGGTTAAACCCAAATAACAGCACCTCTGCAGGCAGGAGCCCAGCGAGTGAGTTATGAAGTTAATGACAAAGCAGGACCACGCTCCTCACTGGCTATTCCAGCCCTGGCTCCCTGTAAATCAAGCGTCGGTCACCGTGGGTGTGATGGATGTGTGCAGGGCACACACACACATTATAGGTTTTCGTGGGTAATAACTCTGCTGCAAGCAGCCACCAATACAGTCCTGTGGGGCTGGGCCTTGGGGGTCTCTGTGAGTCCCTCTGGAAATTGCCACTGGGATGGGGAGGGATGCCTGCAATGGCCCTGAAGGGATAGGAAGGGATGGGAAGGAACACGCGTCCCCTACCCCGTTGACGGGCTCTTCTTCCTACCGTAGGGTCTTGCGGATCATGTCCTCATCAGTGATGCCGTAGTAGGTGAGCGTCTCGTTCCAGGTGGGGTTCAGCGTGTTGCGCAGCGTTTTGGTTCTCAGTTTATTTGCCTGGAAAAGCAAATGAGGTGGTGGTCAGCAGGACCTGGCCCCAGGCAATCATTTGGGCAATGGTGGCCAGGGACTGGAGAGAAAAGGAAGCACAGTTTGGAGATGAAGGGGCAATGGGTGCTGTTGGCCTTCTGCCTCAGCGCCATAACCTGGCTGGTCCTCGATGGGGTGGCCCAAATCCAGCCCAACCGCAGCGATAAGCAGAGGGGCAGAGACACGGCGACTCACTGGCTCATTTGCAAAGCAATTCAACCCTGCATCCCACATCCTGGAAACAGCCAGCAAAATAGGAACCTTGGCAGAGCGCAGCGAGAGGACGGGGATTTCATTTATGCAGCAGGAGGGTGAGCAAGCGAGCGAGAGAGGGAAAAAATGTCTTTTCAGGTTCATTAAAAGATACCAATTTGCTGTTCTGGCTGTTTATTTGCATTCCCGTTCCCAGCACAACTCCTGTTCCTGCCCGACTCAAAATAACTTCCTTGATATGCAGTTTGTTAGCACTGGCAACTCCTTCCAGAGCCACAGTTCTGCAGAGCAGGAGGATGGGGACAGCAGGGCTGTCCCCGGCATAGATGGGGCATCCTGGCACACACCCACTCCGCTAGGTCAGGGAACTTCTTGCCTGCTTCTGTTGGGGACAGAGGGACAGCAGAAGCAAAGGGCTGCAGGCTTCAGATGGGGCTTCTCCATCAACACTCCCCCCCCAGCCTGGGACAGCCCGAGAGAGCAGCAATTTTCCCTCTAATCAGGTGTAAAGTCAGAAAGTTCAATCCCTGCCTCAGCCACCGCTGGCCGTGAGGAACTCTCAGGAAATCAATACTTCAAAGTTGTCTCGTGCATCTTTACGCGAAGCTGCAACCTTCCCCATCTTTGATTCACCAGTTTTAAGGCAGAAGCAAGTGGCATGAGAAGCATGGGGTGAAGAAAAGAGCTTGTGCTTGCAGCTAAGAGAGGGTCACCTTGTGGGCATGTACTTTCCCCACCAAAACCACCCCAAACACACAACCTCTTCCAGATTGACTAGACTCGGCCACTGGTCAGAGGAGCTGCTGGTGCAGCGGAGACATCGAGGGACCACAGCACAGCATCTCACTCCCAAACGCTTTGTGTGAAGCTGCTTGCTCTGGGTGTGATCGCTCAGAGGTACAGAAAGCCTCTGCATTTTGTGCTGTGTTTTTCATTAAGCTTCCCAAAGCCATTTCTGCCTCTGAAATAAACCCGGGCCCCGTGCCGTGCTGCGGAGGCTGGGTGAGGAGCTGCTAAACGCCGAGCGCCAGGTTCACAGGAGGATACTCCCCGAGCAAGGTGTGATGCTCCGGGAGCCCACTGGGGCAGGGACTCAATTAGCAGCATCTAAAGCCCTGCAACAGCAATCCCTTTCCCTGTCACTCAGGCAAGAGCTCATTTGCAGCGCAGGAGGAGAAGGTGCCGGTTGGGTTGTGCTGGGCACCAGCCTCACCGAGTCCATCCCTGCGTGCCCAGAGGCATGGCCAGGGGCAACAGCAGAGCGATGCAAACCGAAGGAGACTGCAGACAGGTGTGGTCATTTATGGCCTGCTGTCACCATTGATTTAATACCTCTTTTGCCTTAAATCTTTCCTGATTTTGCAAAGTTGCTCTAAACAAAGCACTTTGTCATACCAGGTTTCATCCCACACCTACTTTACCTCCTTCCTCAGCGATAGTGTGGCCACCACGACAGGCTCCAGCCTGAGCAGCAAGACAGGTATCAGAGAGGGAGCGTAAAGCCTGCTGAGGGGTGACAAGGACAGGAGGGAAAGCGCCCTGCTGGCACCCACTGTCTGCTCAGACCTGCTGGGGGCTGACCCTGATTTCAGGAAGGAAAGTGGGTTCAGCCAAGGGAGTAATGAGATGGGCATCACCCAGCAGCTAACGCTGCCCTGGGCAAGGGAAACAAATTAAATCAGAGGACCTGAGCTCTGGGAGGGCCTTTTTTTCCCATCTGGGATGACTTAGCAGTGAGTAACCAGCTCACATGGAGACCTCTGCATGAGGCAAATGAATCCCACCCTCCTTCCCACAGCTCTGGCCTGGGCTCTGACGCAGGTGCCCGAGAGCCAAGACTGGGACAGAAACAGCTGAGGGACTTGGAGATCATCCTGCTGCTGGAATAATTGTGCAGAAACACCCAGCCCAGGACACATCCATGATCCCCCCACTTCTGCTCACCTCTCCAACAGCAGATTCGGGCAGTGCTGTTTGGAAACGAGGCACAGAGACAAAGCAACCACAGAGGCAGAGGGACGCGGGGACAAGGAGAGGGTCCCCCTGCGGCTGCTCCTGCCTTGTATAGTCTGCAGCTCCTGCGCTACCCTCGGCTCAGAACTTCCCTCCCGCCTCTCCGGTCTCCATCACCTCCAGCAGAAATGCTAATCAATGCATTTGCAAAACATGGAAATGACAGATAATATCGCTGATGAAAGCGCTCCTGGCTCTCCTATTTCCAGCAGAACTTGAAATGTGGTTAAAAACTCCCTCTACCGCCCTGAACATTATGAATTAATTCAACTGAACCGTAACAAGTAAATATACCTCCCCCAAAAAGGTCTTCCCTTTAGTGTAAAATAAGAGTGCAATTAATATTCATAACACATACATTTAGCATTTAAATTCAACATCCCCATCAGTTACACTAAGCCCTCACTACACATCAATATCTTTAATTACTCTTCTCTCCAGCAAGCGCTGAACCTAAGTAGATGGAAATATTTCCCTTACGATTTATACTCTGCTTTATTAGGATCTGAGGGGGTTTAAATGCAAAAGAAAAAGGAAAAAAAAAAAAAAAAAAAGAAAGAGCTGGTTTGTTTATAGCTCCAGATTGTTTCACTCGGTGCTTTCTGGGGGCTTCTGGAGCACAGCATTCACACCCCCTGCTCCCAAGGGTGAGGAGTCAGGGCTGGCACTTGGCTCCCAAGCAATGGTTTATCAAAGAAGCACCTGCTACCCCTGCAAGGATGTTTTTAGCCCCAGTTCTTACCTCCTGCTGTCACTCTGTCCTGCTCACCTGAGTGACAGCTGGGTAGGAGACTTGAGGTCTGGCTGCAGCAACCAGCAGCCTCTGGTGAAGAGCTGCTCCCTGGGGAACCTCCTGGGTCTGGTTTCAAAGGGAAAGGCACAGCCCCAGGAAAGGAAGGAGAAGTGAAAAGGCATCTCACCTTACTGGCTCCGGGAAGCAAGTGCAATTTGACGTATGGATCAGCCAAACCATTATGGTCCATCGGCTTCAGGCCCTGGAAAGGAAACAGCAAAAAGCCAGAGTTAGAACACTGAGACGCTGGGCAGGCAGGGTGGCTTTGCTGAGCCCATCTACCGATGCCCATTTCCCAGGAATGTCGTTGGTCCATGGAGATATTGCACAGTTTCCCCAGGACTGGGAAAGTAGAAGACTATGGTTGGTGCAGGATCTGGCCTGTGCAGCAAAAGCCGAGCGCGCTCAGCGTTCAAACGTCGTCTGCGGTTTGTGCCGAGGAGGAGCTGCGGGAAGGCTTCTCATCCGCACTTGGCATCGGCCGCAAAGCACCTCTCTGCTCTTCCAGCAGCTGACTCTGACACCCTGATCACAACTAATTTGGGGGTTAAGCAAATCAGCGCAGTGATTTTCAAGGTTCAAAATTACAGGGTTTTGTCATTTAATAATTGCTTATGAGCAAACATACACCTCTGCTGTTGTGGTGTTACTTTTAAGCGCTCCCAGAGGGTGTGATAGCACCTACCTACTCTTCGTTATTAAGGCAGAGCTGAAGGAAGAACAGCTTTCAGGCCAGCGGGAGGCTGTCACCAGCCGACTGCCGTGTTTGCGGGGAAATCGGCAGGTACCAGAGCAGAAACACAAGGAAAGACTCGCTGTGGCCATTCCTGATGGATTTCCTACAAGACCCTCACAGCTCTTAAAGGACGTCACAGATCATGTTTGTTATAACGATGCCCTGGAGTTGATCCTGCTTCGGGCAGAGGGAGGAGACAAACCTGCTCTTCTTCTAAACAACCAGTGGGCTGAAAATTATCCAAGGGTGATGCACAAACCCAGCCCAAAGCCATAACGGCACAGCCTGCGTGGAAACAAACTCCATGGGGTAGGGAAGCAACACAGCAGCATGAAAAATGGAGCCTAATTTTTACCAGTCCTAAGAAGAAATGATAATGGCTACACCATAAAAGTCCTTGGATGATTTCCAGCCTGGCTGTGGGATCCCTGCAGGAGTTATTTCTAGGCTGTCTGAAGGCACTCCTCTGTCTGGATCAGAGGAGGGTTTCTCTGCAGAGGTACCCCTCCAACCCTGGCTCCAACCTGGGCATGGAAACCAGGCTGGGTGATGCTAAAGACTCATCATGCCTTTTGTGTGATGAGCAGAGTATTCGATGCCCAGGATTAATGAGTGTGTGCAGCTGGCAGGAAAGCATTCATATGGGCTGCTGGTGGAAAGGCTGGGTGCAATGAGAATGTAGTGATTGAGGCCTGGGTTTGGGCAAATCAATGGGGGAAATGCTGGGGTAAATCGCTTCCATACTTTACATGTAAGAAATAATGGACCCAGCACCAAGGCAGCCCCTCGGGACACTCTCATCCCACCCTTCCCTGATGTACACCACACGGTCAAGGGTCTGAGCTGCTTCTGACCTTGGTGAAGGCTCTGCTTTTGAGATGAGAGTGTGGCCCTGGGGCAAGTTAGACCAAATGGTGCCCAGCAAAGAGGATTTGGCTTCTAAAGCAGAGCCAAAAGGATAAAAATATCAGCAGCAAATGCAGGCTGAACGGCTCTGTTTTAACTGCAGTGCCTCTCGGGTGATGTCCCTCGCCCACCAAAAGAGGAAGGCAGCAGATACGGAGGATGGGAGGAAGATGGTGGAGTCATCTGCGGCTCCGTGAGCAGAAAGGGCAGCAAGGGGCTGGGCTGGTCCCCAGGCTCTGGGGGGATCCGGTCGGGCACACAAACTCTGCTCTCTGCTCAGCAAAGCAAAGGCTCCCCACAGCCTCCGTGGTGGAGGTGCTCCACCTGCATGATGCTGCGCAGCAAATGAGATCAGAAGCAAGCAAGCAAATTCCCATGAAAATGGATGGAGAAAGACAGGCAGCTCTGTAATTCACCCATCAATTCAGTTCAATTAAATTACCTTCTGAGAAGGCTATTAAAGGCTTTTTTAATAGATGTGCTACGGAAGATGGAGTGACAGGAGCCTGGAAAATGGCTCCTAATGTCACGTCTACCTCCCTCCCATGTCACTCGATATGAATTTGGCACAGAGCTGAATTTAACATGAGAGGCAGCCTTTATGACTTTGCCCCACAAAGGTGCTCCCGTGGGATCCCGCTCCTCCCAGGGACCCACAGAGTGATCAGCACTGTTGCTTCCCCTGCATGGAGGGATCTCCAGGCTAAAGATGCTCTGAGGGAGCCAAGAGGCAGAGGAGGACCCCAGGGGTTCTACATGGGGACAGAGTCTCCCATTAGCTTCAGCCAGTGCAGTCCCAGCTCCAGCTAGTCCTTCTGCTGGGACCAATTTATGGTGCTGTGCATCACGGCACGGGCAATGAAGCCAAGACCAAGTTTCATCTTTTCCCTTCCTCTACCCAACACCAACATCCCTGCTGCAATCCTATGGAGACCGACAGCCCCGCTGCATCCCAGCCACTGCCAGCTGCTCTCCGTGCCAGTGACATTTAGCTAATCAATAGGATTTAATTACGAGTCGGGCTAATCGAGCTGCCGATTAACGCCACGCTAGAGGCATACAGAAATCACAGGAGACGCATTCGTTCCATCATTCACCCCACGACGAACTGCCTGCCTGGTGAGCAGGCTCCCTGCTTCCCAAAAACCAGCCTGGACACCTCTTCCCAGGCCAAGGCATCCCATTCCAAAATGGGGCAAACTGTGCCCCCACCCTGACAGCCCAGAGGAAACACACAGCTTCAAGATGGGAATTTCCCTGCAGTGATAAATGTTTTATGAGTAAATCCATAAGTAATGCTGAGTGCAGACCTCCAGCGCTCGGCTTCGGTTGGAAGCAGGGGGAGCATCCAAATGCTCAGCAGGGTGGAAACTCCTGGGTGTTTTCTAGCTGTGGCTGCAGCCAGCGGTGCAGGGAGAGCAGCCCAGCATCTGCCCTGCATGGCCTGCCCGGGGCCAGGGAGTTGCCTGCACCACTGCCTGCACTGCCACTTGAGGCTCACCCCGGGCATCTCCCTCCCAAAAGCAGGAGACAAACAGGACAGCATAGCCCCACCTCTCTAGATCCCCCTATAGCAGGTTACTATCTCACTCCATGCAGCAGCTTGGGCTTTGTAGGACTGAGCAGAAAATGAGACCCTCACCCAAGACATGGCACACAGACCCTGGTGCCTGCACATTAATCGTATCCTTTTCTATCACATTTTATAGGAGAGGGCGATGCCCAGCACGGCTCAGGAGCAGCCCAGATGTTTCACACGCACGACAGTACAGACCAATATACCAGGAGAGTGCGTGGTGCTCGTGCATGGCAGCAGGCAGCAAGGGGAAACCCTCCTGCCAGCCTGCCACGCTCCCGCAGTCCAGAAACAGGCTCCCACACCGCCCTGATTTATTCTCCCATCGATCCGAGCCGCAACGTGCCTGAATTCAGCCGCGCCTGAAGCGTGAAAGGCAGGGCACGGGCAGGGCTGCTGCCAAGACTGAAAGTCATTAACGTGAGGTGGCTGCTGGCAGCCTGCCCGCTCCTGCCTGCACCGGGCCCTGAGCCTTCTGCCAGGGAGCAGCCCCTGCCCGTTGCCCACGCCAGTGCAGCCCTGCTTCAGCCCGGGAGCAATGGGGTTTTACGGTTCTTACCTCCCCGGTGCTGCAGTACCCCAGGACAGCATCTACTTCAGCCCCGTGGCGCAGCACCAACGAGCCCTCGCACCCCAGCAGTTGCCTGGGACTCACACCAGGTGAGCTTTAATGAGGGTGACAACCTGGTACCAGCACAGGCGGCATGGGGAGAGGTGTGGTGGCTGCCCCATTGGCCAAGACCGTACCCCAACTGCATCCACCGAAGGCAATGTCAAAGCATAAGTCAGTCCTAAGAGGTTAAGGCTGGCAGTGGATGCTCCTTGATTGTGCCACGGTCTTCCCTTGCCCTTGGAGGCAGGACGGGCTTCATAATCCAGATGTGGACCAAGAGCAGCCCCACACTCAATCCGTTCATCTCCAGGAGAACCAGGACCCTCACTTTCCTGGCTAGAGCCTACAGAGATGCCAGGCGCTTGCTGCCTTCCAAAATCAGCTTCCAGATATCCATCTTTTGGCACAAAGTGCCTGACAGCAGGGCAGATCTGTGGGGAATCTATTAAGGAAACTGAAGCACCAAGTACATTGCTCCTGGTGTAACCACACAGCCTGGGGATAGCCCCGTGGCTACCAGCTTCCACACTTGTACCTCCTGCAACAAAGCAAGCCTCCTTTCATTCCCTATTCCAGCTCCATCCAAACTTGAGCTATAGGCTGTCCTAAGGGTCAGGAAAGACCCAGCATCTCCCAGATCCCACTGTGAGCGTACACCAAGAAACACCAGAGATGTCCCCAGAGAGCCGGCACCAGGACAAATCCCCCACGCGAAGCGGTGATCCCGACCTCTGCACAATACAGCAGCTGATGGCTGCAGAGCAGAAAATTGGTGGCGGAGCACGACTGATTGGATTTAGCTTGTCACCGGTGCCTCCAAGAGTCCACTAACTCCCTTCCAACTCCCCAGGATTCAATAATGGGACTCGTGAGGGACCTCAGCAGACATAGAACTGCTGGAGGTTAAAATAAATAGAAGCAAAAAGATCAGAAGGGAGAGAGAGGGTTGTTTTGGGCGGCTGTCGAAGGGAAAAACACCTCTCGCTTGGCTGAATTAGTCCAGGTTTTAACAGCTGCTGGCAGCGACTGAAGCTCCAGGAGCTACTGGAGATGGGACATGTCCCGAAGGCATCTTCCTTTAGGGCCTGAGACATTGTCCCCAAGACACCAGCCAGGCCAGCCCAAGCCCAGGTCCAAGGGCAACACACGTCCCAGCACTGCATGTGGCCCTGGTGGTCCCCGACCGCTGTGTCACCTCCTCTACAGCACTACTTCTATCGTCTACACAGCAAACACCGGCTCCCACCGATGGCAGCCGGGGTCCTGGCCCTTACCTTTTTGTAGTCAAGTTTTGGCAGCTTTCCCCAGGCGAGAGATGAAATGAGAGCGAGCAGATGGCAGTGTAAATAAAAGAGAAAAATGGGAGAATGAGAGCAGAATGGAAATGAACAGGACTCGAACGCTTGAATGTCAGAGTGGCGAAGGGGGGTCTGCCCACCCCGCGAGCAAGGGCGATGGCAGCACTGTGTGGTGCCCCCAGTCCCATGGGATGGGATCAGCAACTGCTACTCCTGTACAGCCAGGTGGGCACGGTGGGGACCAGGGCTCTCCTTCGGCAGCTCGTGCTTTTGCTCGTGCTGCTGTTAGAGCTATCACTTGCCGCTTGTCTGTCCTCCCTGTCTTCTACCCACTGCAAACCTGATTAGAAATCTCCTTCTCGGCATCACTCCCGAGCTCACCAAGGGAAGCCTGACCCAGAGGCTGCCGGTGAATTCATGGGCAACAGGCAGGGGGGAGACAGGAGGGTGGCAGGGAGGGATGCAAAACCCATTGGCTGCCTCATCCCTGCCCCATCCCTGCCCAGGGAGCTGCAGGAGCTGCACTTGTCCCCTGCCCAGGAGCAGCTCCAGGTCTGCTTCCATGATGCTTCCACGCTCACCCCCAAAGCCAAGCTTTCATGCCCGAGGTCCTATTCCAGATGGGAAGAACCCTGGGGTGGGGACGTGTGTGCTCAGCACCCAGTACGGAGGGCTCCAGGGTGTGGGCTGCAAATAAGCCAGTTGCAGCTGGAGGGGAGAGGAGCATCCTATGAAGGCAAATGGTGTGGGTTGATCCTCTGGGGCTTCCACTTCCAGCCTGTTCTCCTGCAGTTTCTCCCATCTTCTCTAAAAACCCTCCATCCCTTTCCAAGATCTACAGGGACTTAAGTTTTCTTCCACCAACCCACCACTGGTGGAGACTAGCTGTGTTGACCTGGAGTCCTCACTGCTTCAGATCTCATGCCAGGGGAAGCAGAGAGGAGCCGAGAAGTGCCCAGAAGCACCTTTCACAGGCCTGGAGGCAGAATCAGGACCTCAGTTATCTGTTTCTGATCCAAAATGTGCAAAGAAACTCTAATTGCTTCAATCACACAGACGGCAAAGGCGCTGAGGCAGAGCACTTTGTGGCAATGATTAGCAGCATTTAAAAGAGCCATTTATAAACTGACAGCCGGTCACAGCGTCAAGTAAATAACAACATCGGGTTGGGTGCTTTTCTTAAAAGCATCAATAGCTGCAACCACCTCATCACGGGGATGAGCAGCCGTCTCTGTCCTGCTAGAAATACCCTGAAAGGCAGGGACAGAAGGGAAGGAGAGGGCAGAAGCACCGGGTGTTGGGATGAAAGTGGAGCTGGCAAAGGGATGGCTGCAGTTGGAGACAGCAGAGCCCCCCAGTGCAGCCCAGGGACATAGGGACACCCGGCTGTCCCCACACACTGCCCTCACTGCTGCATTGGCTTGGCATAGCCATGCCACTCGGGTGGCCTCATGGTTTTGGCAGGGCTCTGGTGGCCCCAAAGCGCAGGACAAAGGTGGCCAGCTCCAGGCATATTTGGTCCTCGCCAGCGCTGAGACATACCTTGGCTTTATTGATCGTGCAGTGGAGAGCATTGTTTTCTTGATCGTAGAGCAAGCTGAAATCCAGCGTCCCCAGCGTGGCTGCAAAGGAGAAAAGATGCTATTAACCCGCGAGGCCCAGCAAACATTGCCTCTTCTCCCTCTAAGCACAAAAGGAATGGATGAAGATGCTAAAGAAATGGCTGCAGACATTAGAAAACATAAAGCATCCTCCTGTGAGCCCTGTTATGAAACATGGCTTCATGCTGGGAGATTGGTGGCCACCCCCCACGTTTGGCCGGCGGGGCTGGCACGGCCCTGGGAGAGGAGCGAGAGGGATAAGTGGCTGCTGCTCACCCGGGCACTGCAGCCAGCGCAGAGGATTTGCCTCTGTGGGCTTTCACACTGGTGGCTCCCATCTATCAGCTGCCCCAACGCAGCCAGCAGCTTCCCGTCCCCCAGGAGCTGAAGGCTCTTCTCTGGGAAGATCCGGGCACAGCTGGGACACAGCCGAGACCCGCTGCCGGCACATCTCCCCCGCTCCAGTGCCGCTGTCGTTCCCAGAACGTGCATTTGTATACTGACACCTTCAAACAAATGAGCCACCAATGGGATCCCTTCCCAGCTCCAATTTGGCTGCAAACTGTAAATTAAACCCAGTGAGAATGGAAATACTTTTATGGCTAAAATGAAAAACACCAACAGCTTTTAATCAGAGCAGTGTTCCCTTACGGCATCTGCAACCCAGGAATGGCAGCAACGGGACAGTTCCTGGGATGGGACCACAGGGAAGGGGCAGGAGAGCAGACCAAACCAAAAGAGCCTCAGCAGCAAAAGTACGTTTGATTTGAGAATTCCTTCCCTTTGGACAATCTGAGCAAGTCTTGCTAATCCAAAGCAGAAGAAAAGCCTTAAAAAGACATGCTTTCCAAAACCACGATTTAAGCTTCTCCAAGGCTCCCAGACCCAATTTGCAGACCAAAGCCCAGACGCAGAGCAGCATCTCCCCTGGCACAGCTTCACCTGCTGCCAGCCTTGAACTTCTAGACTCCACAACCCACACTTTTCTGTGCCCACCATCCCAAAAGGGGTTTGCCCGAGCGCTGCCCTGCCACCGCGCAGCATCCCACCGCTGTTTCCAAGGTAACTGCACCTTCCCTCCGTGCACGCAGGTTCAGAGCAGGGGAAAAGAAGAAACACCAAATAAAAACCAGAACAATTTTGCTTAATATCAAAGCAGGGTTTGCTGCCTGGGAGGTAAGTTAGACAAACTTTATGGCAGGAAATAAGGTGCTTTTTTTCCAGGGTAAACAGCCTCTGCAGCAAGGCGCCCCGGGAAGCGGTGGATTTTCAGGGGACTGAAACCTTCCTGCTGCAATTTCACAGTGATCTTCCAGCCCAAACACAAGTGAGCTACAGGTTTGCCCGCTACCAAATAAAAATCATTGCTCCAGGGAAAACACTTTGCCTTCAAAGCAGAGAAAATATTCAGAGAGGTTTCTGCCAGAATAATATACCCCCCCACACTCCCTTGTTCTGGAGTAATTTCATGGCACATTAGCTATTGGTTTAGGTAAGTCATAAATCAGTGGGGTTTTACCTGCCAGGAAAGATGGAAGTGATACAGGGTGAGGCCAAACCTCCAACAACTTGTGCGTCATCTCTGGGTTTGGCCCAAACGGGCATTTCCTGAGCAATTACTGGCCAAACTCGCTCCACATCATGCGAGGAGGAGGAAAGCGCGGCAGTGCGATGGCGAGCTCACGGCCACGTATGGCACAGTCAGAGCACCAGTCTGGGGGACCAGCACAGCCCGCTGTACCGGGAGGCTCCACGGCACACGGGCGAAAGCAAAATCAGCAAAACTCAGCAAATGTGCATTTTTTCGCTCAAGAGCGGAAGATGAAGCCTCCGGTTTGGGAGCCTCATCATTTCCACCTGCCCTTTAATCAGCCGCTTCCTGCCAGCCCCACCGCTCGGCCCTCCCAAGTTCAAGCTGTTATTTTATTTTTATCACAGAAGGGGGCCTGCGGCTTAGCCTGCTGGATTCGGCAATTTATAAAACAAATTAAAAGCTTGGTGCGGAAACAGACTTCAGCCAGGAAATACTGACAAAGCCTCCTGTCCCCTCGGAGCCGCAACCTGCCCCCGGGGCGAGGGCACTGGGGAGCCCCGCTCTGGCAAGATGGGCAAAACCCAAAACCACCG
Source organism: Tringa tobata (assembly GCA_033628505.1). NCBI lineage: Eukaryota > Metazoa > Chordata > Aves > Charadriiformes > Scolopacidae > Tringa > Tringa tobata. The sequence continues at coordinate 185,850 of JAHREE010000483.1, forward strand.
TTACACAGCAGCAGATGCTCATTTTGCAGTTGGGGACGAAGGTCCTGCTCCCCAGTGCTGGTCCATGAGCAAACCTTGAGCAGTTCCCATTCATCTCGGAGCTACAAGCAGGCAGGAGGGCATGGACAGGGATGTGTGGCTCCTCCCGAGCCCTGCCAGACTCCGTCCCCAGCTCTCCACCAGCTCCAGAGGCGCTTTCTTCTATGCAGAGATTTTTTTCACTGATAGCAAGTCTCGATTCCCAAGGAAGGTTCTGCCTTCGGCAGAGGGATGTGGAAACATCAGCAGAACATGTTGTGCTAATTGTTTAAAAACACGGCCGTATGGAGATGACAAGAGGGATCAGGCTAACTTGGGGCTTGGCAGCTAAGGTGCCGCTGCGGAGCCGTGGGCGAGTTCTGCCACCAGAGCCAGGAGCCAGCCGGGTGGCGGATGCCGGGGACACATCTTCTGCAGGAGCAAAGTGCCTGTGGCACGGTCACAGCCCCGCTGGCACCATCACCTCCTGGGCAACGGATCCAGAGACAAGGCTGGTGCTAAAGCTGCTTGTGTCCCTGGCCGGCCGAGCCCAGGCAGACTGACCCCAGGGTTGCTCGGGGGGCTGAGGAGATGGCAGGGGACCTCCAGCTGAATCCAGGGATGGAAGCCACCCCACAGCCAACAACAGCTCCATGTGAACCCCCCCGGGACTGTAGTTCAGCCATAGAGCCAGCCCTGCACTCCCAGAGCGGGAAGCATGCTGAGCAAGCAACCAGGCAAGCCAACGCCAAAACACCGTCACCGGTCTCACCGCTTTCACCGCTCCTGCAAACCCCCTGGCAGCACATCCAGCCCTGCCTGCGAGAGACCCACCATCTCCAGCCGACAGGATCAGGCCCAAAGCCTCCAGGCTGCAGCAGCCACCCAGGCACACACCCAGCTCTGAACGGGGCCCTCCACAAAGTGGCCGAATCACCCTCCTTTGATTGCTTTCCTCCTCCCACCCATCCTCACAGCTGAGATGCAACTCGATTGTGCTCTTAATTAGGGGAGCGAATGCCTAAAAAAGAAAAGGGCAGCAATTAGACTCAAAGCACTGTTACTAGATGTATTTAACTCGACTGGGCTATTCTAAACACTGCCCTCTAATCACATAGGCTGCAAATAAAAAATATAAATAAGTGTCTTTGTCAGGCATTACAAAGGCAGCTTTGCGCTCTGCAGACAGCAGGCAGGATGTATCATTATTATTACGATTATTCTGCTCCAATGATAAAATAACCATTAGGAGAGCTGAACTCATTAGCAGGTTCTGACCCTCTTTCCTCTCCATGAATTGGGAGAGATTGATGGGAAGGTGCCAGCCAGGGTCTGGCATTTAACACAGGCTCTAAAAAGGAAAATAAATCTGACTTGCACAGGAATGCGGCCTCTTCTCCCACTGACCTTTTGGGCGTTTTGATTAATTCAGTGGGCCACAAAATTATTAGAGGCCAGCATAACCGGCAGATGCGTCTCCAGGCTTAGCTGTGGGATACGGCGAGCGCGCCTGGAGCCCGCGGGCAGCGCGGCGTCCTGGCACAGCGCCGCTACCGCCCTTGTTGGTGGAGTCGGCAGAAATTGTTTATTGCTGACATTTCCCACCAGCGCCCAGGGTGATGGGGAGGCTGAAGTAGCTTCTATTTTTACCTGCGGGATGAAAGGCAAAACGCAGTGATAAATCTGTGCTCTGCTCCCTTATCCAGCCCCTGTCCTTGAAGGTTACGTGCCCTCGCCTGGCCCACGCAGGGTGGCAGATCCACTCCCTCAGTGGCCTGGGACATCCCACGGAGAAGAGTCTCTCGGTCCAAGAGATGCTCAAGACATGGAAGAGGCACCAGCACTTGCAGCACAGACCCACGAGCTTTGGCACAGCTCGCAGAAGAGGGAACCGATGATTGAGAGGGCTCTTCACCTTCCAAAGTCAGGGAAGCTTTCACATCGCGACTGCCTTTCGAAAGCCCAGCCAGGCTCTATGCTGGGAGAAAGTGAGGTGTGCACAAAAAAAAACCCACTATAGAACTAATTAAAAAGAAGTCCAAAAGCCTTAAGTCCCTCTGCTTATCAGCATTGCTGCTCCCAAGATAATCTGCTCATGGATTTTGTGCCAGGGAGATCAGAGTGGAGCAGTAAAAAGACTGCTGGGGATTGTCTGGATTAGCTCTCCCTTACTGAAAGCACAGGTTCAGTAACCTTCAGACTGGGTATTTTTTAATGCACTATAAAAGATAGGTCCCTATTCTTCCATTGCTTTAATTTTCCTCTGCAATGGAGATAATTTTAAAGGTCCTGAAAGGCAGCAAGTAATTCTGTGCACTTACAGCCCCATGTAAAATGTCGGTAAATGACTCCTCAAGAGGAACAGAAATTATTCCTTGCCATATCCAAGCAAGGCTGCTGAAGATCGCTCTGGTGGGCGGCTGCCTGAGCTCCTGACTCCCCAGGTGTGGCAGCACCTCATCCAGGTCCAGCAGCACATGGACCAACTCCCTCAGCCACATAGGAGTGAGCCCTGGAAAACCCCCAGGGTTACCCCTAGAAAACAGCACTGTTGGTCCCAGCAGCTGGGGCCAAGCTTGCCCAGCACCTGCAGCGCTCCCAGTCCATACACAGACCCACTTGGGCTGCTGCTTGCAGCTCACGTGTCTCCATGGGGAGAGGGTACATGGCCTGTCAGGGATGGATCCCACCCTGACGGCTGCAAGCCCCCCAGGTCTGATGGCAGCACTGACCTCTGGCATGAACCTACTGTCAAAGGTATCGCTGCGGGTTTCAGCATCAGCTGGGGAAAGGTGGTGAAGGCAGGTGGAAACAGGACGCTTCCGAAAGTCAGCATCACCATGAGCTACTCCACGAAAAAGGTATCCTGTGGAAGGTTTTGGGACATGTCCCAGGGGCAGCACACCACGCTGGGACACAGACATTCCCGTTGGCATCGGGACCATGTGGTGCCAGTTGGCAGCATTGCAGGACTTTAGTCCACTGCTGCAGGCAGGGAAGGATGTTCCTAGTCCTACACAAAAACCCAGCAGACACTGGATCCAGCACACAGGCAGGAGACCTTCCTTTCTCGAGAGCTCCACAGATGTGGTTGAGTTCAACAGGACCAGGAGTGAGGAACAAGCACAACTTTTCTTTCTTGCAACTGGTCCTTGCTTCATCATGGGCTTTTTCACTTAAAAACTACAGCAATTATTATTTCTTCATTTTGGACACACAGCGCCAGCCCCTGGCAAGCTCCAGAGCAGGGACCTGCTTCTTCATGAGCTTGGTTGATGGATGCTCATCAGCTCTTCTGTCTTCTCCAGGAGGAGTGTTCAGAGGAACACTTATCTGCTCAGAACAGTTCAGAGATGCAATTATGTTTTACAGCACTAAATGGTCCCTGATGTCAGCAGCAATTAGACTTTCAGCAATTTCAATTTAGAGATGGCCTTCAAATATCTCCCTCTCTCTCCCTTTAATGAAATACAGTATTGCAATTAACAACCCCCCAAAATTGCCTTCAGTGTTAAATACAAAGATGAAAGATCTGGGAACCCCTTGGGTTTGAGCGTGTTGGAGCGAGGGGTGTTGGTGAAGGGAGGAGGACAGCAGAGCTGCCACGGGGCAGGGAGGTTGCTTCCTTCAGCTGGGCATCATCTGCCCTCCTGCACACCAGGACCAGGGGAAGGTGAAGGGCTGGGCAAGCTGCTGGGGAGGGAAGGAGCCAGGCAGAAGGAGAGTTCCTCATTAACCAGCAGCCGTACGGTTCCTTCATTAGCAGAGATGCTGGAGGCCACAGCCCATATGCTCCTTCCATCACTGCTGGAGGAGGGACGCCCGGGCAGACCCTGCTCACCCTCACGTGCTGGCATCACCGGGTGCCCCACATTTATCTCCAGGACTTCAGGGTGTCCCAGGCTGCCACCCCAAGCCCCGGGGAATAAGCATCTCCAGGGTCTGAAGGCTCCTTGGCTCTGAGGAGAGCCAGCAGCACCCGATGCGCAGCCTCCACCCGGACCACTGACGGGGTGGCCAGCAGGAGGGGGTGAAAGCTCCCTCATTGCCAGCACCTTCCCGATACCCAGGTATCCTGCAGGAAACCAGACAGAACCTAATCCAAAGTCACCTCGGGTAACACCTTGTGTCTCCCCTGGGAGGGCTCCCCAGTGCCCTTAAACCTCGAGTCTGACACCATCCGGTACCTCTACACGTTTCTTTGGCGTAGGCAGCTCGGGTCATGGTACGGTTGGCAAAACCACACTTCAGGCTCTGCTGAAATCAGCTGTGGTTTGTTTAGTTTCCTGAGTAAAAAATACTTCTTTTGGCCTTATCTGGATTGAAAAGACGATTCAAAGGTTATAAATAGCAGTGGCAGCATATGCTAAGGAGCTGCGTTTCAGAAGTAAATATCCTCATCGTTTCAATGCACATTTCCCCTCGTCGTCTCTCCCGCCTCCTCCTCTCTGGCCGGAAGCATTGCCAGGTGACTTGCAAACCCTGCACCTCTTAAGACCTTCATTCTTCTTTACGTCTTTAAGCAGCCAGTAATTAATATCTGCATGACGGCTTTGCCTGCCTAATTATCTTCTTTGCTCAAAATAAGAGTCTTCCTAAATAACTTCTGTGGCGTTGCTTGCAGCAGGCGTCACGAGCAGCCGCGCACCAGGACAGGCCTCTCAGCTGTAGTTTGGAGAAGTTGTTTTTATGCTGCTGCAGCTTGGGAGCTCACGAGCCTGCTCCTCCCATGAATGAAGCTGGGCACGCTATAAAATTGGCTGGGTTTGTACATATATAAACAGCCCTGGAGCACTGGCAGGAACAGTATTGGGGCAGCTCTTCCAGGAATGCCAGCTCCTGCTCTCAGGCTGCCTCCCCATCTGAAAACCCAGAGCCAAATCCATACAGAGGAGGGAGGAAATTCCAGCACCAGCTGCTGCCTCTCTCCAAAGCCAAACAGCAGCACAAGGGAACAGAGCATTTCTTCACGGGCTAGAAACTTGCTTGCACATTACAGAAGAGGATGGCTGCTCCCCTCCAGTGCTGTCCCCTGGTGAAAGCAGCCACAGCAGTGCTCCTTCAAAGGGACCATGTTTTTCTGCCTCTGTGCTGCTTGTACAGAGCTTTCAGAGACTTCAGAGACCTTTAAAAATCTGTCAGGTACAAATTCATGCTGGTCCTGTGGAGGGGAAAGCACAGCCACTCAAGGGGCATCGATTTGCTTGGAATCAGGGGAGACTGGAGGCGAGACCCAGCTCCTCGCAGGTGGCACATTGCCACCTAGCTGGCATTTGCTTATTTTTCTTGCAAACCAAGTTCCCCTGACAGTGTGCTGCCCGACTGGGTGGGAGGCATCCCTGGTGGCTGGGGACCCCAGGGACTAGGGCACTGCTGCTGTCACCAGGCGCCAGCCAGGGGCACCAAAGATGAAGTGAGAGCCAGATGTTCCCGAGGCAGTAGGAATGAATATCCCCCTTCCCAGCCCCAAATCTCAGCAGAAGCTAGCACTGGTCCAACGCCACCAAACCACCCTTCTGCAGGGTTTGCACCAAACATGTGTTTCCCCACCTCATCCCCTCTCCTCGGCAGCTCCGTTGAGGACAAACCCACTGTGGGAAGAGTCCTGCTCTGTACAGCTTGGGCTCCAGTTCTAGATCGTCCCAGCAGGCTGGGGACAGAGGAGGCACAGGGCAGTGACAAGTCCCTCTCCCAAGGGCCTCTCCAAAAGCCCTGGGATGGCAGAAAGTGCTGACCATGACCCTGCAAATTCTCACAACAGCGCTGCGGGCGGGTCTGATGGGAAAGGCCGGCTCTGCGCGATTCCCAGTGCTCCCAGGGTCAGCCCCGACATCTCCGCTCATTATCTGCTCTGGCAGCTCCCCAGCCCTGCCCGCTCCCTGACACTTGCTGCATTCAACAGGCTGCTCATGGCTGCCCTGCGGGGACCACGCTTGTTTTCCTTGGCACCTCCACAGCTCCCCTGAGCACTGCGCTCCCTGGCTCTGCAGGGCTGCAGTGCAGTGTCCCAAACCACCGGCCTCGGCCCCGTGTGCCCTAGAGCCACCAACCCGAGCCTCTGCATCAGCCTCCCAGTGACCAGTGCCATCTGCCCGTGGCAGTGGGTCCCTTCTCATCCTACTGCAGCTCAGCCGGGTCCCTGCCCATCTCTGGAGGGATCCCACCTGCAGCCCTGGGATTCTTGGTTTTCCAAAGCACCAAATACATGCATGCACACACACACATCCCTGCTCCCTGTGGAAGCCAAACCGCTGGGTCGAGCCGCCCTGCTTGGATGGGAGCAGATACTGATGCTTCTCCCAGGGCTGCCCTGCTCTGGGGCTGCCCATATCCCAGGGAGAGGCTGTCTGGAGGAGGGGAGCTCCTGCCAACTCCACGGGCACCTCCCAGGACTGCTGGTGGGGTCAGGAACACTGCTCGGCAAAGGATTAAGAAATATGGTGCAGGAAGCCAGCCCCGGGGCACTGCAGCAGGGCAGCTCCGGTCCAGCCCCTGCCCAATGCCACCCTGCAGTGCGATGGTGGCTGAGGAACGCAGCCCCATCACCCATCAGCCTGGTGCCACTGGTAACCCAGAAACACCAGGCTGGAGAAGTATCCCCAGACAGGAACGAGTGTAGGGAAAACCCTGCCAAATACTGCATTTCCCCAGGCAGGGGCAGCTCTAGTCCTCCCACCCAGCCAGCCAGCACCATCTCTTCGGTGTTGGAGGAGGGAAACCCACAGGCAGGTGGGACAAACGGGAAGAAGCCATCCTTTTCTCCTCCTCCCGATGGATCCCGCCATGGCAAAAATCCCTCTCCCTGCACCTCTCCGGGGAATGTGCTGGGAGCATATTTGGGGAGCAAGGCAAGATGTGCCCCTGCCCAGCAAGCCCTTGATTAGTGGGCGCTGCACCCAGACTCCAACACCACTGTCCCAAGAGACCTCAGTCAACTCCCCGAACCTCCTGTGTCACCAGAGGGAACTGACACCACCTAACCCCCAATGCTGTGCTGCCGTACAGGCAGAGACAGGCTCCCCAGGGGAAATTTAGTGCAGGTGACTAATGCAGCAGCCCTGAATCACCCGCCAGGGACATGGGGGAGCTGAAAGACACTCCCCAGCATAGCCAATGGCTCAAGTCAGGCTGTACAAATCCTCTCCCAGTTCCCCACCTGGGAAATGGGGCCAGCAAGCCCTCCTCTGGCTTTGCCACTTGGCTGCTAAACATGGAGGAGCGACAGTCTCAGCCTGCAAATTTATGCCAACTCCCTGAGAGCGCCTGGGGCCATCCCGTGCTGTCTCCAGAGATGTGACACCAGCAGTGCCACCTCCCCTCTCTGCTCCTGGCACCACTGTGCCTTTGCCAGGGGAAAACCCACCACATCTGGCAAAACAGCCACAGCAGTTTGCCTGACACCTGTTACGCTGCAAGAAACACTCTTCCTAACACCAGCCAGGGAGAGACAAACACCCGCTGGCCCCCGGCGCCAAGCGGAGCCGCTGCCAGCATCACCAGCAGGGTGACACACAGAAGACAGTGCCCTGAACAATTTCCCCACAAGTCACCCGGTGAAAGCACTGTGCCCCACAGCCCCAAGTGCTTCTGCTCCCACAGAAATCTCTGCCCCCAAAGCCCGGTTGCTCCCATTTCTATTGCTGGGATAAGCAAAGATGATCTAATAATTAGAGCAGCAAATAACCCAAATCCAGTTAAAGTCACTGTTAACTGCCCAGCTGGGATAAACATGGCTTAATGGAGATGTTATCCGTGGGAGCGCAGCGGCTCCCGCCTCCTCCAAAGGGAGAGTGACCCCAACACCAGGATGGGGAGGGAGGGAGCACCGATTTGGGGCTTGCACCAAGAGCCCCACCTCTCCCAACGCTGTAGCTGGTGACCAGCAGGCAGAAGGAGGCACGGGGGTGGTCGTGCCACCTTGCAGCAAGCACAGCGCTTCGGAGAGCTCTCCCTGGGGTCACACTTTGGGGTCTGGCACAGCTGGCAGCAGCCCAGGCCAGCCCGGCAGCGAGGGAGCGACGCTGAGACAGGGCTGTGACATTTTGCACAGGGAAAGCCACCGCCTGCCCGGCGCTGGGCCGTAAACAGCTCAGCGTTGTGGGAGCTCAGCCTCCACCTTCCCCCAGGATGAGCACGCAGCACCACTCCGCAGCGCTGACTCCCTTCCTCGGCACCTCCCGGCCTCAAACTTTGTGCTCAGCCCCTCGGAGGATCCGGCCCCTAAAGGCTGGGCTGAATTGAGACCTTGGGCTTTACCCAACCTCAAGGAAAGCAACCCTATCCCAGCCAGCGTGGCTGGCAGAGCCAGACAGCAACTGCTTTGCAGCCTGCAAGCTCCACCGAGCTGGGTGGGAAGGACGTTTTGGGTGAGGAGGGGTTAAACCTTACTGCAAACACCTGCATCTACCAGATTTGAAGCCTTCTGTTCAAAAGCCCCCCATCCCCGGTCTCAATCTCGTACCTCGTAAGGGGCTTTGTCTGCAGCTGGAGGGTGAGGAATGACATGCCAGAGTTTGCCGAGGGAGAGGGCAGAGATTTCCCGGGCGGATGTCATTCTGAACACATCTCCCCGATCTGGAGCTGGGCGATGCTGGAGCATATCGCCAGCTAATCAGCAGGGTGGCTGGAGCAGGCTGCACCACCGAGATGGATTAACCAAAGGGTCTGAGCCCAGCTGGCAGCCTTCAGAGGCAAGGAGCCGAGCAGGGACGAGGCAGAGAAGTGTGTCAACCACAATGGCAAAGCACAGCAACTGGTGGCTCTTGGGAGACTTCCCTAGTTTGGGTTCAGTGGCCAGCCTGGCTGCAGCAGGGACACTCCCAGGGCCTCCCTCCACCCAGGGGCAGCGCCAGAGCGGTGCTGTGACAGCCTCCCTGCCTACAGCCGGGGGCTTGTCACTGCTGCAATGTAATCCCAGGGATGGACAGCGTGGCCGGCAGCCAGGAAAGGCACACAGCTTGGGGAGCAAGATGGGGGACCAGTCCCAAGACCCACCCTTGCCCTCAGCACCCGCCAAACTCCCACAGAAACTTAGGAACTCACTGCAGTCGTCGGACTCGTAGCCCTCGGGGTCCACCACCTCCTCGGGTGCTTGGTGCTTGGCCGGCTGCTCAGTGGGTGTCGTGCCATACGCCCCAAAAAGCTGGTCCACGTCCTCGTCCTCTTCGCGGGGGGCCTCGGCGGGGCTGACGGAGGGCTGGCTGACGGCGGAGCGCAGGGTGCCGCTGCGGCCGACGGCGGCGGGGAGCCCGCGGGGGAAGCGGGGAAAGTAGTCGGAAATCTGCTTGATGGGTTTGATGGGGCCGGGGCAGACGTCAATAGCCATGTGCTCCTGGATACTTATGGTCATTTTCTCTCCTTTTCGGAGTGTCATGCATGCGGCTGTCGGCGCCAAGCTCCCCCGGAGAAGCCCGGACCGTGCACGAGGGAGCCGTGAAGTTTCTGCCGGGGGAAGCGGAGGCAGGCGAGGTGGGAGGCTCCGGCGGGCACCTTACGTGGTTCTCGCGCCCTGAGCCTCAGACGCCGCACGCATGCTGCTGCCGCCAGCTCTGGCTCTCGCACAGCCCCTGATCCTGCCAGCGCTGCCTGTGAATAAGTGAGCGAGACGGAGAGACGGATAAGAGGCAGGGGGTGGGCTCTCGGGTGATGTCACCAGCTAGCAACAAAGCGGTACCCAGCAGCGGAGGAATGAGGGCTGTGGCCGCCCTGGCCACACGGCCACCAGTGTGGGCAGCCAGCCCCCCGCCCCTTACCCAGCAAAGCCCCGCCATGCCTTGGGGGGGAGCAAAGCAGAAGTTGGGTCAAAGCCCACCTCCCCACACCCGTTCACCCCATCTCCCTGCCAAAGCAGGCTTGGTCCCCGCCAGACCCCTCCGGAGGGGGGAAGGTCACCACATGGGGTCAGGAGCCGCTGTCCTGTTGTGTCACATCCTCGGCGTGCTGCGGAGAGGGATGCGAGGCTGCCACAGCCCCCCGGGACCACGGTAGCCCCCGTGCCCTCCCGGCTTGCTGCGGGGCCGTGCCAGGGAGATGTTCTGCTGCATACTGAGCAGGGGCACGGGTGGCACGCTGCCCACTCCCAGCTTCAGTCGCACCGCTGCTCGCAGGGGCAGCCCAGATTCGATGCCCTGCTGCTGTAGCTGGCCCCAGCCCGCAGCAATGCCCTCTCTGGAGCTCAGGACCAGCCGGACGAGCTGGGCGAGCTGCCCGCAGCCTCTGGGGCTGGGACTGAAGCAACACATGGCACCCGCTCGCAGCCCGGCCGGCACAGCCTCTCCCAGCCGGCTTGTGGCTGCCGGCACAGAGCACTGAAGGGGACAGAGCAATGGGCTGGGCCGGAGCCCACAGCCAGCACAGCCACACTGAGCGCTCCACCGGCAACCTTTCTGGGCAGGGATGGAGCCCTGTCACCAGCTGGGAAGGGGACAGGATCCTTGCAGCCTGTCACGGGGTCCCTGGTAAATGCCGAGCTGTGGTTTGCTCAGGGAGTTGGTCCCAAACTGGTGTTTTTATCTGATCTCCTCCTGTGTTAAAATCAATAAGTCTGTGGTGCCACAAGCTATTGGAAGTGGACTTTTGAGCAAGGAGTGCCAGAAGAGAAATGCTGGGAGAACACGGTACAAAAGGCTGCACAGAAACTCACCCTGCCCAGGAAAACATGTCTGAAATATTTTGTAAGGGCAACTCCCCCAGGGCAGACTTTCTGCTGGCTCAGGTGTGGTGGGTCTGGCATGAAGCTGGGACACACTGTGTGCACTGGTCACCCACCACTATGTCAAGCCCATCACAGTCAGTACCACCAGGTAACCTGACAACACACACATCCCGTATCAACAGACAGAGAACTGCAGTCTCCTGCAGGCTGGCATGCAGATGTCTATTAAAAATAAAGCTCCATTCTTTACAGAATTTTCCTCAAACCCAGCAAAATGACACCCAGCCTTTTTGTTTAACTAAGAATTCAGTTTTCATTCAGATTTTGGTAAATGTTAATGAACGTCCCTGACTCATAACAGACTGACACTAGGCAAACTAACCTAATTTACTCCTCGCTGGGAAGCAAACATTTCTCTCCTGAAGCATCCAAACTTGTCATCGTTCTGTACCTAGACATGATGCACATGAATGCTCTAATGGTCTGGGAGAAGAGGAGACCGCTCAGCCGCTTCTTCCTCCCTCTGTCGTATTTTTACTTTGAGGTGGCTACTGCCTGTTGCTCAGAGGTGATCTGTGCTCCTCCGCCAGGAGACAAACTGCTCTCTCGCAGCAAGGTCCAACAGCATATCCAGCCTGAGAGTTTAACCCCCTTCCCACATCCAAGGACTCCTAGTATTTTAATTCAGATGGAGATGCCACCTGCTTCGTATTCGTGTGGTCAAGGCTGAAAACCTCACGGATGGCAAGACAACGGGTGGGAACATCATGGGAGGCATAAAGAGCTGCCACCGGGTTTGGAGCAGCCTGGATGTGCTCATCCCCACAGACTCCATCTTTGGGTGCAGCATCCAAGATGCAGTGTGGACTCAGACAGAACGAAGCAAAAACTGGGCCCAATGCCCAGAAAATAATAGCAATTCCCTCTAAGAAAGGGCAAACAAATAAATAAATAAAATTAAGTTACATATGAGAGCCTAATGCCATTATTGCCATTACAAAAACATGATTACTTCAAATGTTTCCTCAAAAAGCACATGAGCCAGATAGACAAGGACTGTTTCACACGTCAGAAAATCAAGGCTCTGGGAATTAAGGTGAGCCTCCTGGGATTTGCCCCTTCCCACGCGGTGCAGGACCCCAAAAGCTGCCCCACATTGCTGGCACCCCATAGCCAGGATCAAGGCCCAGCAGCTCCGATGGGAGATGCCAACAGGAGATGCTCAACTCACCCATGGATGCAGAGAGCAACTGGTGCACCTGGGGACCAGATTAATAGAACAGCAAAGACAGAGCTGAAGCAGGCAAACCTCCCTGCTGTCAGGGCAGGACTGGCCCCCAAGGGAGACCCCATCCCCAAATCTTATAGACGGAAAGAAACAACAACAAGACTTACTGCTAATAGCCCAGATGGGACTTTCTAGTCTCTGACCAATCCCAAGCCTGCTGAAAGCAGCTGGAGCCTTTCCTTAGCTTTTAATGAATCCCAAAGCAGCTTGGTTTTGAAAAACTATACTTTTCTACCATCTCACACTGCCTGAATGTTTTCTCCTAGGCTGCACAGCCCAATATTCACAGAGGGCTCCCTGAACATGGCTGGGGCTGGTTGCACAACCAGGCACCAAGCACTGGCATACGTGACGCACAACACAGAAGGTAAAAGGGACAAAAATAGAGAGTTGGGCTGGGAGACAAAAGCGGGGCTTGGAGATACAAAGCCAGTTTCCAGGTAAAGCTTTTAATTCCCACCGTCTGTCTAATGCCCTGGAATGTGACTTGATTTGATCCCTTGCCCTGCCTGGGTGATTCAGAGCTACTGTGGTGCCCATGCACGTGGCCTTCTTTCCCTGAAAGGGGGAATGCCAACTTCCTCGCCAGCCTGGCAAGAGGGGTGACAGTTTAAACATCATGTGGCTGCTTTCAGCAGCAGGACCAACAGCTCTGCCTGGCAGGGAGCAGAGCCACTCTGCAGGGGGATACTCCATCCCTGGAAGAAGGGAGGACATCCTTTAGAGAAGGTGAAGATGGTCATCACAGAGTCAACATCAAAGCAGGATGAAGAGCACACCGTCCCTGTCAAAGGCTGTGTTTCCTCTCCCTGGTGTGTGCAAGTCATGACAACATCCTGAGCTCAGCACATGTGACATTGCACTTCAGCAGCTTGTTCTAAGGTGCAACAGAGTGGTTCAGCTGCTCACATCAGATGAGGGCATGGGCTGGTGTCAAAAGCATCCCATAAGGAGAGCTGGGATGTAGGGCACAGGAGCCACCCCGGGCTCAGAAAAGGATCCTGTCCTGGGACAGCTTAGACTTTAAATGTTGTCCTGGACAAGGGGCGTAAACAGAAACTTAAGCACACTCTAAACAAATCAGTGCCTGAGCAGAGCCATGCATCAGCCCAGCTCCCTTACGTACCTGGGGAGCCATCCTGCTGGTGCCATGCAAACAGGCAAACAGAAGGGGCATTCCTACAGCAAACAAAACAGTAGCACATAGATTAAACACACATCCAAAAATACAGGCTCTCCTCAGGACACACTTCAACCGATTTTTTTTCAAATGCCAAGCATCAAATTCTGCTGTCCAGGTTTAAATCAACAAGAACGAGGGCTGATTCCAGTTTAATCAATGCGTTTCCAAATGAAAAGTACAGCAGCAGGACTGCACATCCCCTTCGCTTACCAGAGATTCAATGACTGACGGACTGGTTCTTTATTTAATACTTTGTCAGCTCAAACTCTCTCCTCTGCTGGTGCTGCTTGAGAAGACAGGAGCCTGAACAGTACATGAAGAGCTGATGCCAAATTAAAGCCTCTATTTGGAGGAACTACCTCTGGATCGCACTCACCCTTGAACTTGGGGAGACCCACTGCAGATTGGGAGCAAAGATGTTTGACAGTTGCCCAGGGAGGTGACACAAGGCAGCACTAGCCTGCACAGCCCTAGCTTTCTTTTTGTTTTTACCCACAGCCTTAGGCATGAGAGGGTGCCAGCAGGTAATGCCAGCTCAACCTGGCTGCAAGAGCAGGAACCAGGGATGCCCTCACTGCCAGTCCAGCTCCCCCAGTGCTGCTGGAAGAGACCCCTCCATCCCTTTGGGGTGACTCAGGACCTACACTGCCTTCAGTCTACCTTGCAGATAGATATGAAACATATTTCTTTCTTCGTCAAATGAGCTTAGTTCCAGCATGGCTGTGCACACGGGAAGGGGGTTAATTGAAAAGCAACATGTGCCTTGCTCCTTGGCTCACGCAAGGCACTGTCTTCTGGCTGATGCACAGATACCAGTGAGGCTGCTTCCCCTGAAAGATCTCTGCCCTCAATTGCTGAGGAGGCTTGGCTGAGCCCATCGAGTGCATTGCAGACCCTACCTGGTTAAACACCCTCTGCATTTGCTAAATAAAGCAATAATAATAATGATAACGAGGAAACTTGGCTAAATAATCCTAAGAGGCTTACTCCAGGCTGTGCCGATTAAGGCTCCCCGGCAATGCCGATATCCCAGTGCACCCTGCTCCCCAGCACAAATAACATCTGAGGTTATCTGTGCTCAAACAGGCCCTGCTAACAACCATCATTTGACCAGATTTAACTAGCAATTACTAGCTGTGAACAAAATCACTGTGGTAAAATACAGCCCACACTCTATTACAAAGCAGACACAAACAAACCCTTTCAGAAAGCCAGGCAAAGGGCAAATGCCAGCAAGAAAGAGCCCTCTCCCCTCAAAGTACTGCTTAAGGTTCCCAGAGACCTTATGAAACACTCAAGGCAAACCCTTAAGCGAGGGGGGATGGCGTTTTTCTTACCAGCACTTTGGTACCCACAGATGGACCTGAAGGGAGCTTCCAAGGGGACAGGAGGAGGTAGGGAGGCATCTGCTCTCTGTGCATCTTCAGCACCATTCAGGATGGGCCCAGAATAGCTAAACTTTCGGTGGTGGCTGATGTTTAACGTGTAGCATATGTTGCCATTTCGATATGAATCCCAAAATAGTTGGTGTTTTGTTTTTTAATCTTAATGCACTGTTTTTTGGAGTCCTGTGAAATGTCTACCCTCCTGTTCGGGGAGGGAACATGCTGTGCGTGCACACCCTGACATACCATTTCCAACACGTTATTCACATACAAATCAACCAGAGTAGATAATCAGTTGCTGTAAATATTAGCTATATGGAGCACATACTAAATACACACGAATTCACTAGGGGTGGATCTGTGCACAGTGAGAAGGGGAAGCTGCAGGAAAATCTGATTGAAGAGTGCACAAGGGGAGGGTGTGCTGCCCCAGAGCTTTACTGGCCTGCATGTGTCTCAGCACAGAAGCTAAAGCCGCGGGGCTGGGGAGAAGCCGGGCAGCCCTGCAGCATCGCAAGCACAGCCCATGCACCCACTGCTGCCCAAATCCAGGGCAAGAGCAGAGCACCCCCATCCCATGCACCCATCTAACCTGCACAGACAAACCTGCATCCCCGGGAGCTGCTTTCAGGAGTCTCCCAGTGGCAGAGAGGGAAGCACCATGAGTTCCCTGTGTTGGCAGGTGGCAGAGCCCAGCTCACTCTACCGGGTTAGAAAGATGGGATGACTTGGGTTCAGCCCTCAACAGAGATGTGAGCCATGTTCTCCACTCCAGTATTGCCATTGCATCGCGCTGTCTTGCAGACAGCACCTACCAGAGAAAGCAAATATTGCAGGAGAGAGGGGCCAGGGCAGCCCTGGACAATGTAGGTCCTCCTGAAAACACTCTCCTGCGCAAACCTTTCCCCTAAATGCCTTTTTCCTGCTTCACCCTTGCTGACATCCCATCTCAGGGCACAGTGCTGTCCAGGGCCAGTACTCAGGAATATTTTCTTAGCAATGAGCCTTTTTTAACTTCTTCCTCTTATTTCTCTCATGGTCTGCGGGTTCCCGCTAACTCCAGAGCCTTAGCAGGGGTTTGCCATCACAAGACCAGGCACAGCCACCTTTTTGCATCACGCTGGCTCTTTTCCCTATGTGCCTGTAAGTTAAATGCAGACCCAATCCCTCGCATTCAAGGGAGGGGAGAGTTCTGTGTAGCATCAACTCTTATTAGGCTAATTTTATCTGCTCTCAGTGCTTTTCCGAGCCGGAGTCAATGTCCTCTGAGATTATCCAGCTGACTTGTCTTAGTAGTTTTACCCTGCTTTTACCTCTTCCCTTCCCGACTGTCTCCCAGCTGCAGGAGGATGACACCACCACTTCTCAAGACTTTCCAGGCAGCCAGGAGCAAAGCCCAATATTTATTCTGCAGCAGCACCTTACCCTATGGCGGCTGGGACATCTAGCGAGTGATGGCCTGGGGAGCTGCACTTGGGCTGGGCACTGCTGCCTCCAGCACACCCAGCCCTTCAGCCTCCATAGATGTCCAGAAGCAGAGTTAACACCAGGATTTAGGGCCTGGCCCTGTTGCCATGGAAATAGATAGACTTTCTGCTCACATTTTTGTGGGAGGAGGCATTTCAGGAGTCACCACTAGCTTCCAGAGTTAACACACACAAAGCCAAGTGAGGGCAGAACACAGCCAAGCTTCAAGAAGAACTGCTCCCACCCCACGCTCCGAGAATTTGGAGCTGGATGCAAGCAGAAGGAAAAGGCCACCAATAACTGGCAGCATCAAGACAACTCCACAGCAAGCTCCGGGGATTCATGAAATAACATCTTGGTTTTGCAGAATTAAAGAGCAATTTGGCTGCATTAAGGGAGCATTATAGCTGCTCCTCTCCCACATACACATCAGGCTAACGACATCCTGTCAAAAGCAATCTAACCAAAGCCCCCGTTCGGTGCTGATACTTAGTGCAGTAAATGTACCTGTCACAGCCCTGCAATGGCTGGCGGAGCTCTGTCCTGGCTGCTGCTCCTCCCAGCTGCTGCCGGCTGGGCTGGGAGTTGTCCTGCCCATCTCTGGATCATGAGGTTCAAACCAGCCTCGGTGAGCTGCGAGGGAATCGGCTGCCAGGGCATTTTTCCTTGCCCCATCCACAAATCCCAGTATCACGCCAACACTGCAACAAGCAACACAAAGGAAAGAGCAAAATAAAAGTCCCTGGACTTGTTCAAGGAGAAGGACAAATCTGTATCTACTATGGGGTCAGGCTGCCGGAGGGAGCAAATAGCCCCAGCTTCCCTGAACTGGGCAGGGCTGCTCACGTTTGCACCACAGAGACAAACCTGCTATTTTTTGGGATGGCAAAAAAACCCCATGGGTGTACACGCAGGAGGTACCTGAGGGAGCAATCCTGCCAGCTGGGGAGGCAGCGGGGTGATGTGCTGAGCCCTTCCCTGGGGCAGGCAGCTCTGAGCTCTTCGTGGCTGCCAGCCGGCACGAAGCTGCAGGAGCAGCCGGCGACGAGGAAGCCCCGCAGTGTCCCGGCAAGCGGCTACACCAGCACCTGCGGGCTAGCGGCGAAGAAATTGAGGCCACAGACGAGACAAGCAGACTCCTGCCCAGAGAGCAGCTTTACCGGCGGTGTTGAGGAAGGCAAGCCAGCCTGCAGGATCCCTCTCCTCTCAGATCTATGGGCTATTTAGCTGTCCGACCTTATGTCACCCAACCCAAGGCGACACAGGACAAATTTCCATTCCACCGTGGGGAAGCCCAAGCATTTTCCAGCTCTGTAGCGAACGAGGGAAAACAAAACTGCAGGGCAAGGGATAACCACCAGCCAAAAAGAGGGGAGATGGAGGGAAAGGTGGACAGGTACTGGGGCATGGTTCAAAATATAAACATTAAAATCAT
Source organism: Tringa tobata (assembly GCA_033628505.1). Taxonomy (NCBI): domain Eukaryota; kingdom Metazoa; phylum Chordata; class Aves; order Charadriiformes; family Scolopacidae; genus Tringa; species Tringa tobata. The sequence goes on from JAHREE010000483.1 coordinate 203,280, forward strand.
ACCCATCTAAGGGGGGGTGCCTCCCAGGTCATTAAGCAGCCAGAGGAGTCACTAGATGGCCCTGCTAGTCCTGTTCATCTGATCACAGTGATGGATATTAAGAAGTGCTAGTTTAGCTACTCTGCAGGCTTCTGGGGACTGTGAAATCTGCTCCAAGTTTCCTTCTGGGAAGAAGGGCCTCCCGAGCAGAACATGGCAGCCTGGTGGTACCGTGGCCAGGCACATGGAGGAGACTCCCCCGGACACGTGCCAGACACACAAACGGTCCTTCCCGGTCCCACTATGACCTGGGTGTCCCTTTCCCTCCCTGAGACTGGCTTCACTTGCCAGAGACACTGCAAGTCTCTGCCTCAGCGTAATCATGTTGACAGTGATGGGTGTAAGAGCCAGGGAACCATATTAATGAACATCGTGTTGCTGGATAATCATGACATTAGCATTATTGGATTAGAACATTTGCATAATTTGGGCACGAGCCGCTACCTGCACTGAGACATATGTTTACATGAATTTACATCCATTTGCATCCCAATGAAGCTTGTCCAACTGCATCCTCAGCAGCTTTCTGGGTGACCAGTCATGGCCATTGGCAGCTCAACCCCAGGGACCATCTCCTGCTGTCAGGGACAATCCCAGGCCACTCAGATGTCAACAAAACAGCAACATTTTTCCTCCTCAGGGTCTTACTCACACAGGTGACATTTCAGCTGGGATAGGCATACCCCTTGCAGGGGTCAGGAGAAGCACGCTCCCAGCCTCAGCATCAGGGTCACCCAGGCTAAAACTGTCCCCTTCCCAGTCCCCATGGACTCTTGCCCCCTCTCAAGCGTCCAGCCCCCGGGTCTCAGAATAATGGGCAGTTAAGTCCATCCTACTCACAGCTGTGAAAAGAGCTCAATAAAACACTCCCAGCAGGCTGCAAAGCTTGGAATTTAAGAGGCCAATAAAGGGAACCCAAAATGAACTCTTTTCTCTGGCTTTTTTTTTTTAAATCACATGATCTTTGATTCAATTACTTGATTTTACAGGAAGGGGGAGAGAGATTCAATTACTTGATTCCTGATTTCTTAACATGGAAATATGGACTTCGTAACCATGGACCACAAAAAGGCAAAAACCCCTTCAAAGCTGCATTGCAACAATTCGGTGGCAACATCAGACTTATGTGGCCGTAAGAAATAAGCAGTTTCCCCTCCTGTCCTTCTCAGCAGAACCCGCTCCAGCATTAAAGTAGCGCAGTAATATCTGAGCACAGAGTCCTGCAGCCCACCCACAAAATTACAGGGCGAGAAGAGTTGAGCGGGCAGCGGAGCAGCTGCCTGATTAAATGCCCGTAAATGCTTTTCTAACGTAGAGCTGCACAGGGAGTTATCGAGTCCCTTCGTAGGCCCGGTAATTACAAGTCGGGAGGGACCAGGAGGTGCACGCTCACTCCCCCGGCATCTCCAGCCCCAGAAATTGCTGTTGTGCTGACATAAAAACAGACAAAAGGACTGGCCTGATGGTGTCCAAACCATTTCCATCAAGACTTGGAGTAACCACAAGCCTCGCCACCACTGAAAGCTTTGCAAATTACAGTGACTTATCTCCAAGTGCTGGCCTCTAAGATGCAGAGCTAAACCCCGAAGTGCCCTTAGGATTAAACATGCCTGAACCAATCAACAGCAACGAGAGCAGCAAATCCTGCGAGAAGCTCAGTGGGAAGTTTGCTGGAATGCGGTGAGCTGGAGCTGCCCTCTCTCCCCTTAGCTGGTGCAGGTAACAATGCTGCCATGTAAATTAAAAGCACTGCTCAGACAAGATCATCTGATATTTTGGGGGGCTGTTCACCTAAAATGTGCCACATCTGCTTGCTTTTTTGCCACTAGCTGCAGTTGAAGAAACTGGAAAAAAAAGAAGCAGCATTAAATGGCTGCTCACTTTGGTGAATGCCCCATCCCTGGAAGTGTTCAAAGCCAGGATGGACAGGGCTTTGAGTAATCTGGTCCAGTGGGAGGTGTCCCTGCCCATGGCAGGGGGGTCAGAACTAGATGATCTTTAAGGTCCTTTCCAACCCCAACCATTCTATGTTTCTGACCCCAGGGGACCCCGCTCTCAGCCTCGCTGTGCCCAGATGAGCCCCTGTCCTGTTTTGCAGCCAGGCTGCATGACACCTTCCCACCAAAGCAGAGCCCTGTCACGGCGGCACAGAGGAAGACAGGGAAGGCTGCCTGTCCTTGCCCTGCGTGGCTCCCATCCACCAACTCTGCCACCCACCTCGTACAGCTTCAAAGCCTGCCATTTAGCATATCTCTGCTTTAATTACCCAAGCTATTAAATGTGGACATTTTAAGACTTTTAAAACCATGTCAAGACCCTTGGCTGGAAGGCAGATGAGAAGCTCCCAGTAGCTTTGATAAACTTTTATCCTTTAAGTAGTGTGCATTGCATTTCACTCCAAAGAGCTGCTTGGTTCCCGTACCTGGAACCTTTTGGACTCACAAAGCACATGAGAAACAGAAACAAACCTGGCAGAGGGGTCAGAGGGACTCCCATCTCAATGGAAGGGAGAGAAGCAGAATTTCTGGCTGAAAAAATCCTGCTTGGAGGAAGAACACGTTTGCACATGATTATGTCATTAGGCACCAATGCCAACTGCTAATGCCTAATGACTCCGTGTCACAAGCAATGAAGGCTGGAGCCCAACATCATGGCAACAGGAGGAGGGAACGTGCTGGCGCACTGCTGCCAGGATATGGGCTCAGGCAGGGGCAGAGCACTTGCATTATTTATTACCACGTAGATGGGACGCTGAATCGAGGCTGCTCAAGTGTTTGATCAGTCCAGGGCTGTCAGTGTGGCTCACAGCTGGAGACACCAGATAACAGGAGAAAATTAAACCCCTTTTTCTCTCCCTCCCCTCACCTCTCTAATGGGCCTCTCTCAGAAAAGAGAAAAGAGGAAGAAAAGAAAGCCCAATAAATTAGGTCCACTGCTTACAACCTCTAGCCCAGCGCCTACTCCAGCCATCGCTGGGGATGTCAGGCAGAGCCTGGGGGATGCAGAGACAAAGGTTCAGGGATACAGTCCCTGGCAAAGGAACAGAAAGAGCCCAGGGAGCAAGGCAGCTGTGATTTCCAACTTTGGAGGAGCAAGCACAGCACAGCTCAGCTCCAACTTTTGCCCTCATATTCCCAACCAAGCCCTACCCAGAGCTGAAGCAAGGCAGCACCATGAGAGCAGAGCCAACCCTGGAAGCAGGCAGCTGTGCTCTCATGGCTGCTGCCCGGGTGGAGGAGCAGGACCAGCCCCGTGCACAGCTCTGGCTGTCCTTGCATGGCAGTTTGCAGACCCAGACCAAGGTGGGGTTGAGCTCCCTCGGGCATCCCTGCCCTGCTGCAGGGGGACTGTGCTTCCATGGGCTGCTCCCCCTTTCTCTGCCTTTCCCACACACTGGTGTCTCACCCATCTATCAAATACCTCAGTGTGGGACTGAGCCCATGCTGCAAAAATCTGATTCCTGTACGCCTCCCTCTCCACAGAGGCAATGAAACGGGCTGCATCTGATTTCTTCCCTTCCTTTCACCCTCCTTTCCCTATCTTCGAGGAACAGATGCACCCATTCATAACCACGCAAAAGAAAAGTGCGTATTTGCCTTTCTGACTGCAGTGCAGCTGGTAAAGCACAGGAGGGAAAATTATGTTTTGTATGAATACACAAATTATCTGCACTGATCTTATTACACTTGAATAGCAAACCGACAGAAAAAGGAAACATGAAAGAGAAAGACATTGTTTGGGTTGCGCCGATGTAGCATCATTATTGTTTATCCTCTCCAACCACTCCATCATCCTAATCCCACCGTCTCCCACAGTGACAGGTCAGTAACAGTGATCTGCTAAATGGCATGAAACACAGGCTGCCAGGATGAATACAGGCAGGATGCAAACCCAGCAAGGCAATGCCTGGGAGATGGCAGCACCTCTGGATGTCTCGCCTGCTATTCCCAGGCAGGTCCAGGCCAAGTATCCAATAACTCAAAGCATTATCAGTGTTAAAAAGATTCATGTTACAGTGGTACCAATTAGCATCACAGCGCCGGAATACACAGGGGTGATATATAAACAAAGGCTCAGTAACTCCCTAACCCAAATCCTCACGGAGATATTCTTACTCATCACATGAATAAATCTCCCAAGCCCACAGCAGAGCTGTGCAAGAGGGGACTCAAGGCAGAAGGCTCCTCCATGCCCTGAGGATTGTCCCTTACACAGGACCAACACATGTGGCTCTGTGCAGGCTCAACACCTCACGCAGGGGGTCCTGGCTCACCGAGGCAGCGCTAGAAGCAGTGCAGAGAAGCTTGAGCAGCTCACTGCAACCCGACATGAGGCAGCCCTTGTGTTCAGCTCCTTTGAGAGGGGTTGGGTTTGTATCCCAGCCCCGTGGCTGAGTCCTCTGCAGGAAAGGGAGTTTGTCCTCCCTCCCCAGCCTTCCTCCAACACAGCAGGAAGGAGAGCTCCGCTTTTAAAATTGCCATGTGGTGAGTGACCTCTGCGCTCTGGGAGGACAGGAACCAAAAAACATGATTAAATACATGAACTCCACCGCACAATACTTTGTTTAAATAGGTTTGCAATCCCTTGGGCCTTAGACACAAAGACATCCGCGACCGCAGGCAGCTCCTCCCCGGTGCAGTGGCATCTGATTAGCCTAGGTGACAGCAGCTAATTCCTCATGCTACAGACAACACAACAACTCTGACAAGTACAGGAAAACAATCACAAGGTGGAAATTCAAACAGAACACAAGTCACCTGCTATCAAAACAGGGAAAATTTGGCAAGTTTCCTACTTAGCACTCACTACATCAAGGCTGTTCAACGATGCTAATTAAACAGGTACCTCCCAGACATAGCCAGAAAGATTTATATCCCTAATTTGTGTTTCTCAGTTTATTTTTCTGCCCTCCAAGGCACCATTTTAATGGCCATGGTGTGACTGCTTGGACGAGTTTAATTTTGCATGAGTGTCATTTGAAGATGAAGGTCTGTCCCATCAGCGGCTGGATGATTGCTCACCTAGGGCCCAGATCCTCCTCCCTGCTCTCCCGCAGCGGGGCTCAGCTGTTCACCGAGATTTTCTTGGTCTCTTGAACTTGGCTTCACCAGCAGAAAAATAAATAACACAGAGCTCATCCGCTCTCAGTGATCCAGCCCCTGTCCCCATCCCCGGGCCGGGTATGTATCAGTCTGGGGACTCTTGGGGATGAATGACCCTCAGAAATATCCAGCCCAAAGCCAGTGCTGAGCTGGCGGACACCATGCAGGGTTGTCACTACAAAGCAGCACAGCCTTAAAAAGCAAGGACCGGTCTTGGAGATGTGAGGTCTCCACCCAGCTCACAAATCCAGCCCCAAAACCACAGCCTAGAAAGCAGCTACTCCAGGGCAGCTCCTATATGTGAGGGGTTTCCTCCGACAGGATGTGATGGGATAGGACAGCTGGAGCAGAGGTGTATAACTGCAAATAAATAAAAGCATCCACCATCCTGTGATAATTAGTCAGAGCTACCTCTGAAAGCCGAAGTCAGTCACACTAAGGAGGGGGAGGATGTCTCTGCCAGCACCCCTTGCCCAGATAGCCCTGATAAGGTCCTGATTAGCAGTAAGTCTCCAGCCCCAGATAATAACTGCTTGCTGTGATTAGGCTGGTACGAGACCTGATGAGAAAGGGAGGAGGTAACTCCTGTTTGCTGTATTTGATCAACTGCAGAGTACAGGGAAGCACCTGAGAGAAAATGGCATATAGCTGGGGGCTGAGAGAGGGCGTGACAGTTGCTGCTAAACTGATACAGTCCACAACAAAAATACTTTAAAACCACAATCCTTCCTTCCTGGCAAAATACAAACACATCATGCAGAGCCACTCATTCCAGAGAGGGAAAACAAGAGCAATAATCCCTCCAAGATTTTACAAACAGCTTCCAGTGCCAGACAGAAATCAGTGGAAGGAAAAAGAAACACAGCGGATGCCTTCAAACAAACCCACAGAACCTCTGCGAAACACGGAGGTGAATGTGTACAGCTCTCCACCTCAAGTGCATTTGAATCTGTCCCTCAAAAGTGCAGCTCCCAGGCACCGATGAGAGGTGCTGTACGGGCATCTCCAGGGGCTGTTTGGCAGCAGGGCACAGGCCAGCAGCAGCCATGAGGCTGGTCAGGCTCCCTTCATGTTTTGCAGTGAAGATAATGAGAGGAAATACTTCTGCAAAGAGAGAAGGGCAGGGGTGTATGAGGATGTGCGTGGCTGCCTGTGTCCACTACCACACAGCACGTGTCACGTTCCTGTCTCTGCACTGCCATGGAGCTGCAAGGCAAGATCCTCATCTTGTGCCTCTCAAGCATCGCTGGCATTTCTAGCACTACCTGAATGTACTGCTAATAAGAGGCAATGGTCAGGAAGGAATTTGAATGAGCAGCTCAAGATAAAAGTTTTCCACAAGATGCTTACCTGTCACCTGCCATCTTTGTGCCTGCTGAAAATCTCATTATTTGATTGCAGCATCGGCCCTTCAAAAAATCTTCTCTGAACTCTCCTTCAATCACACCCACCTGAGGAAACAAGGCATTATAATCGGAAGAGCAGTCTCCATTACAGAGAGGAATAAAGTGATGGGAGCCACGACAGGAAGAAATGGGAGAGGTTGGCTGATGAGACATCGCTGCCACCAGCCCTCTCCCCTGAAAGGAAACCTCTTCTGGTGGGGATGAGGAGGAGGAGAAAAGAGCAACTGCTGCTAAGTTTTATTTCATAAATGAACTTCAGCCATCTGCAGAGATTATCTGCCATTTTGTGTCACTGTCCAAGCGCTCCAGCTGATAGTCCAGGGCCTTCCCTGTTGTCTAAACACCAGCTGGTAGCCCATTTGCTTCAGCTACGTTGAACTACGACGCATGGTTCCCACAGGGAAAGCATCCGCTTTCCCCTCAAACTATAACTGCATAAAGCAAACATGGAAACTTGGCAATTCATGGCCACTGTTTCTGATTCAGAGACCCCGCAGTTGACTTTCCCATATATTGGTTGTTGTCATGGCAAGCGCAGGGGGGAAGGAACAACGTAAGAGGTGGTTAGTCCTTGACACGCTCCATCCTTGGACTAATGGCAGCTCCCCAGCAAAACAATCCCAACAGCAATTATCAAGGCGCTTTTAAAATGGGAAAAGCAAAAACAGATTAAAAAGCCATTTGAAACCTTGAAGCTGAATGCCGAGTGGAAGGGAAGGCAGAGCAGTCAGGGCTGCACACACTCGCTGAACAATGCGGAGACGCTTCTCTGCAGGCAAAACTGAACGGACCCCAATTGTCAAACTAGAGCAAGTGACAAGCCTTGGGGAGCCGTGGGGACAGCACTTGACAGAATGACAAGCAGTGCTGCTTTATGCTTAGTGGTTACAACATGGAAAACCTTCCACAGAGGGGCCGAGGAGCAGAACTGTGCCCCCTGCCAGCGCAAGGTACCAAAGAGGGGCAAGACAAAAGACAAGTTCCAAGTGCAGAATTCAATTACGCTCCAGCCGCGTGAATCACCATTCCACTGGCTGGATTATTTCCTCTCCTCGCTGGACCCAGCCCAAGGGTTTGGAGAGTAACTGCAACCTGGGAATGGAAAACAACTTTTTACTGTTTCAAGAATGCCAAGCATTTGTTACCGAGCCAAAGCTTTATTGTTTCCAGTAGTAAAACACTACATAAAAGTTGTAAGGGATGGAGACGAGAACAACAAAAAAATAAAAGAAACACAAACAACCAGAGCAGACTGAGCGCTATTCACTGAGCCCTTCCTGCCCACCTTAAGCCAACGAGAAAGGCAGTCAACCTGGTACAGGTTTCGGCTAATATTCCAACCAAAACTACAAAACACAACCAAGGGAGATGTAACAAAGAGAAAAGTGGTCTTTAACAGAAAATATGAGCACAGAGCTGCGGATGTTCCTGTATCACATTCATATGTGGGAGATCACATTCTCGTGGGCTCGATCCTTCCCTTGACCCGAGAGGGGTCTTTCCATAGATGACAATGGTTCTGGTGCAAACTCAGGTGGAATTATTCCATGGAGGTAAAATAAAGAGGTAAGAAAGAAAAGTTTCCAGTCTCACCAGTAGAAGAACAGTCCCAAATCTCTGAGAGTGTTTTATAAAACCTAGCTTCAGTTAAAAATCAAACCCATGCCTCAAAGCAGCACAGTAAGCCAGCAAGGACTACCAGGTTCCTGTGCAGAGCTGGCAACACACAGTGTGGTAAGTGGCCCTAGAGAAGAGAGGGTTGGGGTGAAAACATGTCTGACCTGCCTCCACTGCCCAGGAATGAAGCACAAGAAACACAAGAAGAGTTAGAAATGTTGTGCCCGATTTTAAAAACTTTTTCCAGCTCAGTGTAGAGTTTTTGATGAGAAAGTAATGACTCAGTTTTCTATAAACCCAATTTTTTTAAGTGTCTTTTTCCTTCTTCTTCTTCTGTAGAATTAACTTAGGCTCGCAGACCAAGCTGTCTGAGGCACTCTGGTAATGAGAGCGCGAGCAAGACAGCCTCAGTAGGACTGTCAAAAGCTCCAAGGCAAAACAGGACTTTTTTTGGTGGCAGAACACTTCTGAAATTGAAGACTCTACAGTCCCTCAGAAGAAACAGCATGACTTCAGCTCTGAAGTCGTACCAGTGTTTTGGCAAAAGCTGACTTTTGGATTTACTTTTTCAGAAAAAGCTAATAATTTTGGCATTACCGCTTTTAGAGATACAAGTGGTCGAGTCTCAATGGCCAGGTTTAAACAGCACAGATCATGACATAAAGCATCCCTCAGCGGAGAACAACATCATCCCTTGCTCTCTTCAAAGCCGATGTTCTGAAGCCCACGTTCAGTGGTTCCTCTTTATGCCATCCCAAAGAGCCCACATCATCCAAAGGTTTTGTTTTCATTTTTAAAAGGGCAGAAACATATCATGGAGGAAGAGCTGGAAGGATTTTCCCAGCAACTTGCCACAGCACATTAGCTGGAACAGCAGTAAGGGAACAGTCCTCTGTTGGACCATGTTCATTTAGAAAGAAAGTCAAGGATTGATTTCCGATCTCCTGTTAGAGTGTTCCAGCACCCAATCTCATTTATCTTCATACTGCAGCCATTTGTAAAAACATATACTACATGCGCACAAAGCGCCCAGCAGCAAAGGAGAACAGAACGAAAGAGTAATAACCAAGGGAAAAGGCTGATATTAACAGGCACAAATTGCCTTTAAATTCATTATTTCAGAAGGAGCTTTTTGGAATACTTTGTTTTTTCAGCAAAAGACGGGTCAGATCCAAAGCATTTAATAAAAATCCACGGACTCCTACTTGCCTACTGTGGGTTTTGTTCAGGCCTTCAAAGACTTAATTGCTCTGGAGATGTCAGGTAATTTGATTTTTCTCATCTGTCAGGCCTTGGAGGGAAATTGTCCATCCCAGAGAATAAGCAGGAGCAGGGCACTGAGCTTTCTACAGCCTGACTCATGATGACACCATCCCAATCAGCCAGATGCTCAAGACTTGGAGGAAAAACATAAAACACAGAAGAAAGGCCCCTGCGCTTGCGTCCTAAAGACTGCAAAGCCAGGAGCTGAACCCAGGGCAGGGCTTGGCAGGCCAGGAACAGCAGGTGGCACACATTTCTTCAGCTCCAGTGAGCGTTTTGTGTGCCCCGTCCAACAAACATGCGTCTGGACCCCATGGCAGCACCACACAGCATGGCACCCCTCTCCGAGCAGCACCCCAAAGTGTGTGTTGGTCAGCAGAAGGGGAAACCAGACCAAACCATAAACCAGGTCAGTGAGGCAGGGAGGACAGGCAGGCGCTTTCCCAGGTGCCATTGTGTTGCTAATGCCTGTGCAAGAGCTGGCATCATAAAGTCACCAGTGGCAGCAACTGTTGTCTGGAGTGAGGTCTACAGGAGTGGGCAAGGGGCAAGAGTTGGATCCAGGCAAAGCAGCTCCATCTTCACCTCCATCAGCATCGCGTTCTGGTGTGGATGCGCCGTTTGCCTTCAAAATACATAAAGACAAAAGTTTTGTTTGGAAAGGAGTGAAGGGGAGAGACTTGACAAAGTTATTTTACATTGCTTTTACATGCTCAGTGCCATTTTAAGAGGTTCCTAAAAATAATAATGAAGAGAACGTCTGTGCATCATTACTCCACACTCTGTCAGCAGTCAGGGCCCATTAAACTTTATTAAAGAAAGAAAAGACAGGGGAAAGAAACAGAGAAAGAAGGAGTTGTACTGCTAGAACTGGTCCTCCGGTACAATGCTTCCCTCAAAGGGCCAAGTCAGACAAAAAGCCAAGCTTCAACTCTCAGAGGTTTCCAAACCAGGTGACAACATCCACGTGCCACGGAGCAGGTCTTCTGCATGACCCTCCTGCCCTCCATGTGCCTGGGCTGTGGACAAAAGCCATGGCAGAACTTAGCCCTTGCCCAGGGCTGGGGACAGGCACAGGACAGCAATGCTCTGCTGCAGAAGGCACTCTGGCTCACGTCAACTACACGAACCTGAGCTAATCACTTCAGCATCCCCTGGCAAAACTCAGGGTCTGCTGGGACACACTGGTTCCAGCACGTGGGGTGAAATGCAGGGCTGGCAACGTGGACAGCTCTAAGGCAGTGGCAGGTCAATGCTAACTTCTTTCCCCCTTCTCTGAACTTAAGGGGGCACAAATTATGTCTACTCCTGGAGAAAGGACAGGGGATGTTTCTAGTCACTGCCATTCAAGGCACAAGGAGTCCCACAAATTCCTCCTACCAGCTACTGACCGACGTCCCAGTTGAAAGACAGCCTCCCAAGCCATAAAACCTCTCAATGTGTTTACAAAGACTCCAAAATCCAGACTTTTAACTTCTATATTACTGACTTCCCATACACTTTCCTTTATGCTTTGTTTTGAAAGATTACATCAACTATTGCCCTCAGTGCTTTGTGTAAAATGTTGAATAGAAAGTTGGAAGTGCAAGGAGCAAACGTACTGCAAAGGGCAGAGAATAAGTCTTAAGGACGTGGGGGCAGGAGGCCAGACAGGCTGTTTGATCAAAGACCACAGCACAGACCTCTGCAATGTGAAAGAAGGCACAAAAATAGGAGTTCCATCTTCAGCAGCAGACTTGTTTCCAGATATATTGAGTGAAAGAGGGAAGAGAATGAGTCTTTGTCATTCCTCTATTTTCAAGGAAAAAGTCTTCAATTTAAAATTCCATAAAGAATTACAGAAATAGTGAAAGTAATTTATTCTTTAGGTACTCGAGCCTTTATTCACTCAACTTCAAGGCAGACTCAAAAGAGCTGAAAATGTTTTGGTTCTATCACTTGAGGATGAAAATATTTTAATTCCTTAAAATATGGAAGGGGCATATGCTTCTTCTAAGGTTCTTATTTACAAATGCATTGTATATAGAATGCAAATCTTGAATCATTTCCTAATGCTGTCAGTACCCAAAACCACGTTTTATTTATAAATACAGCAGGACCATTCGGTGCTCTGCAGTACCAACACGAGGAGGCAGAGATGGCTCAAAGCTTCTCAGCCATGAAGGCACAATTCAATTTTTTCACTTTCTGGAAGACAGACAACTCATCCTCCTTGGAAGGAAGAAAAGTCAATTCCGTAGCAGTGGTGGCAAGCTTTAAGTAAAGGGGGGCAAGTGGCCAGTGCAAAGGGCAGAGGCTTGGAGGGGAGAGGCTGGGTGTAGGTGAGGGTCTCTCCTCCACATCTGACCTCCCCCTTCCTCCCTATCCTCTGTCCTCAGTGCAGGCAGAGACCAAACACAAGAGGAAGGAAGAGCAGGGGTTGCAAGCATAGTTCCCTCCTGTGGTTGCCCACCTATTCTGCCCCACTGCAACGCCAGTCCTGGGAGATGACACTGGTTTGGCTGTAGCTCACACAGACAAGGGAAACGAGCAGTCAGAAAACATTTAAGCAACTTTCTCACCAAGCGCAGGAAAACAAAAGTCACCTCCCCAAAGACTGCCATGAAGAAAGTCATTAAAGAAATTACTATCCCATTCAGAGGCTAATTACTGTTAGGACAATTTTTTTTCCCACATGGAATGGAGTAGTTAGACCTACTGAAGCAAAATGTTACCTTCTCATTGTCCCTGAGGGGGCAAAAGAGACATCTGAGAAACAGAAGGAAAAAAAAAAAAAAAGATGTTAATGCTTTAACTTCAAAGATGGCCTGAGAATTTCCTGCCACAAGAATAATGCAGAATGGCTCTGCCTGTCTCATGTATTAACAGCTTGCATATTTATGAGCAAAAGTTGATGTCTACCCCAGCCAGGGAGGCACTGAGCCACGGAGAGCGTGACACCACCTCATTTCTAAATCCAGTCAATTCCTGAAAGACAGGGCATAAATCTCCCCAAATTAGGAGAGCTGGAAGCAGCATTTCCTGCCCATCTCTCTCAGCTCCAGGTCCTTTTCTCAGCCCTGCTCAGCCTCTCCCAGCACAACAGCTATAAAGCAAGCAGCCAAAGGGAGGCATCCAGAAGCTACAACTTCAGCCCCCCTGGGAGAAGGGCTCAGGTTGGACCTGCTGACCTCTGGAGGTCCTTCCAGCCAGTCTCAACCTGCAATTGCAAGCCACAACATTTCTTATACCCCACCAGGCGCTGCCATCATTGCCTCAGCTCCTAGACTCAGCAACACCACTGTTTAACGTGGCTCTGTTTAACTGCCAGCTGCTGTAGTGCTCTTTAAGTATTAATGATTTAAACAACACATTGCAAACAAGCAGAGTTGGGGAGACTGTGATTTGCACTCAGACGTATGCTACTCCTTCATTAGCTTATCTTGTGGCTGTTTGTCAAACCTCCTCTTTTAAGCACAAATCAGAGTCTTCTCCAGCCCCACAGTCCATGCCAAGCTCACTCACTGCTCCCTACCAACAATTTGTTCAGGTGACCCACAGAATATCAAACAGGATTGACCCATTCCTTATACAAGTTCCTCAGAAGACACAGGACCCCATTAACTTGGGCCCACCAAAGTAGGACTTGCTACTGATCTGAGGAGAAATGCCTTTTACTCTTAATTTACCCCCTGCAGTAGCCAGGTCCAAGCTCAAAGATGTTATCTCCGCTAAAAGCTCTCCACGGGCTAATGAAAACCACTATAATATATTGATGATTTCTTTGTTTAGTTCTGTTTGATATTCCCTTTCATAAAAATGTTGTAATTAACAATAGTGAGGATTTTGCTCTTTTTAACTGAGACATCTCTTAACAGCCAGAACAAGGTGAGCCACCTCCCTAGCTGGGGGCAAGTAAGTGGAAAAAGAAAGACTGGGGTTTTTTCCTGTGTGAAAATTTCTTTCTCTTTAGGATAAAACATTCTCCAGGAAAACCAGTGCATGACCTTCCTCTTAACAGCTATCACGTCACAGCGGGCACCTCCAGGAACCAGAGCTTCAGAAGAAGAAGAAACACCAGACCCTCAGAAAACGGTACTTTTGAAAGGGTTTGAAAGCAGGTGGTATAAAAAAAAAATAAAATTGGCAGCCTCTCAACTCACCACTCTCTTCTGCAACTTTGGCTCATGGGCTGAGGTTGCCTAAATCCCAATGCAGCTCTGACAATGAGTCATTTTATGACAAACCCCAGGCTTCATTATCTGCCTCACCAAACCCCAGCCGGAGCCGGAGCAACACACTGGAAACCTGCAAACTTTTTTTAATAGGTCCTTGTTTTCCCTTGGCTGCATGACCACACTGTTGTCTTGGCCTTCAGGCTTAAAGAGCTAAGGACTATGAGAGCAGCTGCATTTGCAGTACCACTCCCTAATGCCCCGTTCTGGCTGTGGCCTGGGATTTAAGAATGCTAAAGTGTTCTGCAAAGTCGCACTTGAGACCGGAATTAGAGCAGAGGTGAGAAAAAGAAGCGAAAAGAAAGTCACCTGTATAACAACACCTGAGGTGCTAATACGAAGCAAAAATTGCTCCCAACACAGCGTTACAAAGTTGCACAGCCTTTCAGAAAAGCTACAGCAAAAACTCCCTTTAATTCTGCAGCCGGGAATCAGCAATTTAAATAAGCAAGGATCTTTGCCCCTTGCTCTGCTTTTGGGTCAGAGCTGAGCACAGGGACTGTCCCACAGGCACTCTTTGAAGAGGTGAAAGGCAAAAGCAGCCTCTGGTTTTTGGCCAACAGTGGCATCCAGAGGGACCCATCATGAAAAGCCCCTCACAGAAAGACTAAGCTCTGATCTAAAGATGGATGGAGATGCCACTCTGCCTGGAGGCTCCCAGCATTCGCACACCCCAGACCTCCAGCATCCCAGAGCATGTGGACCCCTTGTCAGAGCAGGTCACTTCCCCAGGGACTACAGCACTGGTTTTGCTCTTCTCTTGCCAGGCTGCTGGCACAGCACCTCCAGCGGGCACAGAGCCATAGCTGTAGTGCCACCTAACTCCCTGTTGAGCCTGTAGCTGCTCCCTGGCCCAGGAGGATGCTCAGCTGGTGGCTGGTTCCCTCATGTGAAACAACATGGAGAACACCACTTGCTACCACTCTGTACCAGTTCCCAAGCCCGTACCCGCCGACTGCAACCACCACCAGCTTCATTCCCCCCCAGCACATGAGCAGAAATACTTGCTGCCCTCTCTCTGCCTCCCTCCCCCAGCACTGGGGGCCACAGAACCTCAGAACCCACAGAACCCACTCGCTGCCGCAAGCACCACGTCTGAACAAGGCAGCCACTTCTGCAGGAAAACTGGGAAATAAATGACCCCAGATATAATAAAGATCTTTACAGATATTCTCTAGTCAGCCAACCCGGCTTAACCTTTTCCTCAGCAGAATCCTCTCTACATCTCAGGGACTATTTTAACTGGGCTCATGAGATTGCTACAGTTTACATTTTTAAAATATTGTCCATGCTGCCTGTCATTTTTAGCTCTCCCTCGCCTAACAAGGAGAGATCCCCACTGGAAAGCGCTGACCTCTTGTGCCAAGATTTGCATATGAGGTTTTTGTGAGGAAAAAGGCATTTTCTGCCTGTGAGATATCGTTTGCACTGCCGTAGCCTTGCAGCAGTTAGTTTGAACAGTTGGCAGGAAAGCTCCAAAGTGCTAAGCGCTGTACAAACACACGGTCCAGGTGTGCATCCATCCAGACTTCAGCACGGCCACGTAGCACCAGCAGGAAAAGCACCCAAAGGGGTCACACCCACTATCCTCCACCACCACCTCCTTCAGTCCCACAGAACAACCTGCTGATCCGCTCCCAAGGGCTGCGGAGCCAACACACAACGGGAATCAGCCGTCTCTAATGCCACAGCCAACAGGGGCTTAAAATAAACCCAGTCCCGGGGCGGCACTATAATCCAGAGAGAGGACAGACAAAGCAGAAGTATCACTCATCTGATTTGCTTTGTGAAAACTAAAATTAAAGAAAACTGCAAATCTCTGAAACTTGGGGAGGGAGGGAAGAGCAGAGAAACAATTTTATGCTGCCTATTTCTAGCAGGAAGCGTGGGGAGGGGGACTATGACTCTATGTTGCACTAAAGGATAAACCTGCTCTCTCTAATCCAATTTACGCCTCAGCATGCACAGCACAAAACAGGCTCAGGAACAAAAGGAGTGGCAGTTCACAGGGCGGCAGGAACGCTCTGGAGGGTGCGGCGCTAAACGATAACTTAAGGGGTTATTGAATAGATTAGCGGGAACCGCAGAGAGAACACATTTGCATCTCTTTCAGCTGCTCCAGATCAGATGCGATAGCAGCCTCTGCTCACAGTCACTTAATTGTTCCAAGGTTGTTGAGGGGGAAAAAGTGTCTTTTTTTGTACTGCAGAGTTCTGGGAAGAGCCATGCTTGGCTTTAAGAGCCATCCAACATTAGGAAAATTTTTATTCAGTCTCATAAAGCTGCTGGACTTCTGCTTTGCCTCCGTAAAAGCTCAGTCTGTTCTGCTGCCTCTGCAGGGCAGGTGGGAGCTCCAAGCCTTTGCAGGGGGACAGACCCAGGCTACGGCTGCTTTTGGGGGCGAGTGTAGGCAGCTCCCACCCCAGACGATTACTCATGTTGCAGAATAGATTCTGCACGCAGGGAAGAGGGAAGG
Source organism: Tringa tobata (assembly GCA_033628505.1). NCBI lineage: Eukaryota > Metazoa > Chordata > Aves > Charadriiformes > Scolopacidae > Tringa > Tringa tobata. The sequence continues at coordinate 219,397 of JAHREE010000483.1, forward strand.
AGTGAGTTGTAATGCTGTGACAGCATCTGCCACGAGAAAAGCAGCAGGGAAAGGTGATCCCGGGCCACATCTTTGCCAGGTGTGCCTCTGAGAAAGCTGTGCTTTGAGGGAAGTCAGCCCCAAAAGCATGGATCTGCCCAAAGAGGAGGGTTAGCTTACCAGGGACTCTGCTGCCAACATCACTGTCGCGCCCGTCGGCCGGCTGGTCGCTCTGGCAGCTCTCCGTGGCGCTGAGGGCAGCCCCCTGCTCACTGCCCAGGCTGCTGTGGCTCCCTGAGAGGGCAGGGGAGTGGGTTCTTCCCAGAGTCATAGCCTGGCTGGGTTCCCCGATGGGTGCTGCAGGGACAAAACAGAGAGATGTTGCTGTGGGAGGGAGAAGAGGGTGCAGATGCTGGTCTAGGTCCTGAGAGAGCAGCAGCCACCCGGCTCCCAGCCAGGCCCCCCCAGAAGCAGGGTCAAAATCCAGTTCCCATGCTTTGCTCCTACAATGGCACAAGCAATGCCAGTGCTATAAAGTCAGGAGTGAGGAACTGGCCGGAGACGTGCTGCCAGGCAGCCAGGAGCAGCTCCCAGCTGCAAGGACAGACCCTGAAAGGCTGCAGGCAACAGAGTAACCCCACCACCAGTCTAAGCCGCTGATACTATTCCAGTGATAAAGGACCAGAGCCTCACCTAGCACAGCTAAAGCCAGAGGGCTGCACCCACGTAGGGCAGGCAAGCAGCTGAGCCAAAACCTACAGTATCAAGAGCCAAATATTCAAGCACTTTCCATTTCTCTCCCTCCAGCCACAAGGAATAGCAACTCCTCACCCAGTCCTGCTCGGTGCTTTCTGCCTTGTGAGCCTTTTGCCCCCGCAGGTAAAGGTTTGTCATCCAGGCTGGAGGAACTGAACTCCGAGTCACTCTCACTGTCGCTAGAAACCACTGCAGAAAAGATCGGGGGGAGGAGAGGAGAGAGACAGTTATTCACAATGTTCATAACACTTACCAAAGAGGGTGCCAGATGGATCCAAATAAAACATGAACAAATGCTGACTCGCTGATCACATTCTCCCTCTCCAAAAGGAGCCCTACCTGCAGTTTCCCCACAGGTGTTCACTCTTCCTCCCAAACATGGCGTGCTTCTACTTTTTACAGATGATTTGTAACTGCACTGCACATACTCCAGTGATGCCAAGCACCTGAAGCAGATGCACACACCACTAGTGCTTCTCCTAAACCTGACTGGGACCATGGGGACCGCATCGCCCCTGCACTGCACTTTGCTGCCCAAAGCTAAGAGCCCTGCGGTGTGGCTGGTCTGGGAGCTGGGTTCTGCCCCTGCTGACCCCCATGCTGGCACGACAGCAAGCCCTCTCCTCATGCTGTTTGCTGTCTCCCATGTGGAAGTAACACAATAAGGGCTGAACTGGCTACAAGACTGGTTCCATCTCAGCTGCAGGGTCCCAGCTCCACAATAAGAGCATCCACACTGGAGTAAAATGGGGAGAGGGTCTGGCTTCCTCTAAGCCACATTTCAAGGGCAGCAGGGTCTCTGCGGAGGCTCCAGGATCTATGAGGAAAACACCACATAAATACTGACAACATCTAATATAAAACTCTGCATTGACTACATGAAGATCTAGCCTTACTAGCTCACGGTCCATTCAGCAGACACTCATCCCTACCAGCACGCTGCCCAGAACTAAATTACTCATCTGTCCCCAAGGCTTAAAAGGCACGGGTGACTCCTCTTCCTCAAGAAGACTGCTCCCTCATTTCAAGGCCACTTTTTTTCCTTCTTTCCCCCACCCCCAAATTCTGGCCCTAATCCTGCTGCTTTTCACCCTCCACAGTTTGCACAAGAGCTGAAGGAGCCTCATTTTGCCAGACACAACTTCCCAAATTGGCAGGTACCATGCAGTTATGCAAGCACCTCTCCTGCTTATACCAGTGTACAAGGTAACTCGACTGCCAGCTGCTCTGGATAAAATGAGAAAGGTGTTTTTGTAGCTCCTGGGTTTTTGTAACGGCTTGATCTCAGAACAGAAATGATGGGGCTGAGGAAAAAGGTAACAGGAAAACAGTTGTCTTTTGTTTGAGGGATTGCACCTACAGCGTTTCTCCATCTGACCAAGGCAGATACCAGCTCTCCTGGCAGCTCAGAAGCCATTTCAAACAGTGGGGCACAATTCCTGGTAGAAAGTACAATACTGGCTCATGTGGGAAATAGCGTAGGCAACACTGCAATCTATAGCCTGTACTGTAGAAAAAGGAAGTCCCAACTATTTCTTTATATTCATCAATATGTATTTATAAGCCCACATTCACATGAGAAATTAGTTCCTCATTCTACTACTGAACAAACCACTTTGCCCCTGCATTGCGTTACTTGTAGTGCCCAACTTCATGGTGTTGCCAGACACAGGAGGGATGTGGGTACAGTGGCACAAGGTGATAACCATAGGTAGCAAAGGGAGCTGTCAGTTCATCTCTGTATCAGCCTCAAAATTCACTACATGCAGTTCTCAGAGCTACAAATCCTTTAACACTGCGCAGGGCAGGAGGACAGGCATTCCTCCCCTTGCACAGGCAAGCACAAGCTGTCAAACGTCTCTGCCAAGGACCTCGGCAGACGTTGCTGTATTCAGACAGTGATCTGTACTACATAAAATATTTTATTAAAAAAAAAAATATTAATACCTAAAACAGCGCTTTTCTGAGTTAACATCTCTGAGGATATTAAAGCTGGCTGCCAGAGTTATTGCAAAGCGTTATTGGAGTTGCCCTGGCAGGCAGCTCCCCACACACACCACCTTGCTGAGAAGTGCTGCACAGGGGGCAGGCTGCCCGGACCCCTCCTCACTGCCCGCGCAGCCTTTCCCCGGGCACCGGCTCCTCCTGCACCCGCAGCCTTCCCCTCCCAGCACCATCAGAAATGGGACTTCTCACCTGCAGGGAAAGGGGCTGTGGAGCTGAGCTGGGAAGAAAGCAAAGCCCCGCTACCAGCAGAGGGGCTACACTTCTGGCTAAGAGCCCTCAAAGCAAAGGTTTGGTTTTGGGATTTGCTCTCTGAAAGACAGCTTCATGACTTCCCCAAAGCTCCCTGGGAGAGGTGGGGATATATATATAAATACTGTTAATAACAATCCATACATACCAGGCTCTTTTCTACAAAATCCAAATCTCAGCTCTGAGAATCATTCTGACCATCCCATTGCCCAATTCCCTCGGCAAATGCACTCCTGTCCCACTTGGTCATCATCCTTATTTGGCCTCCTGAATTCAAAAAAATCCATTGCTTTAGAACACATCTTTCCTTCATGAATCCTTTAAAAATGCTGGAAGTGAGGATTTATTTGGAGAAGACCCCAGAGAATCAGTGGAGGTGACTTTAGCTGCCTTCCCTTCTGCCACTCAGCAGTTCAGAGAGGACCAGCACAAGAGGAGGAAAATATTAACGACATGAAGGCACTCACACTGCAGGAGCAGCCCTGTCTGCTCTCATTTCCTCTGCTGCCAATAAGAGTGTATTTTACCCACTGCACCAATGTTTCCCTTTAAGGTAATTTTTCTCCCAAAGCTCCCAGACCTTCTGCTGGCACTTTCCAAAGCCCAGAAGTCGTAAATCTGGTGTTCCAGCAGTTGCTGATATATCAATAAGAGCCGTTGGACAGCTGTACTTTCAGAAAACGTAACAGATTTATCCCTCTCCATCTCCAGCTGACTGAAAAAAAGCTCATAGGAAAAAATGTGTGAAAATAGAACTCGCAAGAAAAGCAGTATTCCCACAAGGAGTGGGTCACTCATTGAGGGCTTGAACCCCTGCAGCTGCTGCCAGAGTCCACGATCCCTCCAACATGTGGTTCAACCTCTAAGCCAGAGGTATCAGAGCCTCATGGCACGGAGAGCCACAGGGAATGGTGGAGAGCTGCTGGGCTGCACTTAACCCCAGCAGCAGAGGACATGGGGAGGCAATGCCAAGGCCAAGGGGAAAAGTGCACTTGGCTGGGGTTGAACGCTAATATTAAATGTGTGCATTTGGCATGGGCACATCTGCGATAGGAACAGCCAGCCACGCTCTCTCTCGCTGCCCATCACACCACAGAGCTCAGTCCCTGCAAACATAAAGCTTGGCACTTCTTGCAGCTGCCAAAAATACACAAAAAGCACACAGGGACGCATGGGTGCCCTGCAGCAACAGCTCCAAAGAGCCACACGTGCTCAGCGCAGCCAAGATGCGCTGGATGAGCCGGGGATGAGCGGCAACTCCCTTTCAGAAGCAGCACACGTGCAGCTTCAGCGCTGCACAAACTTGTAGACAAGTTGGATGACCCCCTCAGTGGCCTGCAAAGCACTTGACGTGCCCCAACATCTCCTCTCTGCTCCGTCACTTGGGGGTTTGGCCTCCAGTGCACAGACGCTGGGTGAACCCGCTGTGTCCCCCGGCCCAGCCGCTGCTCCTCTGCCTCCGACAGCGCTGAGCCCAGCACGTCGCATTGCTTGGCAACAGGACTAGAACACATTGCAACAGGAGAAACCACCGGAGACCAAGCGGAGCAGCAGGCAGCCCTCATGCCAAACAGTGCAACAGCTCGGGGATCTCACTTCTTTTTTCCACCCAGATGCTTTACATTTTTTTCTGCAGAACTCAGAGTTCGGAAGAAGGAAAGCCCTGCTGCTTATTGCTCCCCACCCCCTGACAACCCCGTCCTGCCTGACCCAGTGCAGAAACCCACCCACATTCCACCACATGGAGCAGAGCTGCTCCCCAGCACAAGAAATATTACTGCTATTCTCCCCATGACAATACATTTGTGCCTTAACTAATAACAGGGTTCCCATGGCAACTGCTTGTTTATTACAGAAAAACTAAAAGCAATAGCAAATCCCAGTGTCAGTCAGCACGAGAGAAATAATGGGTGTGTAAAAATAAAACTTCTTCCTGGTGGGTTTGGCTTTTCTTCCAAGAGGCACGTTCCTGTGGTCCCTTGGTCCCACTGCCTTCCCACCCTCCTGCAGCAGAAGCAGCCGGTACCCAGGGCCTAGCATTGATCCTTTCCTTTTAAGGGGGAAAAAGGAACACAAGGTTTGTCCCATCCCTGCTGAAAGGCAGCCTGTGTCAAAAGGAAGATGTCTAAAGGACAACCGCGGCTCCTCTCTCCCAGGCTCTCCAGGGGCTGTGCTGGGACATGGCTGTGTCTGTACTGGTCCCACCTGACTTGGATTCCTTAATAGCTGAGAGACGGCTCCTTCAGCACCTCAGGAAGCGAGCGGTGGGGTTAGACAGGGCTGGCCAAGATAACGGAAACCCCACCGAGAGCAGCCTGTCAGAGTCACGCACGTTAAATGCCAGAGCTTGTTCCCGAGAACATCCTGCCAAACAAGCAACAGGGCTTTACTCAGTGCCGAAAGGACGTGTTCAGACGAGGGCGTACGAGCTGTGAGCTGACAAATGCTATCAGCCAGGCAGAGGTAAGGCAGGCTGCCTTGTCAGCCATGGCCTCGGAAAGCTCAGTCCGGGCCCAGTCACAGAATCACGCTGGCAATATCACAACTACACCATCTCCACGGGGGAAGGCAGCTGCCCTGCACATTGCAGAGGTTTCGGGTGACAAGCAGCAGAAGTCCCAGCACTGGCAGATGAAAAAGAGTTAAATGAAGGGGCAAGATGTACAAGCTCCCAGCTTCAGAGATGAATTATAGCCCACAGTGCCCACTGAAAGCTGTCCAGAGGACAGGCAGCCTAATAGGAAAGGGCAACGAGGAAAGAAAGCACCAGAAAATAAAACTATAAATTAATATTATCCAACCCATAAAATAGCAACCAGCCAAAAATCAGAGCAGAGGGAGAAAGGCATCTCACCACCCACATCAAAGCCTACCAAAGGCCATTTTGCTGTCTTCCACCTGCTCCTTTGCTGCTCCTGATGGTATTTAGAGGGAGGCTTTCTCCCAAAACAAAACTCACCGAAAAAGCTGAACTAAAAAGCTGGCCAGGTCTGGGACTGCTACATTTGACTTGTAATGTTTTCTGCATCATGTGAACAGAAAATACCTCATCAATCAGTTCATTTGCTAAGACAAGTCCTTCCAAGCATCTCCTGGAGGGAAGCACAACCATCTATTGTTGATCTAATTTGTCTTTAATTACAAAAGTTACAGTAGGGCTGGGAGTGCTTTCCTAGCTGGGGCCTGAAGAGAAGGTTTGCAAACCCGACTCTCCCGAGTCCTCTTTATTAAAAGGTTATTTCCCCCTGCACTACTGATAAGATTTATCTTGATGAGGAAGAGTGTATGCTGCTGGTTCGCTGAAGAGGTCTTCTCCAATTGAGGGGATCTAATAGCAAAAGACAGAAGGGGAGAGAGGCCAGACAGTTCTGCTAATCCACACCAGAAAGAAATTAACAGAAATCAAAGCAGACTGGCAGGAGCTTTAATTCTGCAGCATCCATTCACTGCTGTGCTAATGACCCTGAGTGCTCAGCTCCTCAATGCCGAGCTGTTTCCCCCCAGGTGGCTCTAGGCTTAGCTCTGGAGTGGGCCTAAGAACAACAACAGGGTGGGCAGATGGAAGAGAGGGGGGAAAAAAGCCCTACAAGGCAGCGCTGTGAATGGGATCTGACGTGGCAGTGATCCAAGATGCCACATGTGATACAACAGTCTACTTCAATCAAGGTCTACCTCAAAGAACAGGGATGTGAATGCTGAAGCTAATAAATCTTCAGGCTTGTCAGTGCTCTGGTCCCAGCCCTGCACAGGGCTAAGTTAATCAACAGCTTCTCTGAGACACATTTAAAGAACAACTCAGCCTTGAGCTCTCCATGCTGCAAACTTCAGCTCCCTCCCCAAGGCTCGGGGAAGGAGCTTCACCCTTTGCCAGTCTCACCAGCTCAGGGGAGTCAGGCACAAAAGGACACAGCATCAGCTCGCTCCTGCCCGCTGACTGTAGAAGAGTATCTTTGCTCAATTGCTCCAGGCCCCAGGAAGGCCCCAGGGAGATGCTGGCAGCATAATTTCTAACCCAACTCAAAGCAACTTGAGATATCTGTCCAATGGTGCTTTGTAGAGCAGCAGAAGCAAGGAATAAGCAGCCCCAAGGAGGGAGGGAATGAGACCAGCCTTTTGTCAGCCTTGGCTGCACAAGGATGTCCATCAGTGGCACCATCCTATGTAGTTCAGGAGAAGGAGTTCTTTGAGCTGTGACTGCAGACAGGTGTCTGTTTCACAGCTTGTCGTTCTCTTGGCAGTCCCAGGAAAACAGTGGGGGCCACAGGGAATGGAGGAAAGCAAGGGCAGACTGGAGGACTGGGGCTAGTCTGGGCCACCAATGTGAACTTAAATAACAGCAAAACCTGAAAAGCATAGCATAAAAAAAATCCAACGCTGCCCACACGGGAAACACACTACATCTTGTGGGTTATCCCTTATCTCTAACAGGGAGCGTTCCCTATTAGCTGAATCCTGCTAGAAACAGTAGAAACCAGGTACTTCTCCCCCATCTGCTTCCTGGGCATGGAGCAGACAACCTACCTTTTCCCCTGGCCCAGGTGAAGGATCGGCTGGTCCCGACGCTCTCTGCCTCCTGCACGGCTGGCTCGCTTAGCCAAGGCTGCGAATGCAGCTCACTGGACTTGCTACTGCTCTTCAAAGGTGTGATGTACTTGGGCAGCCCTTTGTAGAACCACGCACCAGACCTCTTCCAGACCTGTTGGGAGACAGAGACACAGCATCTTAAGCCTGGGTTTTTACAGCAAGAGAGAGCAGCCAGCAACAAACAAGCTCCCCACCAAGCCTGGCCCAGCCACTCCCTTGACCTCACTCAAGCACAGGGAGGGTCGAGCCTTGCAGCTCACAAAGCCCAACAGTTCCCCTGCATTCTGCAGCTACCACAGCACCCCAAATTTCTCCCCACACATTGTCAGCCCAGCTTAACCTCGGTCCTTCTTCCAACAGGCACAGACTGAAGGAGGAGTAGAGGGTGATCGTGCAAACCACGGAGCTTTTTACATTCTCTGGGTCAAGACTAGATGTTTCTCTGATGCTGTGCTCAAGTCAAACACACATTCCCAGGCTTACTACAAGGATATTGGGATGAAGTTCCCTGATCTGGACTATGCAGCGGGCAGTTCAGATTCTGCATCTGTTGCTTTGCCATTGGGAATGCACAAAAAGAAAAGCTTCCTGGAGAGAGCAGGCACATCCCATGGGTGGCAACAGCCCCAAGCACATGCTTTGCTTAAGAGGAAAACAGGTCTTGCACTGGTTGGAGTTGCAGCAAGTCTTGACAAGTCTCTCCTTCCTGCACCAGGTGCCACAGCCTGGGTCACTTCTGAGAGAGTCAAAGACCTACAGCAGATGAGGGATGCAGGAGGCAATGCCAGGACAGCAGAAATGCCATCTCCTGTGACACAACCATGGCGTTCATTTCACAGAGCAATTCAGGCTAAGCCAGATCATTTAACAAGTGTGCTTGAAAACCCCAGAACAAGAACACCACTCAAATAACCTGAACCTACAGCAGGAAACAGACTGTGAACACTAAACTGTAATACCTCCTGTAAGAACGCCCTCTACTCTCCAATTTAGTTTTAATGCAGCTTATGATGAAGGAGCTCTATTAAGTATATTTAATATAAAGCCTACTGTGAGCCAGAGGAAGAGAAAAGGATGGCAGCTCAGACAAGAAGAAATGGCCTCTAAAAACTTAATTCTTTTGTGCCTTCCAGCAGTCTAATAATGAGCTAATGAGACAGCCAGGGCAAAAAATAAGTTAATATAGTAAAAATACCATTTTCTATTTCATACAGGAGGGTAGAAACCTTGCAGTTCTGTTCAGAGTGAAGGAGATCATCAGTGTTTCTACTCCAATTTCCCAAGGCATTTTGCGTATAGTATCTTCATGATGGCAATGGGTGAAATGCAGACATCCCTAATTACAGCAGTAAGTTTGCAATTTGCATTTAGGGCGTAATCAAAGCTGAGGGCAGTGACAACACCTGGCACTCATGAGAAGTTCTTCTCATGCAGGCACAAAAAGCAGAACACCACCATCACCATTTCACTGAGGGGAGGACATTGCTCAGCAGGATGCTGACAGTTCCTAGTCCACAGCCATCAACACAGAGAGCTAAAATCTCTCTGTTTGGGGTCTTGAAAGCCAAGTGAAAGCGATCTGAATTCAGAGGACAACCTGGGAGTATGCTTTTTAAAAGAAGAGCACCCAGCAGAAGAAAGCAGAGCATCGCTCTGGCCCAGCACACATGTGAGTTACTGTAAGAGTGCAAGAGAGATGCTCATGTGCACCACAGCAGGATCTAGAAACCAGGACGTGAAAGCACACTGCAATCACACCAACATTTTCCTTTCCAAAGAAGAGAAGACTGCAAGTTCTTCTAAAGAAGGGGCCTTGGCAGGCAGGACACTTTACCAGCTCCTTCTGCAGCATGCGAACAGCCAAAACAGTGACCCAGCCAGTCGAGGCACAAGCTGACACAGCTCCTTCTGTCCTCTCTGCTAGCACGTAGGGACCGCACAGCTTTGGTACAGCTTGTACAACAGCACAGAGACCCTACTCTGCTATCCCTGCAAAATCAGGAATAGAAGAATCAGGAAATGCAGCACGTTTTTTAAATCTGGGACAGACATCTCAACATGGAACTTAGCCCACTGCAACTCAGGTAAACATACAGGATGCAGGAGCTGCTTGCTGGGCAAGCCCTGGACACCCTTGTCTCAGGAAGGCAGGAGGCCTCGGGCACAGCTGCACACAAAGGACACAGTGGGACAGCTGCAGCCCCAGGATTTGCACCCTGATCAGTGCCATGGAGGGCAGATTGCCCATCCCCTGCTGCACACCAGGTAGCTGGGGCATGCACAGTTTCCCTGTACAAACTGCTGGGGAGGAAGCAAGCCTTTCTTACAGTCATTCTCTGAACAGACCTTGCAACATCTGTAATTTAATTTGAAGCACTGAAGAGACCTATTATCTTCAGGCGAACTACAATTTAGGCACACCATAAAACCAATCAGACACAGCAAGGATTGCTGTAAGAAAAGGCTGGTCACCCCCAGGTTTCTCACTACCCCACAGAGGAGTCCAGTTATAGAAAGAGTTAATGCTGTAATACACCCAGCTCTGATGCAGTAATACTAGTATAAAATTGATTCTATGCATATATATTCACTTTAAATCGGTGCTTCTAATAGAGTTTGATCTCATTACAGGAGCACTGAAATTGTTTTGAGATCAGCTCTAAAATAGCTGCAGCAAGATGCTCTCCCCTGTATTAACTCAGTACCTCTGCTCCCCCCAGGTTAGCTGCGTGCCCCATCTGAAACAGCTGCAGCTCACGTTCTGGTCTGCACATGGGCACACGGGTTAGTTTTAGCATCCATGCATCAAAACAAATCGATGGTGCTGACTGCTATTGATGGTAGTTTCATTGATTGCAAGACTGGCCCGACAGCAAAGTTCTTGTTTGATTTTAAATTAATAAATCTATAGCAGTGATTCAAGAATAAAACTCCTGTTTGTTAGCATGAGTCCACTCTTTCCAAGGAGAAAAGAGTTTTGCTCACACCAGTCCTGGTGGCATGTAAGGTGAAATCCTGAGCCCACGGCAGCCTGAGTTTGGGCGCAGCTGGAATTTCATCAGCAAGAGGGACAGCTAGCCACTGCCAGTCTCTTGCAACAACCCAATCTTAAGTAACATCAATCATCTCTTGCTCTGAGTCCTTGACAGATGGGAGTAAAGATCTGTACCTGAATTATCCCAGATCAGGACAGGGTAGCGCAGCGTGTAGCTCAGGACACAGCAGCCACAGCGTCTGGCCTGCTGCACTCAAGCTGGACCAGCCAAACCAAAATCCATGCTAAATATTGACTTCCTTCAGGCTCCTGTCCTTCTGCCTCCCCTGAGACCTAAACTACCCTAAAACAAAGTGGGGGAGGACACAAGGGAGAAGAGCTACTTTAGTAACAGACTCCTTTTTTTCATTACTTCAAACCAATTTAATGGCCATGGCCGTGACAAGTCCAGACAGCTCAATACCTTTTATAACCTAGATAATATTCCTATTAAAGTTGCATCAAGCCATCATTACAGCTACAGGCTGAGACAGTCAGAAGCAGATGCATATTTCTGTCTAGCACATTCAAATGCAGCCTGTAAATGGGACCTAAAGGAGTATCACTAGGCCCTGGTGAAACATGTTACTGCTTAAACTTCTCCCCCCTCTTTCTCCTTCTCTGAACATACAAGTGCTAAAACAAGCTCCTAAACAGAAAAAACGTTAGGACTTGCTGATGAATGGATGGGATCACAGCTGAAGTGTGATAAAAAACAGTTGCAGCCCCCCCCCGAGTTTGCTTCACCAAGCTGCAAGTCCCATGTACAGAGGTGCTTAGAAAGGATCTTTGCTGCAAAGCCACATTTTGATCTACCACCTACTGCTTCCCATGAAGTAGCTTGTTCTCATTCTGCAGCCCCCTTTCTTCACAGCAGCCCAGACTGGGCTGTGCAAGAGGCAAACAGCTACCTTTAGCTTCCCATGCTGACACTGGCGTCATTGGCTCAATCCTTCAGCGGCCAAAAGGCGGGGGAGCAGGTTCTCGTGGGCTACAATGCTTAATGAAGAGAAAGGCACCTGCAAATGCAACCACCCTGGGAGGACTTCGTTGCCATTGCCCTCACGCAGCACATGCCCACACACTCACTTTGTCCCAGCTCTCCGCCATGGCTCTGGCACACTGCAAACCACTGGCAAGGAGAAAGAGCAAGCGCTCTTCAGCTTCGTTATTTGCATTCATCTGCTTTTCCATAACACAGAGATTTCCAATTACATTATTTACAGCAATCTGTTGTCAACTCCCACATTCAGCACTTGAGGATGAAGAAAATTAAAAGGCAGTGAAATTGCTATTCGGAGCTTTGTTTCCGGAATAGCAAAATCTATCGCACCTCTGACCCCAACGTTTCTCAAGCTGCAACGGCTGCCAGCCTTCAACGATTTATCATTCCCCTCTCAATCAGGCCTCTTTTTTTCCCCCTGTGGCTCTATTCTAGAGGACACTATTTTGAGTCTAACCACTTGCTACCACCCCCCAAAATAATATGGCAGGCTATTGATGAATTCTTTGAATTGCAAACAGGTGCACATCACTTCGATTCAATCCAGAGTCACCCAAAATAAACACTCCCCTCCATCAGTATGGTATTTTGCCAAGAAATCATCATGCTAGGCAGGAATAACCCTGGGCTATGTTGGTTTATAATGTTCAAAACGGTATGAATGTATATGTGAAAAGGGAAGCCCTGGGGGCAAAAGGGGAGGAGGCAACTCCGTTCCTCCAGCGCAGTAATCTTCTTCCTCTGCATGGTTTATTGTGATAAACCAAGAAATGCAGCCAGCCATGAAAATGCCGTTTAGTGAGGGAGAAGAAATTAAAGGGAAAGTGAAGCAGAGAGGGCAAATTAAAACTTTAACAGGTCCCTGATAGCTGACACTCTCTTTCATATTCGATGGGGTTTAAAAAAAGCTATCTCCCCCCACCCTACTTAAACTGTTTTCATTATCGCTACAATTTTGGATGTGTCAATTCAAATGTAAATGTGCACGAACGTTTCCAAGAGGATTTTAATTACGATGATAGCATCGCTAATTATGGATATAAAAAAAAAAATATATATATAAAGTGGTAATTCAGGAAGGTGCTTTGCAGAACCTGGTAGTATCAGTCAAAACAAGGCTGTGCAGGGAGTTAAATGGCTGGGCAGGGATTTGACAAAACACAGCAGGTCCCATTTTCCCTTCAGGCCAGAGGTGACAGGCAGACTTCAGCCACACGCGACTAATCCAACACGGGCATTGCTGCCCAAGCTGTTATTAAGCTCACGTGTTCTGCCAAAGGCCTGGCAGCAGAGAATCATTCCAGCTGTACTCATGCCCACTGCAGCTCCTCCCAGGCAGTTTTGCTCCTCTGACAGACACTGCAATAAGCTTGTTTTGCTGAAGGACTTGCTCCCTTCCTGCCCAGCTCTCTCAATTCCTGTGCGTGCATCACTGCTAAGCCAGCCAACAGGCTCACTCCAAACCTGTGGCCAACGTGGGATCGGCGTCAGGACTTCATACGCATGGAGAAACAGGACTGTCCCAAGGAGGACCAGCCTCCACACTCGGTCTCCAGAAAGGCAATGCAAGATGCAAAGCCAAGAAAGGCAATGCAGCACATGGGAGGGAAGAAGGAAGGGAGACTCTTGCCCTCCAAAGTGAACGCAAGCTTGACTGAATTTGCTTGCAGGAACAACAAAACATGATCCACATCTGCTTTAATGCCACCACCTTCAGAAGACATTGCAAAAGAAAACACCCACAGAATCCTGGAAGAACAAAAGGGGGTTTTCAGTAGATGCTTGTGCAAACAGCTAGGACAAGGGGCCACTTCTGGTATAAAGCAGATGAGATCTATCCTGTTTGAGTAAGAAGGGATGCACTTAGGACACAAGGGTGTCTGCTGGTCCTTGGTGATGTTATCTTTGCCAGGAGGAACAGCCAGGCCACAGCACTTTTCTCCCAGTGCCTCTCTGGCATCTCAGAGACCCTCACCCTTCATGTACACATCACGCTCAGCAGCTCCAGTGCTGCCGAATGCACTGTTTTGCTCCTGGATGACTGGGACACAAGCAGCAGGCAGAATCCATTAATCACCTCCACTCTCCAGAAATAAGACAGTGTCAAAGCAACTTGTTCCTCATTGCTATGCAGCACAGCCTTCCCAGTGGAGGTTTTCAAGGAAACAGAAAGCAGCAAAGAACACTTCTGAATGGCTGAGGCTGGGATTCCCAAAGGGATCTATGGGCATCAAACATGCAACTCCAACTACAAGACTGATGTAAACAGTGGATTGTTACTTTGGTCTTCATTTTGACCCAGGCATACTGATGACTTAATCATACCTGAAGCCAGCAAAGATTCTGTCCACGCAGCAAAAGGGGGAAGATGACTACCACGTCACTGAATTTACACTAGCTTAAATAAAGCCTATAGGGATAAATAATAACAAGGAAGATGGAGGGATCAAAGCTTTAGCAAGTATGAACAATGCTGCACACTTTGGCTGTTAGCTGGTATATGTGAACATCCAACTCCACCACCCTGGCTTGAGATCCTGGTGGGTCACCACACTCACGTGCTCCCTCAGTGTGTGGCAGAGGCTAAAGAAGACAATTATAGTCCTAGGATCTTGTCCCAGCCAGATGACACCTATTAACTCCAGCCAATATCATTTAGTCCATCCAGGTTTCCGAATGACCTCCCGTTCTCACTTCAGTGCCTGACAGTCTCTCGCTAACAGAGTTGAGAGCTTCATAAATATCATGCCCAAATAGCTTGAGCGGTGGTTCAGAAAATTACAGACAGCGATCAAAGCACTGATGTGGAGGGAATCACTTGGCTTGGAAACACCACATCTCATCACACCCACTGAGAAAGGCACTCCAGACCAACATCAAATGCTCACCCACTACAGCTGGCCAAGTTTAGGGGCCTGAGCGTGGCTTGACAAATTGGGAGGTGTTGCCAGAGCTCTGTGGCCTGGGGACAAGCCTACTTTAACCACGCGCTTTGTTGACATGAGCTGAAGAACCACCTTGCTCAGTCAGTCATGCTGTGCATTGAGAAGAGGAGAGAGGGGTGGTATTGGGTTGTTACTGCATCACACAACCCAAAGTGCTTCGGTGGGTTTCTGAAGCTCTCCACCTGGATCCCAGGAAATAAAATGGTGCTGATACCCACTCACTATGCAGGGGAGACAGAAATGAGAATATTTGATCCCGAAGAGCAGACATCCACCTGCACTCATTGACAGCAAATATAATCTTCAGCAAAGAGCATGGCCAAATGCGTTTGGTCCAAAGCAGATGGCAATACAAGACAGATCTAGATCACAGAAACAGATGGCTACAAGGAACTGGTTGTGCACACAAGCCCTTAAAAGACACCTGGTAATTCAGTGCATGCTCTGTAACATCATGACATCTGAACCAGCTTCAGGAACTGCACTAGTACCAGCCATCAGCCTGAGGCCTAAAAGCCTCATCTCTTCCTCACACAGATTCTTAGGGAGGACCTGATCAAAGCCACTTTCTAGACATTTATTCTGATATTCCCTTAACTTCCTTGCCCTGGCTGACATGCCTCAAGGCTTCTGCTAATTCTCAATGCTTCCCTGCCTTCCCCTAGAATAAAAGCAGAGCATGTGGAAAGACAGAGGGGATGTATGACTTGATGCCTGACTGCATGTCTACACTGTGACCATTCCAACCTTCTCCTGGTCAGGGCACTGGCAGCACTTCAAACAAGAAAGGAGACAGACCTGAACCAATCTTAAAGAGCATCCAAAAAATAAAGATGAAGCTTAGGGCTGGGAGGTAACATGAGGCTATTTTTTTGTTAGTCTAAGAGGGAAAGTTCCATCCATTTTCATTAGGAAAGCACTTTGGCCGTATCTCAGGTTTCATGGAGAGACTGAGCTCTGAAGGTTACCGTACCCTCTCACGCTGGCCACACATAACACAAGACAGGTTAATATTCTTCTCTGTTCAGTGACTATGGTTTTTCATTATTTTTATAAGAAATTGGAAAAAAAGCCCAATTATACTGTGTGAGATGAGTAAAAAATCCAGAAAGAACAGAATAAAAGAAATAAAGTCAATTTTAGTCCCACACCCATCTCCCTGCAGTACACAGAAAATATCTTGCCCTGCCTCACTCTCTATTTTGGGACCTCCATTTGGAATTCAAAACATCCGGATGGTTCAGTGTATCAAATTATTAGCAATATTCAAGGAGCTAGAATGCTCTCTGCTGCCCTAGCCACACTGCTGCTCAAAAGTTAAAGGCCAGCAGTGTCCAGGTACCCCTCATCTTACCTGAACATCACCTTTGTAAGTGCTCCCACACAAACAATCCCCTCCTATATAAAACCTAAGCAATGCTAAGTTTCCACTTAGTATCTAAAATTTCAGCATCTCGAGCACCTGCACAAATGCTCTCACTACACTCCAAGAATTGATTTCGCAGAGCACCCAGGTTTCACAGTTGGTTGCAGTGGTCAGAAATAGCTGCGCTGGGTTGATGTTCAAGGACCACAAGCAAAAGCCCAAAATAAATTGATGGGAACAAGTGAAAATCCTTCTGTAATCACAGAACAAATTCACTGACTTCACTTCACCGTACAGCAGCGAGCCCTGATGTTGCTGGATGCTGGCTGGCAGACGAGAATTGAGGCAGGCCATTACATTTTTGCAGTGTAAAGTCAAGGATGAAGGATATAAAAATTTAGAGACCTACATTAGATGTCTCACACACTGGCAAGTTATGGGATTTTGCAGGCAGAGAGGAAAACAGACTTAAAAGCTGCAATCCTAGTTATTTTTAGAGGGACAAATACTGCAGCTATGCTCTAGATCTCTCCAGCTGTATTAAAGAACCAGCGTTAGCCAAATTTATTTGCCACAAAACGAGGAGGGAGAGTGTAGCAGCAAAATATAACAGTCTCTTTATGACTGTAGTTAGAAAAATTCCACAAAGCCATACAGGTTGCAGGTGCTGGTGGGTTTTTTTTTCCCTCCATCCTCTTATAAACCAAAGTTGTCACCACTGTGTGTATTCACTGAGCCTGCCTAGCCTCCAGCCAAGCCTCCCAAACCCCATCCCAAGCTCTCTTCCCAGTGCCCAGGCACAGGGAAGAGCCCACGTACACTCAGCATAGACTTGGGGCAGGTAGATGCACGCTGCTGAGCCCCATCTCTCCACAGCTGTATTTTACCTCTCTCTGTTCACTGCAGATCTTGCACAACCAAAGAGGACGTTTCTGGGCTCCAAAGGTTTCTATTCCACACTTGGTGCAAACTTTCTGAAGCAAGGAGAGAGAAAAAAAGAAAAAAAAAAAAGGCATTAGCAACTCCCCACAGCCATAGAGCCCTCGGGAGAGAGAAGGTTGAGAAGCATCTACCCAACAGTTCTGTTTTGCTTTCCTTAAAAATCTAAACACGGCACAATTTTCTTATTTATCCCAGAGAACCACTGATCACAGGAAGCTGCTTCAGGTCTATATGGACGTGAGACAAAGGCAAATCTACAGCACAGATCTTGACTCTAGGGCAAGAACTGGACAAGGCAAATCAAACCCTGTGACCAATATATATATTTTCAGAGTGTTTTTTTATTCCTCTAAATCCTAAAAGCTAATCACTGTGGCATGGAAAGCAGCTGTAACCAAGTACAAAATGAACGCGAATTTGTGCAAGACTGGAAATCCTCTCCTCCTTTCCATCACATATGTAGTCTTAAACCCCGTGGCTTCCCCTCCATTTCAACACGCACTCGGCAGCTATTGATCTGTGGCTGCTTAGGAAGCGGGCACGACCATGCCTACATGCACGTTTCCTGAACAGAATGCCTGATAGCACCGCACGGCCTCTGTTGCTGCACAAGGGAACTTTCATGTCTCCGCTGGCATTACAAGCCATTTACAACCTGAATCACCTAATATTATATAATGAAGCTGATGTGTATCAGGCTTGGCTTACAGCTTGAATGAGAAATTGGATGAATTCTTTGATCCTCACAGAGCAAAAGCCACTCACAAGAGGGCCCTAGAGAGCAAAACACCTTGCTTAGAGAGACGTGAATTTAATCTCCCCAACTAAGGTTTTACATATCCCCTTACCCTGGCTGCTCCTCTTCTGAGCCAGGACGTCTGTGTCCAGGGACAAAAGGCTCAGTGGCTCACTTAGCCCTCAGTGCCCACGCCTGGAGAAGGACAGTGGCAGATCAATGGTACCTGAGGGCAATGGCTTCATTGCATGAATAAATGCACCCAACTATTTTGGTCAGTGTAGTCCCAAGGCAGGTCTGTCCCTGACTCATGCTGTACAGAAAGCAGGAGGTCTCACCAGCAGCTCTACAGAGGCTGGTGCTCTTCTCCATCACGCTGTTCCTGTCCTCGCCCTCATCCTCCCAGAGAAATAAAGAACAATCCATTGGGTGTGGTGCATCAATACTCAACATGGTGCTACCCAAGCCAAGGAGGACTGCAGATGCAATTAGCAGATGCCACCTGAACCACACCCAATCTTCCTTCCCCCAAACCAAAATCTGAGGGAGCAACTGTTTTAAATACCCTCCAAGATCCCAATCCCCACACATATAGCACATTCAAACGCTCCCTCTAGTGGAAGTTTCCAAGCAATTTTATTCCTAGCCATAAATTTTGAAAGTTCCAATAAAAAACAGAGCTTTCCTCCTCCCCTTCTCCGCAGACTAGCTGAAAAATTGAGCATCACTCACAACCCCTCAGAAGAAGACATAAAAATCAAGGACATTGAGCGCAGCCCCATTCCTCATTAAATACAAGAAAAAGCACTTTCTTCTCCTGCTTATACTTCACCTGTTATACATGATACTGATATACCCTCTGCATGGCAAATGACACATTATGCTTTGTCTAGCTACTGCTACTGTACAACACATCTGGATTTGCATACATCTTTGTCTTGCCATAATGCATTTATATCTAAGATAATAAAAACTAATATTAAAAACATTTTTCATAAAGCAGAAAGTGGCACTTAGAAAATCCATCAGGCTACAAGAAATATAGAACCTGTATTCAGCAGAAGGGCCTTGCTGAAGTTCTTTGCTACGTTTGCATCATTACAACAATTCCTGTTATTGAATTAAACGGGCTGCAATGAGACGGTAACAGAGCAATGCTAGCAAGAAAAATATGAACTTTAAAAATCCATAATTCCCTGACAAGTCATTGCTTATTGCATATAGCACTGGACGAGTGATGGATATCCCTGAACTAGTGGGAATGAGCTTAAAGTAACAGTCCACTCTGCTCTGCAGAAGGGTTGACTGCTCCCTGAGTTCACAACATTAAAAAGCAGTAAGGGGAGAAACCCGGGCACCCACTCGGCATCTCCCTCAGCTTGCACAGAGCTGAAAAGCACAGCCAAGCTGAAAACAGCTGCTAAACACACACTGGAAAGGTAGGGTCTCACCTGAAAACAACCTGGATATGAATGCTCCTGAACTGTCCAACAGACTCCAGACAAAAAGACCAAAGTCATAAAAAAACCCAAACAGCCCTTCTCTGGGGTTTTCTGATCACAGCCCTCCTGGAGCCTCACTAGCTGGGGGGTTACTACTTGCAACTGCAAATGAACAGGGTGTGGAAGTGTCTGAATTGGCTTTCGTCTCCTCATTAGAGTACAGGGCTCACAGGAAGGAGGTTAGAAAGCACCATGGGCAATGTGACCTAGCTGGCTTTGGACAAGGTGAGAGCAGAATCACCAAAGGAAGAAGGCAAGAATACAGCACATCCTGTTATTCCACACGCTGGAAATGCAGGAAACAGCTAGCCGTCTCCTGTCTGCTTTTATTCTCCACAGACACATGCGCACAGAGCCCATGCTCCTCTCCAAGAGAGCTACCCTGTAGCTCCCATTCAAACCAGACCTTTCACTTCTTAGTACCTTACTGCTGCTTCCTTCCCCACTCCCTCCTAAAAAGCTACTTTCTCCCTGACTTAGGACCCAGGCGTTCAAAGATTTGTGTTTAATTTCCCAGTCACTGCCTTACACGCAATCTTCTGCATAACCCTTGCCTCAGTCAAGCTCCTTCTGCAAATTGGATCCAGTGGAGAAACTCACTCGACAGCAAGGGCAGCACAGCTCACAGCAGCTCCTTGCCCAGTGAACACATATGGAGGGATGCTGGGACCTCAATTCTGACAGCAAGGGGCACCCACCTCCTTTCTCTCTCTTACAAGAGCTCTATGCCCAGCAGTGCTGCAGCCAACTGTGGACCAGTGCAGGCCAAGTCTGGCAGCCTGCTCTGCATGAGAACTGCATCTCACGAAATCCAGCAGTGCCAGCACAAAAGGTTCTCCATCATGGCCTGTGTGGCTGCTTAAACACAGAGGTCCCAAAATCCACCACTCCACAGTACAGGAGCAGGTTTTACTCAGTGCTCAGTCCAGTGCGGGCTCCACTGGACATCTCAGAGACAGGGTGGGTGACATCAGCAAGTGTCTCCTTGGCTCTGGTACCCACCAGGGACAGAGTCAGCACAGGTTGTGCTCCCTTCCACCCTACCACAAGGAAGTCAGAAACACTCCTACACCCAGCAGGTACCCTCACCTCTCCCCAGGCAACATGCTGAGGCAATGTCACTTACTGAGGTATCTCCCCAGGGAAAGATGGGCTTCAAGTGCAGGAAAAACAGCCTCCCAGCAGAGGGAGGATAAGGTGGTTGCCTTGGAGATCATCATCTCCACAGCAATACACATTAACCCCTTGGCTGCAGAGTCTAGACAAGCAACAGTCATCCCCCAGGCAGCAGTCTCCCTGAAAACTGATGCTGCCTTTTCAACAGCACCCATGCAGTCTTGCCAACAACATACACAAACACAGGCAGTCACTGATGCACAAGCTGATTTATGTATTAGGGTTGGAAACCTTACACTAGTTTGGAACTTGAAGATGGACTTGAGTCCTCTGAAGACAGATGTTACTGGAAGGTCTAAGGGCAGACCTTGCAGTAAGTAACAGTGAAGCACACAGAATCTTTTATGAATTGCCTCTGATGGCCATAAATTTCTGCCCTTTCTCCCACTCTGCAAACCCAGAGTGGGAGATGCAGAGGGGGCTGATGCACCGCATCTCAGCTCTAAGCGCAGTTTAGGAAATTCAGGATCCTGAGAAATAAGATAAGCAGGGTGCAAGAGAAAACCTGATGGTCTGACAGCGCCGACCTAGACAAGTCAGGGTAAGGTAAGTTAACTCAGCAGAGCTATCTAGCTTCCAAGAGGACTGGTGGCCTTTCCTATACAGATCTGCTACCAGGAACAGGCAGAAACCTGTGTGAACAAACCCACCTTTTTGCAATCTTGACAAAAGACCGATGTGCTACCCAGCAGCCCAAGCAGTTCACCACAGAGCAGACACTGCGAGAGGCCGTTCCCCATCGTGTTCTTTCTCATGTTCTCCAGCCGCTCCACCAGGCGCCTGCGGGGGAAGAGGCAGAGCAGAGGTCACAGCACTCACCTTGGAAATCAAAGACCATGGTAGTGAGGCATGCGAAAAACCTGCAGACGTGCTGGGACCATATGTACTTTCACTTCAGCCTCTTCACTCAGTGTTTCCTATCAGCTGGCTCTCAGTCTTCAGGGAATACAAACCCCTGTCCATCTACCAGGGCTCACCAAGCCCAGAATTGATCAAAACTGTAGATACCACCAAGAGGCCTGACTCAGTGGGTGCAGGGCAGACAGCTCACAAGAAGGGACTGATACTGCACCCTCCAGGAGCTCAGTGTCACTGGGGCCACACAGCCTCAGCACACAGCACAATGATCTCCTGACTGCAGAGCAGGAAAGGCCTTTAGTGCTCAGATTAGGGCAAGTTGGACCGCACAGGGAAAGGGCAGAGGAGTTAAACCTGACAAGCCCTGCTCCATTTTTACATATACTCCCAGAAAGCAGCCCTACAGACACATGACTTGCCCACATTAGAAGCAGGAAGGCCAGACTGAAGCCATCAGACCAGAATGAGCCTGTCTGCAGTACAGGAATGCCAGTAACTGCTCCCTGCTTCACTCAATAGCCTGATTGGAAGACAGGAAGCATGTATGTATGCACGATGTCCATAGCAGCAGGACTACGAAAGGGAAGGAAGGCGGGATAGGCAATTAAGATGCAGGATGTGGAGAGCATGCAGAGCAAGGCTGCTATCATGAGATCACTGCTTGGCAATTCTCAGGCATCCATTTGTAGATGGGGATGATAACAGCCAGGCCATTTATCAGAAGCAGCGACCAGTCGGAGCTATGCGCCTGCGTGCAGCTCAGGGAGGAAACACAATCCTGCTATCCACACAACCCCATTCTCATTAGTGCTAATGCCCCATCAACCAAGTCCTGCACTGAGAGGAAGGTTCCACGCAGGAACAATAGGCCGCTCAGAGCTGCTGGCTGCTTCTGGGGCTGCTGAGGTCTCCTATATATCACACAAACATCCCTGTTAGTTCTCATTAGCACTCACTAACATGTACTGCACAGGGACAGAGCAAAGCACAGGGACAAGAGGCTGGCATTGCTGGACATGGGCTGGGAGTCACAGGGGTTTCCTGTCTCACAAACACAAGACACTGCTGGGAAATGCTGCAGGACTGCTGAACTCCCCAGCTTTAAAGGCATTCAGTGTAGGACGACCACAGAGAGCTGAGGCCAGATTTCCAGCAGGACTGAAGGCAAATGGAAATCTGAAGCAGCAAAAGGGTGCCTGTAAATTAAGTAATTCAAGCCAGCAAACCCCTTCCAGAGGGCTCAGCCAACTAGAACACAAACTCAGTCACTGCTCCAGGCAAAATCCCAGGGGGCTGCTGCAGACAAGGGAAAACCTAACTGGGCTGCCAGCAGCAGTTTCTGAGCCTGCTGCCCACTAGCAGTGGGTGCAGCTGCACAACTCGGCATCTTCCCCAGCCTCTTCCAGAGCCACTGGGGCAGCTGCCTTAGGCTGCATTTCCCAAGGACTGTGTCACTGGCTGCAACCAGAGCAAGCCCAAAGGCTCAAAGAAGCCATGAGAAAGGCTTGAGCCATGGAGCGAAGGAAAACATCACATCCTTCCCAATATTCATCGCCTCCATACAAGCAACATGGGAGGGGAAAATAACTGACCTAAGAGATGCTCTGACTGATGGAGGCTGAGCTCAGGCAGCCGGGAGAGCCACTCCTCTGTCTGCGCTGACCTTTCCTTCTGAGGGAAGGGGACAAATGAATGTGACTGTACCCAATGCGCTGCTGCTCGGTGATGTCCAATCTCTCCGCCTTGCGGATGACTTCCAGAATGACCTCAAGTTCCTGTGGGCTCAGAGCCTGCATCTTCCTCTGCTTCTCAGTCTGGAACGTGTGCACCGACCAGCCTGTCTGGAGCCTGTGGGAGGGGGTGGAGGGCAGAATTAAGCTGTGAAAGGAAAACACAAAACCTCTGCCCTGTCAGGCACACAGAGCCTGCGTCAGCCTTCCACCAGAGAAGTCCGTTACCTGGCTAACACCCAAAGCAGGAGTATCTTCTCCCTAACCAGATCACCAGGTTACTCCTCTGGCAGCACCGAGTGCTGAGTTGTCTCTCCCTGCCCTCTCATTTCCTTTCTGCTCAAATTTGTATTTTACCACTTCACATCCTCATCCCTGTTTGGCTCTGCCCGTAAATAAAAGAAGTGCACTGAGGCCTGGTTATCCTGGGGGTACCCTTGCAGAAATGGGTGCAGATGCCAGGGACCAAAAATGCCAATAGCAGACTCCCAAACAAAGGGATTACCTGCACCCTCCTCCCTCCAGATGACATGTTTCTAAGGTCCCCAGCTCAAACACATAAATCACCAGGCACACTTGAAAATGAAAATTTGGCAACTTCCTCCCTTGGACTAACCCAGGCTTGCATGAGAACTTTAGCAAGCCACTTGGCTCCATGCCTCACATACAGCAGATGATATTTCTCCTTAGCTCACTTGGGGACAGGCAGAAGCTTTCACAGCTCAATTAATTACCATTCAGTAGGGGTTTAGAGGTCATTGGATAAAGTCACAGCTGCTAGGAGAATGCAGGGCACTATCAGACACAGCTGTCTTAATGATGCCTTCAGGTGAAGATTGGAGAAGTGGCAGTGGTGTGCACTTCTCACACTCAGGCAGGCCCCTCAGACACAGCGTGACCTCCTATTTTCTAAGGCTCTGCAGCAGGCTGACCCCAGAGGTTCAGAGAAGAGCAGAGATGGCAGTGGCAGGGTACCATCCACCAGAGAAGGAAAGCATCCAAGAAATAAATGCAATTCTAGTGCTTGACTCATTTCCATCCATTTTGTCTTTAGGTTATGCAGTAATTTCAGGGGGAAATGAGATCAAATGACAAGTTCTTAAAACAAAAGAATTGTGGCAGCTGAGGGATGCTATCAATTATACTTAGGATGCTGTAGAGGTATGAACTTGCCTCCAACCCCTTCCCTCCAACAGGAAACCATTCAGGCTAGAGCTAAGGCAAAAGGGGAGGAAGGGGGTGGTGAGGACTCACTTGGCGCGCAGTGCCAGCTGCCGGTCGTTGGGGCACACCCACTGGCCTGTCCCACTGCCAAAAATCGTGTCAGCCATGGTACCAGGCTGGGGAGGAGCGGCAGGGATCCCACCTGTAAGAAGCAAACACCAGCATTGAGCACAGCTGCCACCCCACCCTGAAGAAAGCACAGGGCAGCGCTTGGCACAGCCTTATTAATCATCCCGAAGGGCCACTCTTCTGGCAAGCAAAACAAAGGTGATCCGCTGACGTCGCACACAATGGAAGTAGACAGACTCTCACCCACAGACAGTGATAAAAAACATACCATCATCCTCATAAAATATAAGCCAATAAATACCTTCAAACACCTTGAAGACAAGGCTGGAAGTTTAGATTTTATGGTACTCTGAGAAAAGCCAGAGACTCTTTGTCAGTTCTGATTTTTCATTTCAAACTAAGGAAAAGCGTTGTTTGCAAGAACAATCTCTGCCCCATCACCTCCGGAGCCCCAACGCTGCAGTACTGACAGAGAAAGCCACTATAAAGGACACAAAGAAGCTACAGTTGCTTTTTTTTTTTTAACCTCTTAATGGGGTAACAAACAAAAACCCACGCGACAATCAGCATGAATAGTGGCAAGTCATTTCGTTCATTAAAACTGCCTCCATAATAGCCTGATATTTATAACTACAGCCTACAATAGAAGCTTGTTTGCATTCTCTGATGTTTAAGACAGCACCTTTTGCAGCAGATCTGCTACTGCAGCTCCTGTAACCAGCATGGTCACAGTGGTGATTCCTTGTGTTCAATGACAATTCCACCGTGAACTGATCAGTACAGGCAGCAAGAGCCAACTTCCATGCACTCATGGAAGAAACACATTCCCAGAACAGACTTTGCAGCTAGGCAGCTCTGAGTCCTACCAGCAGCTAAGATGAATGGAAAGTACCAAGAGACAGACACAGCCAAAAAATTTCAGTGGCGGCAAAACTAGTCTTGATTTATCAAGCTTTTCTCCAGATGGATTTGCTCTCCAGCAGAGCAAGTATCTCATGAGCCCTAATGCATAAGTTTCTAGGTATTAATACTAACCTTTCCCAGAACAGACACTTGCCAGCTTTGAAACTAGCATACCTGCTGGGCAGAGATAACGTGTTTAATGCTGGTTGGCAAACACAAATCAGATACAATAGCAGGCAAGGTATATCACCTGCCAACTATGCAGTAATTCCCAAGAAAACACATGTTCCAGTCTCAATCCACAGCACACTTACCCCACTAGTGCCCGTGGTTCAGCGTGTTGCACCTATGCTTGCTATCTGCTGCTGACACACAGAGTTCTCTGCTTCTGTGCCAGGCACGGAGGCATCACAGGCTGCATGGCCTTGGCCCTCTTACACAGACAGGCATGCAATTTGTGCAAATCCATCTCTCTTTCCCCAGGCTGAGCTCACACGTGCCACAGACGTTGCACCCACCCCCCCGGCATGGAAACACAAACCCGTGTTAGGGAACTGACAGCTATCTCCTGGCAAACCCCACGCCAGCCTTGAGAGACGGAACGGTTACAAGCAATGAACTGCTTCCCCTCCTCTGACCATCCAGTTTCTGGAGAGAGTCTGAAAAACTCAGTGTGTACAATAGGCAGGAGAGAAGAGGAGGAATTCCACAACAAGCAGATTTCTTTCAGTGCAGGGGGACAGATGTATAAGAAGGGTGGAGGCTCCAATAATTCAGCATAATGCTCAGCAGCACAGTCTGACTGTACAGCAAAGCACAGCAAGGAAGAGATGGGAGGCTGGAAGAAAGGTTCAGCAGAGAAAGAGGGTTGAGACAGGCAGGACAGACAGAAGCATTGCACTGAGTTTTTTAAACCTCTACTACATTAGTTAAGGTGATCACTTTTGAGAGGAATCATCTCTAAAAGAAATCCATGAACCCTGGCATCTTCGATTTGCCAACTACTTTCCCCACTCTGCTCTGTGCCACACAAGCTGTGGGTTTGCATTTCCATTTGTCCCAGAACACCTCCTGCTCTTTTCATCTTTTTCACGATCTCAAGAGAGATCTCAAGAGACGAGAGAACGCAGTCCCCACACACGTCCCACAACAGCTCACACAGAGGGGAGCAATCAAGCATTAACAGCAAAAGAATACAAAGGCTCCCACCCCCGGACCAGGGTTAGAAGCAGAGAGAAGCTACAATTTCACACAGAATGGCTGATCTGGGATTTTCCAGAGATTTTTCCAAGCCTGTGATATGTTGCTACAGGATACACACATGTACCCCCACACACAGCTGCATATATTAAATTACTCTTCAGATATATCACATATTCTTCCCTCCCACTCACACACACCTGAAGAATAGCACAACCCACGCACTCAGTGTCCGTTGGCAAGGCTGAACACACACAACCACACTGATGTGACCAGCACTTGGCAGCTCTAAGATTTTTAACATAAAAGCTAGAACTGGAGACGAGCCCCATACCATGGCCAGGGCAGAGGTGTTTGCTTTGCCAGCCGCTGTGCTTTCAAGGCAGAAAGCAGCACTGAATACATCTGCCCCTCCTCTGCAGAGCTTTATCTGCTCTAACAGAGCTGAAGGCAAGTCAGAATAGAGCACATCAGCTAAGCATTTTTCTCAGGAGAGACCTAAACACATTCTCCAGCCTCATACCACAGTGCGCTTTTCTCAGCATGACTGAACAAAAACAAGCAATGTCATGCTCTTTTGCCTCTTGTTACTCAGCATACACTTTCTGTTCTCCACCATTCCCTGAGCAGCATCTGCAAAGAGAGAAGGAAAACAAAACACATCCTAGACATCCATTATATCCCAAAACAGTCTTCAGATAGATCATTCCCTAAAATATTTACAGGAGTATTTTCTTTCGGCAGCATTGGTTATCTGCTGCTCCTTCTGATGTAAACTGGCATTGCAGGTGGCTTTGCACCTTTGCCTCTGAAAAAAGCCTGGTATGGTTTGACACAACTACCTCAGAGAAGGAAAAATGGACATGGGACTGCAGGCCACAGTCAGCTGGGGCAGAAACAGGAGCATTAGCGGCACTGGAGGGAAAGGAGTATCTTGCACGGCCGCAGGAATGATGCCAGAGAAATGGTACCAGTATCTGGAAGGCATGAAGCATCCTCCCTCTTATCTCTGTACAGGACAAGAAGTACGGTGGAATCAGCCTAATCAGAAACACTAAGATAGCAAAACCACACCATCCAGGGTGGTGAAACAACCCTCTCTTATAGTCAGCCTCTGCTGTATTCTCTCTCAAAAATACTCCACTGAGCACCTACCTCACCGAGGCAACCTCTCCCTGTCCTCCACTCCTCTCAATAAGCTAACAAAGGGCAGAAGCAGCCAGTCTCTAGCAGTGAGAGAGCAAGAGAAATTCACAGTTCTTGGCCCTGCTGCAAGTACACTGCATACAGAATAAAGAGGAAGAACAAGTACTTAGAGTTACAGAAAGAAAACTTCCCAAGATTCTGCTTTTTACTTGAATTAAGAATTAAAAGGGAGCTCTTATCAATACTCTATGACCTGCTTTAAAAACCCTCCACCTGTTTGTTCCTTTCCTATGATGGAGGAAGTCATGTGAAACAAAACCTCATTAAATCCGAGTCCACCTGGCTGCCCTTGGAACAGAACCTAAGGCGAGCTCTGCAAGGAAGGAGCACTGCCCCACAGCGAGCCAGCCCTTTGCATGGGGCCAGGAGCATTTTGGAGGATGCATAACTGAGCACATCTTTGCCTGCAGCTCTGTTGTAGTACTGCTTCTGCTGTCTTTATGGTAAGACTTGGACTCTGCAGCCAGAGAGCAAGGCACCTGAGAACATGACTTCAGTCTGCAAGGCAGAAGTCTTCTGGTGGGGTCTGAAAGAAGGGAGCAGCAGCAGGGTCATGCTGCTGACTTGGTCCCACATCCCTGCAGAACAAACGCAAGAGAGCAAAGCAAGCAGGATCTTTCCCACTGGACAGTTCCCATTTGGCCTGGAGGATGAAGGTGGGCTGCAGCTGGCTGTGCAGCAACATCTCCCCCAGGCACAGGTAGAGGTGAACAGCCTTCCATGCCAAGCCACACAGTCGTGGATCCTGTGGCAGGCACACCTTCCTGAAGCAGCAGCAGAAAAGCAACAGGAGGCATTCCTAGGTGTACTCCTGATCCGCGTTCGTTCCAACAACCAGCACATTCGGTACCAACTACAACTGGTGGACAGGATGGCAGAAGGTTGCCATGTTGGCACATCCCAGAGCTATCCCCAGCTGATGTCAGTACACAGCCACAGCCCTTTGACATGATGCTCTTCAAAGAATGTCACGCTTTTCTGTGAAAGAAGGTCAGTTTTCTCAGCAGAATAACAACATGAACATCATGTATCTGTACCTTAATAACACAGCAGAGTCATGGAAGGTCATACCAAAGGTCCAGTGAACACAGTACCTGCTATCTGACCAGCCTCAAAAGCAGATGCTTAAAGAAGAGTATAAGAACAGAGAATAACACAGCAATACTTTTCCAGAATACCCTCCCAGCCTCCAGAGATTCCTGGATCATGTACTCCCTGAGCCGGGCTGTAGCTCTGTATGTAACACCCTTAACATTTTTCTGTCTGAAATTTATCAGCTTGCTTTTTCAGCTCATGTACACTTTTAACATCATCTCACTACACCAAGTCCCTTCCCCACTCCTCCACCTCAAAGACATTTTGACTTTACCTTTACTACATCAAAGTTAAAACTGAAGGATCTTGTTGACATTGAGGTAGTCACTGCAGTAGAAAACACCTCCTCACAGCAGCGAAAGCACAGCCTGCACGAGCCCTCCTGCAGCTGGGCTGATTACAGGTGCCCATGAAGCATGAATTCCTCGGAGCCCCGCAAATACAAAAACGTCCTATACAGGCCCATAAGGAGCTCTCCAGTCAGCTTTCATTTGCCTGGTTATTTCAGCTAAGCAGCTCGTGTCTATATTAATTTGTTTTTATAGGAAATTAATTAGGCAATTTTTTTTAAATACTTCATTTAAAAAATAAAAATTAAACAGTTGGCCAGAGATGAGCTCCCAATTCCCAAGCCGAGCTGTGCCGGTGTAATTAACTCGCCTGCTTCGAGGGCGTCACCTCCCCCAGGACTCCCAGCTTGCACCAGGTACCGTGCTGGCCTGTTTTTCCTTTTAGCTGCTGCTCCCTCAAAAAAGCAGCGTAATTACTCTCTGCACAGCACACCAGACCCCATTATCCCCAGGAAACCTTAGCAACTAAGTGAGTGTTTGCTCTTGTTGCTATGACAGAGGATAAATGACTAGCGGAGATAGATAAGGTTAACCCAGCCTCTGCCTCCCACCCACTGCTGGCCAGTCCCTTTTCCTCCCAGACACTAGTCGCACAGCAGGGACACAAGTGCAAGCAGGCAGGGAAAGGCCATTTAATCCAGACACAAGTCTTCCTCTCATGTTTTAAAGATTCTACTGCCACAGTTGTATTTCAAAGCACACGGCTGTTCTAAAGTGACAGAATAACCCTTGGGGCCGTGGAGGCATGGCAGAAGACACACACTTGACTTTGATGATACAGCCAACTCTCAGAGAAGGAGAAGGGGAATAACTGCATGTACAAGTGCTGGCCTGAATCAGGGCTTTATAAAAGTTTTTCCTCACACACAAACCACTTTGAACTGCCCTTTCACACCTACGTCCAGCAGTCTCTCAGCCCCTCCAGTGGCGAAGGAGCCTGCCGTAAGCATCAACATTTTGTAGGGCTAAGCAGGCAGGAAGCCCAAGCACAGCGGAGCCAAGCGATCCTCACCACCTTCCTGCTCTTCACTCCCAGAAAGGGAGAGGGCTGGGCTGGCGCACAGGGGCACGGCTCAGAAATGGCCTTTTTGCAATTTCTTACTGCGACAAATCCCCACAACAGTGCAAACCCTTAGCTCAAAGTAAACACAACCGAGACAGCACAACAAAAAGTGAGAGGTGTCATTATCACATAAGGGCAAGCTGGAAAAGGAGCACGTGAGGATGAGTTTTGGGGGTAAAACAAAGAAGGTTTCCATGCACCAGAGCTGCTTCCCAATCCTAGCAGCAGGGGCAAGAAGCCTAACTGCTTTTAAGATGAAGCTTATTAAAGAGCTTATAAAATACAATGCCCTGGAGGTCCCTGCCAGCCCCACAAGTAGGAAGATAAAATCAGCTCTACAGGAAAACTGACATACGGTACCAACACTCCTGTATTAATGAAGGCAGTTATTAGCGTGGCTACTTGATATATGGTAAGCTATAAAGAACCAGTTTTTGCCCAAGCAAAGCAGTCTTCCAGCTCCCCAGCACCCTACCATGCTGGGGAGGAAAGCCAGCACTGTTCCACCTGCCAAGGTGTATCTTTATTTATCAGACTTTGGCCCCATTTCCTTCTAATCCCCAGTCAGGCAGGTGCGTTGTGCAAAGTGAATAATTCATGAAGACAGCAGGCTCTTTCTGACTCACATTTTGGGGCAGGTTGATCTGG
The DNA here is from genome assembly GCA_033628505.1 of Tringa tobata. Lineage (NCBI taxonomy): Eukaryota > Metazoa > Chordata > Aves > Charadriiformes > Scolopacidae > Tringa > Tringa tobata. The sequence goes on from JAHREE010000483.1 coordinate 250,022, forward strand.
CATAGGCCTAGGAGAAGCAAATTAGCATCTAAATGGCCAATTAGAGAGACTAATTTCGCTATTCTGATATGCTAAAAAGCTCAGGAGGCCTTCTGTGGCTGGAGGTTAGCAGGGTGGCAACTCCCAGTGAAGTATCAAGTTTCTTAGAAAGAACTGGACATAGCAGGGGAGGACTGAGCACAGGGCAGTGTTTGTCAAGGAATCCCTTGCAGAAGAACCGTATGCCAGCCTATTTCGTGGGTAACCTCAAGTGAACCAGGAAAACCATGGTTCACGGCCAGTGAAGAAACTCTGCTAAGCAGCCTAACCCCAGGCCTTGCCAAAAAAATCACTATCCAGCATGGCTCCGAGCCACATATCTGCCATCGCATCTGGAGGATGTACCCTTTCTCAGCATCCTTAAGTTATAGCATTGGTTTTAGGCATTCTAGGAAGCCTTTGAACAACACACAAGCACAGCCAGCAGTAACTCCAAACCCTTTAGCACTCTGAACGTTGTTGGTATGTGCAAAAAGAAAGCCATGCGACCAGTCCCTGGGGAATACTTGACCCAAGCTGCAGCAAACTAAAAACGCTGGGGATGGGCACAACCTGTCATTATTACTTGCACATACGACAGCATCCATCACCCTGTGTCAGAGTGCCCAAAAGAACCATGATGATATATCCTCCATAAGATGCACATGGCAGCTCCAACCCTACAACATGCACAAAACCAACAGCTCTCAAAAGCATACTGGGGCTGATAATTTTTTTGATAGAGCACACCACTTTCAACCTCCCACTTCTCACTTGTTTCCCCCCCCACCTCTGCCACCTACACTCAGTGACCTTCAGGAGGCTGAATTCCACCTAAATTCAGCCTTGTGCGGTTCACCTTGCCGTGTTTCTGGCCTGCGTTCAGCAGCATTTTAGATAAGACTCTCACACCGGT
>JAHREE010000483.1:270448-337819 GCA_033628505.1 Tringa tobata
ATACTCAAGACCACGTGCTCCCACCCGGACTCCAGCTCAGGACCAGTGGAGCTGCTCTGGCTGAGAGAAGGGAATGAGCACAGGCTTTAAGCTAGAAATGTTGGGTGACGGCAGCACTAGCTGGTGTAACCGGCCCCAGCGGAGCAGGAGCGCAGAGGAACGCCTTTTCTGCCAAAGCCTTTTCTGACACAGCCCAAAGACAAATGTTTCAGCTCAATTTTCCTAAGTGCAGCAGAGCTGTGGCCTGATGCTGCCCAACAGCATCCACGTCTGCCGCCCGCCCAGCCGCGGCCAAGAAAAGGCTTGTGGAGACTTGGACATCGTCACTCGGATGCTGGAAGCCACGGCTGTAAATCTGGTGAAAGAAATAAACACCCGCGTCGCCCGGCACAGGCTGCTCCTGCCCAAGGGCGGAGGGGGCAGGACCAGCAGAGCAGTAGGAGAAAAGCAAATGAGTCATTAATTCTCCAAGCAAAAGAAACTCCTCCAACGTCATGCATCATGTGGGAAAAAAAAAAAAAAAGGCGCTACCTCTTAATTTCAAAGGAAAAATTAGTATCTCTCAGAAATGTCTCCAGCAGTTCAAGTCATCAGAAATGATCCAATTATTTTGGGGCACAAGTTCAGCTCTGCTGAACTGCCTGCATGGCACAGGGAGCTGCTGCAAATGCAGATGCTGCTGGTGGAGAGTTACTTGCTGGAGCAGCAGAAGGTGGAGAAGCCAGAAAAAGAGGGAAGCTGCAGGAGATGGTGATGGAGAGGGAGAGCAGAGAGCCCCGGATCCGGCACATTTTGGGTGAGGTCCGTCCCACTCTGGGGTTTTGCTGCGTGGCAGCTGTACAGAAAACACCCAGCAGATGAACATCAGTAACCATTTAATTCATTTTAGTGTCACACTCCGACATACAGCCAGAATTACACCTCAGCCGAAAAACGTAAAAAGTATCATTTTATACAGAAAAAAAAAAAATCATCCTTTGTTCCCCAGAGATGTAACCCCCAAACAGCTAATGTATGCATACAGACATGCCAAATCTGATAAATACCCAAGAGTCAAGGGGACAAAACCCTTATACCGAAAGTAGAAAAATGTGGACTTGCTCTCTAAAAGGGGAACTCCAAACACCCAGGCCCGTAGCATTCTTTAAAGGCTGAAACTAAAAATTAATTTTTCCTTTTATTTCCTCTTATCTCCAGAATGAAATGCAGAGAATGAAACGGGGGAAACCTTCAGGGAAAAACACACGATGATAACTCGAACATCGTCTTCAGCTATTCATAATTTAGTTAGAGAGTCATCCATAGACAGAGCAAAGAAAAATTAATCTAAAATAAATTATTCATCCCCCCCATGGGAATAATGAGTCTCTGCAAACCCGTGTTCCCTCCTCCCTGTCTATTGCATTTGATAACGTGTGAACCATCCTGCACAGGCACCTTAAGATAATCTGTCCTTGGGGAACGGCCGTTTACAGTCCCGGCGTGCTTTCAACCACCACTCCTTCTTTTGTCATCTGATGTGAAATCAGCAGAGGAAATAAGTGAAGCAGCAGTGGACTTGGCAAGATTGGTAAAACTGGAGTGACGAGAAACTGCTGTTCCTCTCCACAAGTGTTGTTACTGCTGCTCTAAGACGGACATCACCACTACGGCTCCCTGCAGCTGAGTGCCCACATGCCAGGGCCCAACCCTGGGGACCCTTAAAAAATACATCCTTAAGAGTTGGTGTTAGTGTACCCGTTAGTGTACCCGTTAGTGCACATCTTGCTGCAGCAGCAGGTCGGGCCGAGCAGTGTTAGAAAACCTGACCAGTGAGGATTTAAACTGTGGATTTATTCTTTCTGCATGAATCCTGTGATCAACTCTTGCCTGTCCAAGTGCAGGCTCACCTGCCGGCTGCGCAAAGGGAAGAAGGGATTCTACCAACCAGGCACCAAATTTGCCCTCTCACAGCCACAGGGTGAGGAGAGGGAAGGGGAAGCAGCCTGCGCCCAAGAGGGGACAGCGCTGAAGGACGAACAGGCAGATGCAGCATGAGCCCAGGTTCTGCCTCACTCAGGGATTTCTCATTTCACCTCCTTCCTTCCTGGTCCCAGTGAAGCTCTGGGTTTGGGTGGATGGAGCTCATTTTCCCGGAGCGTGTCTAATTCCCCCCTCCCGGATGCGCAGCAGTGAATACTACAACCCCTGGTGAGCACAGCCCCTAATAAATATACTCCTAAGGCCCAAATCGACCTGGTGGGGAACATGAACCTCCCAAGAAGGCATCTAACAGCATGACTGCTCCTCACCTGCCAAACTGGTACAGGACTTCGTTCTCCTGCACATGCAAGAGTTAAAATAAAGGAGGCACAACTGGTCGATCTGCGCCTAAACCCACATGGGATTCAATCATTCACAGTTGGACATATGCCTTCTAAGTCCCCCTAAAAGGATAAAGGAGTTTGGGAAGAAATCCAGCGTTGCTGACGACGAGGTGATGTCTCCCTGCACTGAGGCTCCTCAGGGAAGCTCACACGGGCAGGGCACAGACATCCACCACCCCTATCTTGCTCCACACTGGAGCTGGGTGTCAGCAGGAGCTGGCCCCCTGGGAAGGGGGCCTGGGTTACCCAAAATATTTCACCTCTGGTTCTCCTCCTCCTTGCAGTGGTGCAAGCTGAAGCTCAGAGGAGGAGGAGGAGAGGAAGGCCCCTGAAGTCTGAGGCCGGTGTAAACGTCCCATCCCGGGAGGAGGCCCAAGTTCCCTGTTAAAGCCAACATTTCCAGCATCTCTCCTTGCAGGGCAGTGAAAGTGCCAAAGGGGCACACCCCTGCTGGGGACACGCCGGCTGGCGCGAGAACGAGGGGCTGGTGCTGTTTGACACTTGCTCCATGAACGGCCCGTTGTGGAGAGAGGGCGAGATGCGGTTCGGGAACTCCCATCGGGGACAGCGGGCGAGTCCAGCACACGCAAGAGAAATAACAAGCAGCTGGAGATGGGCTCTGCAGATGTCCAGGGTTTGGCCTTTAAGCTGTAACAGCGGCAGAGGCTGCCGGCTTGTTGGCAGGAGGTTTGCCAAGGTGCAGAAGGCATTAATTCAGCCCTTTCTTCCTGCTCTGGAAAAGAGTTGCCTTGCTGTTTTAATGGTGGTTTACGCACGCCTGTCCTGGGAGCAGGGGAGAAATCTGCTTTGGGGTTCTCTCCTGGGCATCTCATTAAATCAACGGAGCTGCAGATGCCTGGATCCCAGCTGTTAAAGGGCTGGGGTTGGTTTTTTTGGTGGTGGTGATGGTTTGGGGTTGGTCCTCGTCCCCCCCCCCAATAAATAATGAAACAGAGGAACAGCTCTGCAACAGGGAGTGAGCAGTAACACCGAACTCAGGCAAAATCCTTGGTGCTACAGCAGGAGCTCAGCCAGGCTGAAGGCTGGGGCACCAAGTGAATCACAGCCAGACATTCTCTGAACCCTAAACCGTTTTTATAGCTGCTGACCTCCATTTTCTTCACCATGTGGACCCAGCAATGTCCTGGATTTCACTCCAGCTAAGCTGTCTAAGGGCAAACACCTTGTTCAGATCCTCCCTCGGTCTGAATGGAGATGCAGCGCTGCGGTATATGATGGTTAAGAGATCACAGGGCAGGGGAGTGATGGGACATGGATTTTTCAGCAGCATACTGTAAATCATAAGTCTGATGAGCTTTGCTCCCAGTCACTGCAGCTAGTCCTGAGCAACAGAGTTTCCTTCTGCTCGCTTAGAGTCTTTTTTTGATGAGTTTCTCCAGTTTCCGTATCCGAGAGGATTCCTGCTCGGGCGTAGGAGCGCTCAGCGAGAGGGAGCCGGCGTTCTCCACTCCGGAGGGGGGAGCTGGGAGGCGCAGACGGAAGAGGTCCAGCATGCTGCTTTGCTCGCTCCTCTTCAGGCCCTGCGGGAGCAGAAGAGCAGTGAAGCAAGCGGTTAGACATCATCCATGTGGGAGGGGGTGTGTATGAGAATAGCTGCAGGAGAGCTCATTTCAAACCGCAACCTTTTGTTCAGTCACCAAGAGCTGCGTGCAGCCCTCTGGATGATCCAGAGACAACTCAGCTCAGCCCCGGGAGCCAGAGCAGCTATGAGGATGCTAAGTGAACCGAAAAGTTATTCTTCAGTAGCAGCTCTACACACTTTTGGAGTACAAAGGATACACTTGCCTTACAGTGCTTTTACCACTCCCAAACCAACCCTGCATGTTTCTACTGAGAAGAGTCACCAACAATCTCAATGCAGTGCTAGTGGATGAGAAAAAACCCTGTGGGACAGGCTCTAACCTTCATGTCTAGTATCTTCTGGAAAGTGTCTGTACTGCAGTCAGCAAGGAGCTTGATGTAATTGTCGACAAACACAACCGGGGGCTCGTGCGGAGCCATAACCACCTGCCGAGACAAGAAAAAAGAGATCAGACAAATTCTACGAGCCAGCGCTCAGCCAACTCAGGCACACAAGTGACAGAGGGACTGGCTTCTCCTGAAATAAAATGCTTAAAGAACAAGAAAGAGGCTGTACATGCTGCTAGTAATTGAGAGTTAAAAGTGAAGTAAAGTCAGGAGCAGGGAGGAGGACAGGGTCTCTTCCCACACAGCGCTGGTGCTCGAACAAGGGGCTGAGTATCATGGTTCAAAGAGCAGCAGAACTCTGTAACCTGTGGGGCTGGCAGGCACTGGCATATTGGCAAAGCTGAAGATTTTATTTTGTTGCATGGGGAAGACTAGCTGGGGAGCTGCCTGGGGGACAGAGGCAGTGCTGGTGGCGGTGGTGACACTTAGAAAGTCCCCAGCGGATCAAGCAGCCTGGACACAGTCCAGACCCTCACTTTGGTTGCGTGTCCCTCTTCCTCCCCCCTGCCCAGGGGCAGGACAGACACAGTGTGTTGTGGAGGAATCTGACAGCACTCTGCAGTCCCTGCCACCGTCCCCGGGACAGCGTGGATCAGAGCAATCTGCCGTGCACTCCTCCTGCTTCTGACACGTAACCCGATGGGCAAGCAGTGCCACACGCAGCCGCTCTGTCCTTTGGGTGCAGCTCCTCTTGTACACTCCTCTGGAGAGGCTGGGATGCAGTGTGTGAACCCCTCGCTGCAGTCTGCCCTGGAGCTCACACCCTCTTCGTCCCAGCAACGGTCAAGTCAGGAAAAAAAATTAAAATAGCCCTGAAGCTGGAAAGATGATTACTCATTGTTGTATTTTCCTTATATAAGCAATGAGCTCCACAGAGAACACATCTTCTGATAATGCTGGGCAGGCAAAGCCATCTTGCTGGGGAAGTGTGTGTGTGTGAATGTGTGCGCGTACACAGGTCAGAAACAGCACAGGACCAGACTCTTCCCTGTCTCTGAAAACATTTCCATATGTTTCCACTGACCCAGCTCACCCCACACTGTATTCTGTCACCGAGACATTTCTTTCTTTCCCTGCACTTCAGACCAATGAAACATCATAGCCATGTATACACTTATAAATCCTTAATTTACAGCCCTTGTAAAAATCTTCTGCCAAGATGAAAAGCTGGAACTTCAGACAGCGTAGCCAGAGGAGAAAGGAAACAGCTCTGCGGGACGTGCGCACCCCGACGCCCTCCTCCCCGCTTGCATCTGTGCTTTGTAGGGCTCAGCTGAATGAATTAGTTCATGCCACCGACGGGCTCAGTGGTGCTGCTAATGAATTAGCCTGGGCACACTACTGTACGGTGGGATTGTTGTATGCAACAGAGGCATCGCTTCTGAACTGTCTCAGTACTAGGTAGGAGAGCCCTGAAAACAACGAGGAGTGTTTTGGCCTATGCTTCTGATGGGGTGAAGTAGTTCTTAGACCCTTTAATGTACAATTTGGAAAGAGCAGAGAGAGTCTGAGCACTGATAAAAAGAGGCAAGGCAAATGGAACAGCCAGAGATGACCAGTCAGCTCTGGGCTCCTGCAAGGAAACCTTCCTACAGAAATACTGGTGCTCCAGGAGGAGCAGGCACTGCCAAGAGCCTTTTTTTCTCTCCCAAACCCAAGAGATGGGTGCTGACACCAGCCCCAAACGGCTCGTGTGGGTGACCTAGGCTCGGGGTGATCTATTCTGTCACTACAATTAACAATCCTGCCCCAGCCAACCATTCAGCCCCATCACCTGCTGATTACACGGGGCATTATTTTGTAAAACAGCTCTGGGGAGCACTGAATGCCCTGACCCTATTGCCGTTTAATTACTGGTTACAGGGACACAGAGCCTTCACTTGGGGCTGGCAGAAGTGCTTCACGCAGCAGCAGGGCAAGCAGAGGGTGTCTGGAAAAGCAGTCACACTGCTACTGCTCAGCCTGCGGAGCAGCAGCGCTGCCTGCCCGGGGCACTGCCTCTACTGCTCTCATCTCAGCCCCGACGAAGCCAATGAGATGTTGAGGGCAGACGAATTAACTCTGTGACTTTTCTGATTCACATATGAGCGCCAAGGAAATACCTGTTTCCATACACAACAGGCACCAATCCTCCCTGCTCCTCCGTTAGCAGTACCAAAATGTTTTTCTTCAGGTCATTTCTAAGAAAATTTAGACTTGCTTTATCGTATCTACTGACGTCTCAGTCACCTTATGTTAAAAGCATGGAATTGCAGAACAGATTTCTGAATTCAGAATGCAAACTCAGCAGTGACATTACCTTGGGCACAGCAGCAAAGCCATGCTGAGCAGCAGGCCAGCACAGAGAGCTCAGCCTCTGCACCCCCTTCCTTGCCTTGGCTGCCGTGTACAGGAGGCTCCTGCTGGCAGCTGCCTGTCCTGCCCGACCCCAGGTCCCTCTGATTCACTCACAGGAACATCTCCACAGCATCACTGGTGAGCAAGGGACAATCCCATCGCCCAGGAGGGTACAACTGCACAGCTCCCTTGGCTTCTCCTGGCATCAAACCAGCAAGGCGATGGGGGAGAAGGGGAGGTTGCTTTGCTTGTTACTTTTTAAGAAGACAACACACTGCTTTTGGGTCATTTTCCAGGCACCAGGTCTGGAAAATGAAAAAGGACTCTGGTGAATACAGTAACCCAGACATGTTTGCACTGGCTGTTACACTAGACAGTAAACAGGTGACTCAAGCACGGCTTGGCTCCCCTGCGTGATGGAGTCTGCACAAAGGCCTGGAGTAACCTGAACTGGAGGGTTTGCCCTGCGGCAGACACTTACGGATGCTAGCTCTGATTTTCACAAGCTCCTGAGGGAATCTGGTGTCCCAGCTCTCCTAGTAAGCAGAACTTGAGCCCTCAGTTACCTTGAAAAATGAGGATGAAAGCTCAAACGCGATGTTAAAAGAGAGTGGGGGTAAAAACCAAGGCGACTAATGCAGTTCTGTAGAGCAGCTGGCAGCGCACCCGGACAAGCTCGCATACGTTCATGTGCAATTGCAGATTGCCGCGTTCAAAGGAAGGGCCCCCTGGAATTCGCTCGCTCCGATTCCCAGTCCAGCAGTCTGGCTGGCAGGTTATCAAAAGTCTTGAGTTACCTTCAGGATCATTTCAGCCCGAGTCATGCCTTTCACCACTATCTTTGTGTAGCTGGCAGGAGCCTTCCTCACCACTTGGGACCCGATGGAAGGCAGATCCAGAAGAACCATCTTCAGAGAGTGAGTGTCCAGCAGCAGCTGCAATAGAGTTAATCGCACACTGTTATTCAGGTCCCTTTTACCAAGCTCCATTAGCTGGTATAACCCCACATCCTTTAAAGTTTAACACTTCCCACATTAGAAAAAGTCCTGGTAGTTGGACTGCAGGAACAGGAGGGACTGACCCACGTAATGACACTTGAAGGAGACACAGCCACCCGTGGTGGTACTGGTCCCATTCGTTGATTTTACCAGAGCACTGCTCTGCTGCCTTGAAGTGACTTCTGGCAGCTCAGCATCTGGCACACAAGGCATGGATTTCCAATCCTTTTCCCCTCGTCAGTATAAAGAGAAACAATCTCCATTACTGTAGCTGTACCATTCTGGAGATACTGAGGTCAAATGAATTAACACCGTGCTTCTCCTGCACCCAACCACCCATCGTGGGGTTTTCTGCATTTACTTAACCACTGGTTGATTTTTATTTTTTTTTCTGTGATTCTGTACATCTAACCCCAGGAAGGTATGTACCATGACAATGAGATATATTTGCTGTGAATCTGGCTAATAAAAACCTCCCAGTCTGCTTTAAAGAACCGAATTGGGCCTGTTATTCCAATATAGTAATATTAAAACTTTTTAACATTAGACGCAAGCCCACTGCTGGCAATCGGTTCATCACTTTAGATGCTTATTTTAAAAAAAGACTTCATTTAATCACTGTCAGGTTATTGCTCATTGCACAAGACAAGCAGGAACTGTGCTTCACTCATTTGCTTTCCATTAAGAAAGAGGAAGGTTTTTGATGTAAAGCTCCTGTTTCATTTTGCAGACGCACACTGCTCAGAACCCATCTTTGATGCCTAAAACCCAAGCAGCTTTTAAGGCATTGATTTGAAGTTCACAGCAGTCCCATTAGGGACGATTCTGCTTTTTTTTTTTTTTTTAATCAGCCCACAGGGGAGCAGCTGTAAACGCAGGGGACAAGGGGACAGCTGAAAGCCTGCCTCATCCAAACCTCATCCTGGCAGAGCAGCGGGGTCCCAGCCCACAGGCAGGGGTGGGAGATGGAGGGTCACATCCCTGTAGCTGCACCCACCATCTCAAGGTAATAAACACCCTGTGCTGCCCAGCCACGTGCAACTCGGGGACAGGGGCTCCTCTCCAGGAACATTTAAACAGAAAAGCACAAATTAATTCAAGTGGCAATAATTCAACATCCTTCCTTCCCTGGCATCGTGTCTCACTATCTTGGGGTATCTACAGCGCTCTGGAAGAGCAACAGGGAGGGGGGTTCCTAGGAGAAAGCTGGGGAGTCCTGAGCCCCAGATGTTGGGTTGTCACTTCCCTGGGTCTCAGTTACAGAGTGGCAGAGGTGGGGAAGGCTCCTCCCTGCCATGCAGCATGTTTTGACAAGTGTTTGCAATGCCTGAGGAAGTGAGGCCCAGAAGGCATTTACACAGGAAAGAAACTGCCCTGTCTTCAGGCACTGCAGCATCTCTCACCTGGTGAGATCCAAAACTCCCACCAAACCCAGAGCCTCGCTTTAGCAATTTTTGGGACAGAAGAGACAAACCACTGCACTACGCCTCCACAACCCCATCCTCCCAGCACAGCTCCGAAGAGAGGAAGACAGCAGCCATCCATAACTAGCAGGCAAACCAGAGGAGCTAAAAATGTATTTACACTCATGGAATTCAGCCAGGACACAAGCTCCAGCAAAACTGCCATCAGGCTGTGGAGGAGCCCCCGGGCTCCCACAGCTTCACTTCCTCGGAGAGGAAGGAGCCAGCACCTGGGAGCAGCGCACACAGTCCCCGGGAGGATCCGGTGTTGCTTTGCTTGAGAGCTGGCAGGCAGCCACCGCGGGCACGTGGCGCTGGGCACCGTCGTCACTGGGCCCGCGTGGGGACTGCGTAGGAACCAACCTGCTCTTGGCACACACACTGTCACATGAGACCAAGCACTGCGGGCGCTTTATGTTCAACACTTGCAAAAAAAAAAAGTCTTGGTGTTTGAACTACCTGAGCTGAGAGACTGCCCGGACACCTGGGGGTTTGGGTTGGGATTTAGTTTTTGGGGATGTTTTTTGGTAAAGTTTTTGTTGTCAACTACAGATTGACCAGGCCCCAGCTGTTCCAAGCAGAAAAGTGATAGGTTTTCCCAGCTGCACCAGAGTTCAGGACACGTAACTCAACTCTCTGCCCCTTTTTAACAAAAACTGCTTCGACTTCTTGAACCCCAAAGTGATGAAATATTACAGCCAATGCAATTACTTTTTCTTACCTGTTCTGCGCCCACCATGCTAATAGGTTTGCACTTGAAGAGATGGTTAATGAACTTGGGAATGAAGGAGCTGCAGAGAAGAGAGAGAAAATGACACAATTACATGTGAGTATTTGGAATCACAGTCTTCCGTGGTAACTAAGCATTCAAAACCAAACCAGGATGGCTTTCCAAAAAGACACTGTAAGTGCCTGGTTCTCAAGCTGACTCCAGCCACATTAAGTATACTAAATAACACACCAACCAGCCCTAGGTACAGTTCTTTAATCCATACTGATCTCTAAGTTTATTGAGAAGTTGCACACATACTCTACGTAAATAAATTGCTATAAACTATATATGAAGTATTACAGCACAAAGTCAAGAACAAGCAAACAAACTATTACACATAATAAACCAGCAACACGCCAGCACTAGTACAGTTATTCACAGAGTGGAAGTGTATCCAGAACCTACATTTTACTGCATACTAGTAATTCCATAACATGCATATTACACACTGAACTTGAGGTCCAGCCAAGGCTGGAGGTCTGCTGGGCCCTGGACATTCACAGAGAAAGGCACTCTTCCAGAAAGCTTCTGGCCAACACAATCAAGACAAGAAAAAGTTTTGTGAAAAGGAAAACACCATTACCCTGTTTTACTAACATGGACGTCAGACTCAGAAAGATGACTAAGGTACATTTACTCAACCGGGGAGAATCTGGAAAGTATGGAAGCCCAATATTCATCACCTTAGACAATGTACTCCAGAGCATCAGCTTTACTTTTAGCTTTTTGCTTCTTGATTTTAGGCTTTGCAGTAGTTTCATTCTTCAGTGGAGAAGCAGATGCTCCCTTCTAGCAGAAGTGCTGGCTGAGCACCTGCACGACAAGCTCCTGCCCCACCAACCCTTCCGAGCTGCAGCACCAGGACAACCCAGGAGCTGGGCACGAGGAGAGGGGCCAGGGTGAGCAACTCAAACTCCGGCTGTCAGGACCACACCACTCATACTCTTGTCTTCCTTTTGCTGCCTCGTTTTTAACGCACTCTGCTTCTTTCACACGGCTGCCTTTGGCTGAATGCCTACAAAGCTCACGTTTCCAGGACCTTGTCCATGACCTGGTGGCAGGTCTTTGATTTTAATAGCTGTGTCCTAAATTCATATAAGTCAGCCTGTTTTCTGTCCTTTAGAATGCGGTGCCGTTTATGGTGATGATCTAAATTCAGTGTGGTTTCCCCCTTGCATCTGTCAAGCGATTTGTTTCCTTCCCACGGAGCAAGGAGCATGGACAGCATCTTGTTTGTCCTGCCACCTGTTTTTCAAGCCAGGACATTTATTTTTCGCCCTTTCTCATGGAAGACTGACAAAAGCGTAACTCACGCGCAGAACATGCCAAGCTGCTGAGCAAATTGAAAGAAATGGTTCAAGGAAGAGTCCTTCCAAGCGAAGGCTCCTTCCCTTCCCCTTCCCTCAGACACAGCCACGACCTCTCTCACTGAATCATCTTTTCCTGGAGAGGTGTCAAGGAGAACAACTTCAAACTACTCTTGAGAACCAGCTACTGGGCTGCCCCAAACAGCTTTGAATTTGGCCACCAGAGAAACAACCTTGGCAACAAAATATAAATAAGAGGAGGAAAACAAGCCCTGTCTCCTCTCACACGAAAGCATTATAGTAGAAATGTAACTTATCTGTTTTAAGAAGTCCATTTTTCAGGTGTGTGACTAATTCTCAGAGGGCAATTAGAGAGCGCCAAGCACAGCTGGAGCTTAGGTGATCCTATAGAATGATCAATCGGTAGCAGCTCTGGATGCAGCAGCTCGCTGCAAGCGGAAGAGTCCAAGAGATTAATTGTACCTTTGATCCTGCACGTAGGTCCAACTCTCCCTCCCTCTGTAAGGTCAGGCGTGGAGCTAATGCTCATGCTGCGTATGAGAAACAGGGCAAGCCGTTCCTTCTGCAGGGTGGCAGACCGGCAGCCAAAGGACCCCCTCCCCTCTTCTTTATTAATCTTCTTTTCTGTATAGCCACATGGTCTCCCATAGGCAGCATTCTGTCTTGCATGAAACAATTCCCAGGCCCCTTAAGATGGCCACCCACAATCAATGCAGAAGGGTAAAGCGACCTTCCATCCCCACATGCCTGTTATTTCACGCTGCCTTATTGGAAACAGCTTCTCAACTCCAGCAGGACAGACAAGACAAACTGTAAGATCCAAGGGCTGCTCTGGTATTTTTATATATATGTTTTTTTTTTTTTAATTTGGACTAGCAGAGACCATCAAGAGCAGTTGCAGTGAACTGAAAAATTCACTTGAGTCTCTCGCCTCAGCTGGACTCAACGCTTGGCTCCCTGAGCACACGGCAGGCGATCCTGATGTGAATAATACGTGCGTATTCAACGGTAACGCTCTGCACGAGGTTTTGTACTCTAAATGCCTTTACTCCCTGCACATCCACAGAGCTAGACTGGATGCCAGAATTCATTTACAGTTTCGGCTATAAAACTGAATCCAGCAAACCCTCCATAGAAGCAGACAAATCCCCAGTGTAATAATAAAGCAGTGCAAGACAGATTAGGAACCTAAAGCACAGAAACCACAGCATCTGAGAGGCTCCCATCCAACGGGAGTGGCTCTGCCAAAGCCTGTGCTTTCCCAGCCCCTGCACTGATGATGCATCAAACACAACGCCTCGCTAAGCAAAGCAGACAGAGATGCAACCACAGTCTGTCTGACTGATGGGAGATGAGCTACTAAAGGACATCACTCAGAGCATCCTGGTGTCACTGAGTCACCGCAGCTGAGAAGGGTTTTGCTTTACGCCACCCTCCGAGGCAGCGAGCGGCCCTTGCAAGGCTCACCCAGGCTTAGCTCAGCCCACTGCTTCCAAACCTCCAGCAGCCTCCTCATCGCCATCTTCTTCCACCCAGCTCCTCTCACTAAAAGCACGATGCAAAGGTCAGAGCCACTGGGAGGATCCCGTGCAGTTCCCCACCACGCTCGGCTGTTGGTGATGGACGAGGCGCTCTCCTGGCATAGGGGGAGAGCTGTTTGTTTTTCCTGTCTCTCAGTTCTAATCCCTTCCTCATTGAGGTCAGGTCACAGACTTCCCAAACACATCCCAGCGTAGCAGCCATGGCTTCACCACTGTGGTTTTTGATTTCAAAGGATAAGGACCGAGGTGCAGTGAGAACAGAGCCCCTCGCCCTGCCTGCGAGTGCCTCCTGGAAAGCCAAATGCTTCTCACTATTTCAGGAGAGCGAGGGTTGCATATTGGTCAAAACAAAGCAGAAATGACAAATTAGGTTAGAGGATTGATGCAATTTCTGATGGCCATTTTTCTTCTTCCAGACTTGGCACAGATCCCTCAGTTTTAAATTTAGTGACTTTAGATGCCTTCTCCCCTGTGGTCCTGTAACTCAACACCAGCGCTTTATACAATCCATTAGAGCCGAGAAGTGGCCGGCAGTTCAAAAAGATACAGGCATTAACATAGGGGAAGCACAATGCCTGTTAAAAGGATTTTCAGCGTGTGGAGCACACAAAAGGCCAGGTATTTATATTGGGCAGGCCAGCGGATTCCATAAGAATTCAGAGCTCCAAAAATATAAATGTCTGCATGCATTAAAATGTCAAAAGCATTTTAAGTCGATCAGTGCACCGTTACCACTGGGCTAACTCTCCTAAAAACCAACAGAATGACCCTAAATGTGATCTGATCTGGCAAAAACAATCTTCAGGCACCAAATTTTCCCTTCTACACTTGTTCCATGGCACAGTGAATGCAGGACCGTGTCTTAATGTTAACGGGCTGTAGATCAGAGCTGTGGTCCTACTGAAAAGCTTTGCAGGTCTCCGTGCTCTTCTCTGGAACAAGCTGTGATGAAGGCACTCAGCTTAGATGTGAACTTGCCTCAAATATGAGAGCTGGGTATTTTATCCGGAGTTTACTTGGTATGTGCTTAGCAATAAAGTTAAAAGGGAGACAACTAAGCTGAGGTATTAAGAGTGCGCCGTGAGCAGCTGAGTAAATGGGGTTTTTTATTTATCACCATGTTAGCGATATAAAATTCAAGCGTAACCACATAGAGGGCTTAAGTGCAATAAATTTTCACTGAGACAGCATTTCAAACAGTGATTATGGGCAACGTCATAATGTGATTTATCAGTAACTGCTCCTTAATGCAAACTAATGAGTACCCTGAGATAGAAAGGGGGAACGAAACTCTCAGGCCGGCCTCCCTGCTGCGAAAGCTAACGGTTCCCAGGAGAGCCTGCTGCATCCTTCCCTGCTGAAGTCTCAAACCCACACAGTAACTGCCAGGCCATACCGTTTATTTCAGGATGATTAGCTTATTACAGATGAATGAAACGTTAAGGTATTTTAGAGTGACACATGATAGGCACGGTACTGCTCCCGAGTCCACCAGCATAGTCACATGCAACACCAAAAGCAGCAGCTACAATTGGCAGAGTCCTCCCGAGGGTTTTCTTGGGCCACTGGCATGCAAGGCTCAGCTGGCCACAGGCAAGCAGGGAAGAGTGCAAAGTATCTTCCCAATGAACTGAATTTTTGTTTCAGACACATAGCTTCCAAGTTTGGATCTCCAGGAGATGCTGGAGAGCTGTACCCTCAACCCCGAATCCAGAGGCAAAGGGGCATTTCTGTCTCATCTTCCAGTTCTTTCAAGCTGCTCAACTTTAAGTAACTTGCCAGGAAGACACCTGTAATATCCCCTGAAATCTGAATGTGTATTTGCTCCCTTTACTGAACTACTTTGGCACAGAAAAGCAGCTTTTAGAGTGTGAAGGCAGAATATACTCATCACACACCCCCTCCTTACAGCACTATAGCTATTATAAAAGTTATTTTGAGGCGAAGCACCAAATCTCTCAGTATCTGGAAGCATCGCAGCCTCTTATCACTGGTGGGAAAGTAGTTTCCCATAGCAGGAGTCGTGCTTACATTCAGAAGTTCAAAGCCTTTTAAAGATGTCCAAAACAAACCCTTCTGTACCTGGCAGACAGGAGACCGTGATCATCATATTTTATGGGCTGGTTTAGGCACGTAAGGAAGAACCAATCAATACAAATATCTGAGAAAATCTGTCTCAGCAGCAAACTTGAGACAAGAAATTGAAGTATCTTTTAACCTTGCCAGCAGCTGCTGGTGTTTGCCCCCCACCTCCCTCTGTGGTCTCCTTAGATGGAGAGGGTCTTCACCCCGACACTAACAGCCACCGATGCTGCACGCTGGGAAGAAAACAGATTATCATGTACAAACAGACTAGTGAGAACCAGAGACCCCGATAAACTCTGTGCCACGTTGGCAACTTACTTTGCAAATTTTATACAGAACTGAGTGAAATACTTTCTCGTGGAGGCCAGGTTGTCACGGATGATGGGGACGTTCTGTTTAATGTGGAGAATGACTGAGGTGACATAAGGACTCTGGTCACCAACGTGTTCCACATTCTGCCACTGCATCTGCACAAAGGGGAAAAAACAACCAAAGAGACTGTTTAATTCATTAAGATTCAAGCAATAGGTGAGGAAAACTGTACAGACTTCCTGCCAAAAGATCTCTAAGGAATCATCAAGAGACTGCCTCTGCAATTTGCCACCAAGGTCAAGTTCTTCGTCACTAGACTGACTGAGCAAAAACCCTTCCACAACAAGATACAAAGAAAACCCAGAACAGCCCTTTTTGCACCAAAGAGATTGTGACCAGTAACCTACACAACCGGGGATCACTGGGATTAAAGAGGCTTTTGGAGCACGCCAGACTGCCTTCATATTTAGCAGTTTCCAGTTTGCCGGGATGAAGTGCCCATATAAATCCTGATTATAGGCATTTGAGAAAATATCTGCAAGCTTGCAAAGTCTGGATTCCTGTATGGCAGCCAAGACTTTAATACTGGTGAGGCTGATGACAGATAGATGGAAGAGGTAGAAATAGTCTTAAAGTCCAAAGAGCTCTACACCAGTGTAGCTCACACTGAAAACACTTCTGGTGTACAAAGCTAGGATGCCAACTTCAGCTCATCCCAAATACACATTAAAAAAATACGAAACAAGAAGAGTTACTCAACCTCCCATTTTGTTTTCATTTGCCATCAGCAGAAATGCGAGGGAACAGCCCCTGCGAGCCAGATGTGCGACTCCCTTGACTTTCTCCGAGCCTTACTTGCAGTACACAGGGAGTACACAGAATAATTCATGTGGAAAAATAAAAAAAAAAGAGAGGGTAATTTTGGCCTGACCAAACACCCATGTATAAAGCAAAGTCTCACTGAGGAACACAAGCATCCAGAAAAGTTCTCTTAGCTCTGGTAGTCTCCAGAGACTACGCAGTCTGCAATGTGCTCCAACTGTTGGGAGGTGCGGATCCTCATGCTGGCGATGAAGCAGGAGGAAAATGGGTATGAAATCAGGATAGAAAACTGGGCTTTTTCTTTTGAGGGCGTGTTTGTCCTCAAACTTGCTTTCTCAAGTTCTGGATTTGGCATGTAAAGTTTTTTATTCCTGATTTTAATTTAATGACAGCTACTTTGTCCCCTGCAGCCCAACCAAAATTCCAACCAAACATCATGCAGCCTAACTGACTAAATGGGCAAGAGAAGCCAAATTCTTTGCAAAACCACAGTATCTGAGAGTCTACGCGTGTCCTACCAAAGCTGTCCTTATTTAAACCAACCAAACGAAACCCCAACCCGCTCATCTCGCATCACCCCGGTAGCTCAAAGGGAAATCTGTCTCATCAACCTGCTCCACAGGTTTTCATTCCATCCTACTTCCATTTGGAAGATTGCTTAAGAGACAACCACTTTTTCTGCTCCTCGTGGGACTTGTCATACCTGAAGAAAACTCTCGGTCCCTGTCTCCCTGACGGACTGGCACGTTCCTGGCGCTGGCCCTCCTGGACAGACAGCGATCCCCAACCAACAGACCATCCCCACGCAGCGGGAACGGCCAGAAAGTGGGACGGGACTGCTGAGTTGAATTATTGCAACAACAATAAAACAGTAGCTTTTTCATTTTGCTGGTCTTCATTCCAACAGCAATACTTTACAACCAAACTTTTAAAGCATGAACAGTAAAAATAGCCCTTTGTGTGTGTATGTGGGTGTGTTTCACCCAAAAAAAAAAACCCAGTAGCTGCAATGAAAGACATAGTACACATACTGAAAAGTCATCAAAAGAAATATGAGCCCAACTCTTCTGGTAAAGCTTTGTTCCTGTCATTTCAAATTTATTCCTCTTTTTCCCTCATCCTATGTTTTTCTTGGGATATCCACATAGTTTACATACACAAGCTGAAAATGAGCCCAAAGAACAGGAGCAGCGAGGCCTCGTGCTCGCCGGCCAGAGGGAGAAGCCCAGCACAGGGGGTGACTAGCAGCAGCCAAAAGGCACCTGCACGCCCTGAGGACACAGGACAATGGGCACAAACTGGAACACAGGAAATTCCCTCTCAACATGAGGAAAACCTTCTTTACTGAGGGGGTGACAGAGCACTGGAACAGGCTGCCCAGAGAGACTGTGGAGTCTCCTTCTCTGGAGACATTCATATCCCCCCTGGATGTGTTCCTGTCCAACCTGCTCTGGGTGACCCTACTTTGGCAAGGGGTTGGACTAGATGATCTCTGAAGGTCCCTTCCAAACCCCACCATTCTGTGATGTGGCTTTGAAGACCTGGTGCTGCTTTCAGAGCTGTTTGTCCCAACAAAAAACACAGGAACGTCAAGATTTGAGGGTGCTTTCTTAAAGAGGGGAGGAGAAAAGAGAAACCCTGAGCGTAACTGGGGTGGTCTGGCAAATAACAAGAGCTGCACTACCTTCTGGGCATAGTGGGCACTCAAGAGTGGTCCTGGGTCTGCCCAGCTGTGGGTCCCCATGTGCCCACATGTCCCCGTGTCCCCAGAGAGCAGGGCCAAACCAGGAACTGCCAGGTGTCCCCCCTCCATGTCCAGCACTGACATGGGTCTCTGGCAAAAGGGGTTGCTTCGTGATTTAACGGAGGGTGAATCGGTCTCCAAGTCTCCCCCTCTCACTACAGGCTCCAGACTGGGCACCAGGGTGAATCCTTAAATCCCGGGCCAGCACCTTCTCCCCCGACCTCGTGTGGCTCCTGCAGGAGGAGGTGGGAGGGAAAGGCAAGGCGGTGGGTGCTGCGGGCAGCAGACGGTGCTGCCTCTGGAACTGCCTCCGCCGGTTCCTGACAGGGGTTTCGGTTCGCGCCACTGCCTGCTGCACCTTGTGTGACGGCTAAAACGCGCTCACGCTGACTTTTAATTAGCAGCTGGCAGCCCTGATTGCTCTGCTCTTGGGGCTTTCGTTGTATGTATCGGAGAGATTATTAGAGCTCTGCGCTTAAGCGCTTGCTGTTGTCCACTCAGTTGTATGGAAGTAGGAAATTGCAGCTGTGCCAAAAGGTTTTAGCAAAATGTAAAAAACCAGCAAGCGATCGACATGAGTCACTAAAATGTCCCCCAGCCCCACTTACAAGCACAGTTTTACATATAAATCGATGCTTAATTCGGCAAGTAAATCAAACCTTACCCAGAGCAATCCATAAACTTAATTGGGACAAAAATATCCCATGTAGATTAGCAGTTCCCTCATCCCAACAATTAAAAATGAAGCACAACAGGCAATTTAGGCGCCTGCTACACATCAGTACAACACGTTCACGGTGCTTTGTTATCCAGAATATAACAACAAGGGTTTATGGCAAGTTCCTCTCCCATCCCACATCCCAGCTCCCCATCCTACAGCCGCCTTTAATCATTCTACACCTGCTGTAAAGTTTGAGTAAAGATTATCACCTACACATTTTGTAATATGGGGCCTTCCCGTCATTTACCATTTCTTCCAGAACACACAAGGTAAAGAATCAGGGAAACTGAGCACCGCTCCCAGCTGAAAGCAATATTCACGATGCAGTTTTCTGTGTTAAATCTCTTGAAGTGGCCTGCAGCCAAAGTGGATTTAGAGTTTAAGTATTTCTTAATTTACCTCTATAGTTACTGAATATTTTTGCAAGGGAAAAAAAAAAAGTCAGACTCCAACAAAGGACTGGGAATGTTGAATCTCGGAGGACACCAGAGTGAAGTAAATGAAAAGGAACTACACAAAGGAAGAGTCCTAATGGAGCAGGGGTCTTGAGGCAGACATGCCTTCCCAGTGCAGGAAAACTGGGATAGATCAGGCACACAGTCTTTATTCCTTTAATAAAGGCTGAAATTTCACATGTCCAAATACTAACTCTGCATTTAAATAATTATATGCATTTCTTATTCAACTGTCAGAGTAATAACCCGGCCCCGAAGGAAAGGGAGGAGGAGGGTGATGGAAAAAAAATCTCTTTCACCAAACCCAAGTCTAGTAAAAATCACATAAAAGCGACTCTGTCTGATGCAAATCGTGCCATGTGTGCACAAGTGACAAGTATTTATTTAGCTAATTTCATAACACTTAACTTGTTTATATATCATCAGTCCCATCACATGTGCTGCATTTTACCAGTGTTCCAAAGACAAAAATAAATGGCCTACCAGCTGCTGCTTTCTCAAGGTTGTGGTTTACTTGGGTATAAACAGCCAGAGCTAAGCGATTCCAATACTACTATGCTGAGTACCTTCAGGAGATCTAAGGAACTGACACGGCACACACACACACACAACACCTGAAGTGCCGAGCCTTCCTAACGGTGTTATTTTACTGAGGAAAAAAAAGAAATCCTCTGTTCATTTGGAACATGTACAAGCTCTATTACCAGCTGCATTCCACTTCAAATATTAGCTGGGGGTGGCGGGGCTAGTTACAGCTGGAACACATCATAAAGCAGAGAGCTATTAAAATTCATGGCAGCGAGACAGTGTGTTGATCCTACAAAAATGGAGCTCTATGTTTAATATTTCTAATTAAAAAAAAAAATAGTTCAATCCACTTTTGTTGTCTTCACCTCTGTCTAAAGCAGTCTGGGTTTTCACAATACTTTGGCAAGAAAACACAGCTCTGCATTTCAAACGTATAAAAGCCAGCAGTGTAACTGCAACAAAATCCTTAAGCACTAATCACATGGGCCTCTCCAGGAATGGCTCCATATGTCCTTGAGAGGATCACAGAAGCAATAGGGCTCAATCTCAATTCCGTGTTACCCTTTGAGTACCTCCATTTAACGGCCACAAACAAGCAGGCTGGTAAAACTTGTCAAAGATCACAGAGAGGATAGCACATGAGAAGGCGTATTTGAAATTTCATGCTAACAAAAGTTTTCCCAATTTTAAAGGCTCTCACAGGCATTACGAGTGGAAAGAGAAAGCCTTAGACACTTACAGAAAGTCTTTTATTATCCATGTGTTTTATCACACTGCAAAAGAATGAAAGCTCTAATCTGAATGATAGGAGTTTTTGGAGTTAAGGCTATATTTATAACTACAGCAATTGCTGCTTTAAGAAGCAAGAAGAAATCAATATATGGCTAAGTCTCAAGGCAGCATAAGAGGATATATCAATAGTCAAATCAAGCCATCAAAGCAAAGAAGAACTCCACAAGGGTCTTAAGGCTACTTCTTTCTGAAACAAGTCCATCCCCTACCTTGCTCATCGCAGTCAGGGCAGGGTCGCAGGCTGCATCCAGGTCCTGCACTAACAGCTGAATGCTGTTGGAGATCACACTGCAAAAAAAAAAAACAACACAAAACAAGCATGAGTTTTAGAACAGTCCTCAGCAGCACAGCACCAGAACCGGCTTATCTGAGTGTGAAAGGTGACAGTGGGGTTATGCTGTGAACACACACAGATAGAACCTGTGCTGAAAAGAAGCCAGGAAGTTCTGCATGCTCTTCATTAGGGAGCTACCCAATGGGCTTTAGCACAGAGAGGACATTTTTATAGTTGACCTTTCTCTGTTTTGACACATAGAAGGGGCTGGAGATCAAAGGTGTCAAATGGGGGAACCTCCCACCCACCTATCAGGAAGAGGAGAAACCCCTGAGTACCGAGCTCAGACTGGGTTTGGCTTCAAATTTAATCCAGTCTGCATAAAACTAACATTTTATCATCTCTCCACTTATTCACAGTCAATATTCTACTACTCATAGAAACTTGAAAAGAGAGTTTAAAAAAAGCACATCTGTATGAGTTCTGACCGTGCCTCCCACTTGAGAAGATCAAGGCAGATGTCTTATTTACACTATGTCTAGGATTGCCGCCATCCATTGTTTGAGTTTCCCAGAGACATACACCAGACTAAAGGACTCATTAGTCAAACACGTTTCCCTCCCTCCTCTTTTTTTAAACAGCATGCTATTGCCTAGAGACGTATTCGATGCCACCATATTACGATGCGCGTAAAGGTGCAACTGATCCTAGAACAACAGCCGGGAAACGCTGTCTGCAGCGACGCAGACCACCCCCGAGGGCACAGAACCCAGCACTCGTATTACAGACAACTTCTGCTAGAAGTAGTAAGGGATTGTTTCACTAAGTAAGTGCCGTTTTTTAAAAACAGTGTAAATTTTAAATCTGTTTACAACTTTGGGATTACTTGTGTAAGAACTGGACTTTACTTTTGCTCTTTCTCGTGATGGTAGCGCAGATGGGAATCGCAGATCTATAAGAAATCTGACCAATGCTTCCTCAAACCATCTTTTCTTCCCCTTATTTTCTTTGTGAAGTTCTGGACGCTACTCAAGAGTACTGAGTTGTGGGTACTAATACTTTTTCAGTCTCCACCTCCCCATCGAGATACAGTATCACCCTCTCTTAATTCTGCTGCTGGGATCTGGGTGCTGTTCTGCACCGCAACCCATAGAGGTTGTCCATTCCCTTTCCACCATGTAAACACTGGAACAGGAGACCAAGTAAAAGACTGTTCCTTCAGAGCAATTAATTTGTTTGTAAAGACAACCTCATCCAAAATTAGTTGGAAAAATTAGCATGGGAGATGAAGTGACTACTGGCTTCAGGTTACATGATCTGAAACTTGCATTGGGATAAAAAAAGCCTGTGACCATTTCTCCTGGTGCCTCTGCTGGGCACTACGGGATTTACTCCCCTGGGGGATGCCAAGGGAGACTGAAATAACTGTCTCCTGGGCACGGCTGACTCCTGCAGGCACCTGCTGGCACTGACTCGCAGGGAAGAGTTGTGGTTTAGCACCAAAACAAAATGCAACCCTCTAGGTGGAAGGAGAGTGACTCTATCATTTGTCCCCACACGTCAAGAGTGTCTGGAGCCGGGTCATCAAGGACAGGCTCTGCCTGAAAACCTCAAGATTGCAAATAGGGAGAGAAACCTATTTGTCTATATTTCAAAACAATCACACCTGCTGCAGAGGGGTAACGGTGCAGCAAGGAGCGTGTTGCAAACGCAAAGCATCGTGACACACCAAGAGGGTTTGGATCCTGGTTCTGCAAGAAGCCACTTCCAACCTTTGCCCCAGGCAGCACGTAACTTTGGTGGCAGTTTTGGTAGCGAATCCCCACACGGTCCCTGATGGATGCACAGAAGCCAACAGGCAGGGAAGCCGAGGCCACAAATGAGCAGGATGGTTCTAACAGAGCCTGGAAAGCTCAACGCTTCACGAGGTCTCTGAGCGCTGCCCACAGTCTCACAACAGACCAATAGGGCAGGGGGTGGGAATCACGGATTTCTGGATTTACAAATTAATTTTCCTTCCATTGAGATTCAAGAAGAGCTCATTATCTTTCCCATATTTCCCAAAGAAAATGCTTGGCCACCCCAGGGGTAAAACCCCGCGAGCCGATCGCTTTATACACACTTGGGGTGGTTCTGCACTCTCCTTTCTGCAAAGGAAGAAACACTTTCCAGGGTGTGCGAGCAGCAACGTTTTATCACTTTCTTTATGACCATGCCTAACAAGACATCAAATCCCAGAAGAAACAACGTGTTTGATGTTGAAGGAGCAAACGCCAGAGAGAGGTTTATAGCTATGACTTACACTGACAGAAGACTGGACAAAGCTCTATACTGGAACAGATTGAAAGTCAATTAAAAAGCCTTTGTTACAAGATATATCAGGGCTGTCAGTTTGACTTTAAAGCTGTCCAAAACAGCGAACACGAAGTATACGTTTAAACAATTTCCAAAACACATCCTATTGGCTGCCTAGGACCGAGCACCTCGTGAGGCAGCGACTCAAGGTAGCTGGCTCCTGCCGGACAGGTCACCAGAAAACATAAACCTCACCCTCAGCTTGTCCATGTTAAGAAAATCCCATCATATGGCATATTTTATTTCTACTCCCCAGCTACCTTGTTTGCTTTGGCTTAGCAGCCACAGCAATCCTAGCTTTCAGTCAGGGATTCACTCTTAAAAAGGTCTGAGAAATATCGAAAGGGAAGGGAGTCTCCGCAGCCTGGAACGGAGCCCGAGACCACGTGAAATACCTGGATGGAGATTCAGTGGGATCCTGCCCACTGGAGCAAGGGAGGAGGAATCACAGGAAGGAAGTCTTCTGAAAACATCTCACTGCTATCTGGGCTGAACCTTAGTTTTAGGGAGAAGGAGAGCTGCTGATAGGGATTATTTTCCCAGCTTTGCCAAGGTTTTCTTTTGCCTGATGTGAGGCAAAACAATTATTTTTTTGCCTCGATTTCCTTCTCTCACAAAAAATTCAATCTGTTTGTCAGTCGTGGAGAGGATGTTAGAGGGGAGTATTTTTAGCATCGTTACGTGAAAAGTTATTTTAATGAATGATAATCTTCTCTCAATTATAATATAAGATTGGATCAGTCTTTTATGTCATCTGAAACGGGGTTTGATCATACTGACAAGGCTGCTGATTAACAGTGGGAAGTTAAAGCAGGAAGGAATGTACTGAAATAGCTTCCTTTCTTGAAATGTAACAGCCACCTCACAGAGCTGCCAAGATGCAAATGATGTTTCAAATGGAAACTCACTATTTCCTTTCCCCTTTCCAGTGCTCTTGTTCCTTTGGCTGGGACGACGGGGAATAACTACATCTCAAGTCTGTGCTATTGCTGCTCTTGGACTAGCCCAAGGATGACCATTCCTTCACCAGGGAAATGCCTATGCCTGGGCTGCGTATCTGGGTGGGTCCTACGGCACTGGGATCTTGGGCTTGCATTACTCCAGCACCATCTGGCTGACAAACTCGGATGTTTGATATATTCTGGGAGGATGCATCTGCTGAACATACATGCTGAAAGTGTCCATCTCTCCCGTCAGGTTGATTCTCTCCACCAGACTTGCATCCACTTTTTCTTTGAGTTTCTCTTCCAGCTGTTAGGAAACAAAAGAAGCAACAGAAAGATCAGATTTCTTACTGGAAATGACCATTCTTGAAAACTTATGTCCTGGAAAAGCCAGCTGCTTAAAATCTAATCTGTGCTCAGACTATATCCAAAATTCAGCCAGTGAGCAACGGAAATCTCTCCTTGTTGGACACCCTAGAAATATTGCCAGGATGGCCTATGGTGGCACCGTGTCCTCAAAGAAGTAACCTCCAAGGTCATTTATGCAACTCTAGTGTGACATGCTAATGGACGAGCTTAACACCATGGCACCTGTCCTGCGAATAAAGATGTTTTCCAACACCCCGTCTGTGCCCAAACTGCAGAGGAGGATTGCCAGGTCTAGTGGTGGCGAGGCCTTTGGTTTGTTGTGGCCAAACATCACAGCTCATCTACTAACCAAAGGCATTTTGAAAGCACCTGAATGTAAGAAGCACTGTGGCTGCAAAGCCTATCAGCAGAAATACCTTCTCTCTTCACTCCACCTTGCCCCAGTATTTCATGCAAGTGCTTTCCCAAACCTACTCTGAATTACTGTTTTTTTCTTGTTTTTATAAAAGGGAGATCATGAACCATGAGAAAAGTCGTTTTTTAATAAAAAATTGGTTCCAAATCCAAAACAAATTATGTAACAAGTATAAAAGGAGAGCATCCAAAACCGATGCCGCAAAGCAGGATTACAAGCAAATTACTTTTCTCAGGTGGAAACAGTAAAAATCAATACTTTTTTTCTTTGAAATATAGATTTAATAATGCAGAGCTCAATAATCAACAGGCTGCTACGTGGAGCAGACGCTACTATGGATATTTTGGTATTTCTGACTCCTCCAGTCTCCACAGCAGCCTGCCCCTAAGAGGGAGCAGCTCAGCATTTGGTGACAGAAGAGGGGGAGCTGCTGGGGGCCAGCTCACCTGCTGGGTGGTGGCCAGGCAGTACTCTGCAGTGCTGAGGATGCTGCAAATGAGGCAGAGTTCTTCTAACGTAAACTTAGCCACTTCAGAGCCTTCCTTTTCTTTCAGCAAACTAGTGATGGTGAGCCCACCGCTGCTGCTAGTTGTCCTGGGAAAAAAAAAAATAAAGACAAAAGCTGTGAGATTTAGTGTACAGACACACACCCTGCAAAATCTCTACTAGATTTCCATGCCATAAAAAGCCCACATGACCACAAAGTCCAATGCTCTGTGCATCACAGGTTAGTGCCATCCTGTATCAAACCCACAACTGCTATTCTAGTCAAGGAGGATCTTTTAGAAAGACAAACTCAATATGAAGTCTTCAGGCAAAGGACAGTCACTCATTCACAGCGTGGTAGATTAGGATTCAAGTGGAATATAGCTTTCCCCAGCCAACTTCACCTTCACTGCCAGTTACTCAAAATCTAATTAAAGATTACAGAAAAAATCTCAGTAGATATCAGGCAGCTTGTCATATTTATCTTCTCAGTACTAAACAGATGTCAACATGCATTTGAAACTTTGGTAACCTGCTTTAAAAACTGATGATATCAACATAGTAAATTACAGAAGATGCGGCTCCTTTCCACCCTCTTCCAGTGATTAACGACTGTGTATCAACAAAGAAAGACTCAGAACAGTTTAGAGTCAGGAAATTCCCTACCTCTCAACTCTTTATAATCCAAATCCATTAAAAAAATAGGACAGTGATATTTATCTTGGACAGCAAAAATGGAGCACACAAAAAAAATGTGTATAAAGAATGCAACTGAGGTCTGATGGAGAACGCACATTAAATTTATCTTTCCACTTGTCTGGATGTAACCCTCTCCCCTTCCATCTGTAAAAGATTTTACTGGTTTCAGAAATTCACTCTGCTGCTCCTGGGTTTACAAGGGAAACAAACTGACGATGGCAGATAGCATACAGAATTATCTGCAGTTAAGGTTGGCGATATCTCAAGGAGCTCCTTTAGCCTGTACACTCACCCATATCGGTGCAAACCCATAACAATTTCCTTTCTTTTCACTGGATTTACATCTATATATTTTATTCACACATATATAAAATCGCACAGAGCTGAGGGCGTTACAGGTAAGCCCTTCAGCATCACACAAATAAACCACCTTGATTATAAATTACGATACGTATAATGTTGAGCTAAGGCAGCTGAGAATCACAGTATGACTTTTGTT
This sequence comes from Tringa tobata, assembly GCA_033628505.1. Classification (NCBI taxonomy): domain Eukaryota; kingdom Metazoa; phylum Chordata; class Aves; order Charadriiformes; family Scolopacidae; genus Tringa; species Tringa tobata. The sequence continues at coordinate 296,743 of JAHREE010000483.1, forward strand.
ACCCAGGTGGCAGGGTAAGCGCAACTTAAAGCCAGACCTCTCTGAAGAGGCTTGGGCTGGCATTTCAAAAGGAACTTCACGAAACTGTAAATCTGACTGCTAATCAAAGCCAAATATGAAGCTATCCTCCAGGGGCCCTTAAAACAAAAACAGTGCCGTGACTGTCCGTTTGGTCTCTTGCTGTTTCTCAGTGCAACAAATAAAATTTTTGAGAAAATCCTGAAGTAAATGCAGTCACGTTGCTACTACATGATTTCTTTGACAGCAAACCATAGTCATTCACAAGTATGTATTTATTAATTATCTTTACAAAGCATCTGCTCCTCATTGGAATGTCTCACCAGACGGTGCTGCAGCATTTGGGAAGGGACACTCACTTGGGCAGGTTTCCAGACAGAATTTTCCAGGCATATTCCCGGAGGTACTTCTGGAATATGGTGGTCAGGGCTATCATGGGCTCCCCCGTGCTGAGCTGGGAGCACTGGACCATGCACTTCTTGTAGTACACAAAGAGGTCGGCGCAGCTGGGCAGGACGGCTCCTCCTTCGTCCACGTTGGGCTTGGGGGGACCTTGAGCCTTGAAGTCGGCCACAAACCTGTCAATCAGTTCGCCGAGATTTCTGATACGGGGGAACAATAGGAAGATATTTTAGTATGTTGGGGGAGGAATCAGAGGGAAGAGAGAGAATAACACTTAAAACCAGATGCCCCATCTTGTGACACCAGCAAACACACTCGGATTTTAGCAGTTGGTTATTCCAGCCCTCCTTTATCTCCGCCCTCACAGCACAAAGCTCGTACAATAACGAGGACTGGGCCTATGAGTAACGACCTTTTGTACTCATGAGTTTTAGTGGCAGCTTCAATCTGTTCTCCAGTCACATATAAAAGCTCGCGAGTCTGCCAGGACGGGGTTCAGCACATTTGATGCAAGTGCATAAAGCTTATGCTCAAGTTTCATTCCTGGCACCCGCAAAAGGAACAGTTGGGCTTCCCATATCAGCGGCCTCTGGAGCAGACCTCAGGGAATATGGCTTTTAAAGGGATGTGCTCAGAACGGTGTGCCATTTGCCATTTCTTGGTCCCATTTGGATACCACCTGGTTTTGCACAACTTCACACATCCTTTAAAGAAGTTTTATTTAGCATGAGCGCAAAGTGCACTTCCTACTTAAACTCCTTCTAAAAGCACAAAAAGCCCTCCTATTGTCCCAAGTGATTCATTATAACCTGGTCCTTACTCAAATATTTTGGTTTTTAGGCAACAACAAACCTGACTCCACCATTTCATCACGACAAAAAGGCTTTTAGCATGGCAGAGGGCCAGAACCATCAGTACAGGACCAAAGAAGTCTTCTGATCTTTGGGAGTTCCTCTGGTCCAACTCCTCCAGAGAGAGCACATCCGTGTCAGGAACAGAGACCAGGAACACCGGAGCTCAGCTAATTGCAGTAACCTCTGCCAGATTAACTCAATTACTGCAATAAACCTCCTCCCCCAGACACACAAACACACGCACCCCTCCACAGGGAAGTTTGGCTTTTGAGGAATATATAGACATTTTGGATCACAGTGTGGCACTCTAATGACCTAAAGGAGTTGGGAAGTTCCTGTATTTTATATTCCCATTTTCACTATGGTCTTGGCTCCACCCAGCTCTTCCCTTCCCGCTGCTCAGCCCTCACTGCTGAGGCTGTAACGGCTGTGATGTGCCATGATCCAGGGTACCCAAGTAGAAAGTCAAATCCTCAGGAGGAGAACAGGAGAAGGAAGAACCTGAAATGTAACTCCCACAAGAAATTGAACTATCATTAAAAAAAAAAAAAGGCATTACTTTATAGTTACTATATTATCATCATTTTTCAGCAACAGACTTATTTGACGGAATTGCAACGCTGTCCACAGAGATAAAAACTCTTATTTTTTTTAAGAGCTCCAAGTTAAAATGTTCTCCTAATCTTCTGCCAGCTCTCAGGGCACCCAGCACGTGACCAGAGTTCATGCAAAGAGACTACATTAGGGTCTCCTGGATGGGTACGGCCTCACCCCCAGCACTACAGCTTTACTGCATTCTCACTCACCTCTGCCAGTGAAAGGGGGAAAAGCCCGACAGCGATGAAAACTTTTCCCCAGTTTCTGCCCTTTCTTTCTTTTCACGTTGTGAAAGAGAAAAACCCACTCCGTTTCCAGTTTACCAAAGAATCCAACACTCTGCACAAGTAGAAAAGGTGACCTGGCTCTTCCCCAACAAACTTACAGATCGCTGCCCCAAAACGGATGAGCTTCTACTGTGGCTGACCGCTGGGCCAAACTAATCTACAGAAACGTGCTTGCAATATCAGGGTTTTAAATCATGAGGCAAGGCTCTTTGGCTTAAGCCAGGCTCATAGGCTATTGCAAAGACAAGTAGCCCCTTTTTTCATGCTTATTGCTTGCTGCTTTGAGTACTTTACATAGCTCTGATTCCACGTACACGCACAGTTCCTCGGCTTTGTTACAAGAACTGTAAAAACATCAGGCTGCTCAACTGATGTGATAAATCTCTGCACTGGCACGAGCAATTGAACGCTGAACCAAAGCATTGATTGTATTCGACCACAGCGAAGCAAAATGTACCTCCCCTCCCCGTAGCTGTGGGGGAGCCAAACAGGTGCTGCTGCAGGAGGGCTCACACGTGCTACGAGCTGTGGCGTTCCTTCAGCTTCTCAAGCAAAGCAGACATGGTTTGCTCCTTGTCAAAAGCCCCACTAAATTAAACAACTGCATTTCCACCTCTGCATCTGTGCTTTGCTCCATCCGGGCAACAAAGTGGAGCTTTCTGAGCATCCATCAGCCACTTCGGTGAGTTTTTCTTTTCGTTCTCTCAGTCTCAAGACACAGCGAGGAATGTCAAGGGCTTTTGTTTCTTTATGCTTCCTCCACATGTTCTCCTCTTATCCGAGGCAAAGTGAAATGTAGCTACTTTTTCCCAATCCCCCAAGGTCTTGTCAAATGGGATGCACGAGCAAACGCAGCTGGTCCAAAGGAGCTGGGAGAGCAGTGCTAGAGCTTCATGCTCATTCTGACCCAGACCTGGACAAACCGCCCGTCAAAGGCAGGTTACGAGGACTGCTCTTATTTCAGCCCAGGATTGGTACAAGCAAAACATCAGGATATTGTGCACTAAGGGAACTAATATATTATTAATGCACACCTTGCTTGATGTCAATCAAACTTTCCCATTAGTCTCAGTTGGCCCCAGTATAATACAAAGGCTTCAACCTCTGTGTGGTATGACGGGAGCACAAAGAAGTTGGCAGAAAAAAACTACTGGGAGATGAAACGTGAAGAAGGCAGGAGAGCTACAGAAAATGAACATTTTCTCTATGTAGAGTCTGCAAAAAAGCTCAAAGCAAATTCTCTGGTAGCACAAATGTGGTATTTCCTATCAGTAGCATATTTATTGTGAGAAAAAACTCTCCAAGTCTAACCAAGAGAAAATATGAAATGAAAAGAGAATTTTACTTTGGTTCTTAAATCCTTTCATTCCTACGTTCCTCTTCCTTTTTTCTTTCACTCAACCTCTTCAGTGGTTTTTCTGCATCTTTGGCAATAACGAGAGGAACCAGGCAGCTGCCCAGCAGCATGAGAGAAGAGCATGGTACTCGGTAAGTCAGTCTGTTCAGCAACGTGAACAGCTGGTGTCTGTTGGGTGCTGGGGAAAGGAAATGGCACTGAGGCACCTGGACCACTTGTAGGATAGTTTCCACAGATTGGGGATTTTTGGCTGGGAACACCACAAAGTGCCAGTTTTCCGAACAATCTGGGCGCACACGTGCATTTTAGCACCCTTAACCACGGCTCCGCAGCCCTGAGAGAGCCCTTCCTTTCCTCCATCAGAACAGCCTCGCTCGCACGTGTCCGCTCCCGTGGCTCCAACAGGCCACAAAGAAGAGCTAAAGACACACATCCCAAAGGGGCAGAAATGAAATCTGCTTCACTGTTAAGAAACCTGATATTTACTCTGCAGCTAAGGGTGGAGAGCAGCATCTTTAAAGTCTTTTTTTGGGGTATCTCCTCTTAAATTGCTACAGATTTTGGCACTGTGTTTCTTTAAATGGGTATGGAAACAATTTCTCAGGAGAAAAGGTCCAGGCTGCTTTCTGCCATAGACTGAAGGCAATGATGAAGAACTGTCACATCACTTTTACTATTCAGAGCCCAAACATAAAATTAATTATCTAAGCAACTCCTCATTTTCAGACATCAGCAACAGATTCCTCAAAAGTTCAATCAAAGGGGGAAGAAGAGAGAAAAATCAAAAAGGAAAGCAGTTTTTGGCAGACAGGGGTAGCATGGGGAATACTATGGCAGTTTTCCTTTGAACTCCTTGCAGCCTGTGGCTATAAAGTTAATATAAAACATCTCAGGATTGTAAAGGAAAAGGAGAGAAAAAAAAAAAAGGCAACTGAAAGGGCTAGGAGCACAGTGGGGTAGAATTACCAAAACGGGGATTAAAATGGCCCCCATTGAGAAGGGAAGAAATATTCAAACAAGTCAGTGCTCAGTTTGCTGAGGGCAGGGGATGGAAATATCCGTTTCCCTTTGTTATACTGCAGAGTGGAACCTAAACCCAGCACGACAGACCATTGTGCAAGGTTTCACTATTTCTTTTTAAAGCATAAAAGGTTGACGGCACATGGGAAACCTTTTTGAAGATGGCTATCTCAGAGTTTGGACAAAATGAGGACACGTGCACATGGACTCTCTCATGTGCAAGTCCTTGAAAGGCAGAAGGGCACAGACAGATGAGTTACACGAGGCAGGTGCCCCTTCTCCTTTCCAGCCACTAACCTGCACTAAAGGACTGTACTGAACTTCTCCAACTATCTCCTCTCCCAGTGGGCACTGCAGTTGTTACAGAGATGTTACTTAAATCCTGGTGAGAATCAAGGCGCACAAGAAAGTGTGGCGAGAACTCTAAAAACTTCTGAGAGCTCTAAGCTGAAAGCTCCTTTCGTTCTAGTTATTTTGCTGCAAGTCAAAGAGGAAGACAAAGAAGGGTTCCAGGGATTAAAGCCCCTAACAAAGTCCCAATCTGCGAGCGATGATAACGTTATCTTACAGCCAGCTCATCTACGGCAGCTTTCATCTACGGATCTCAAATAACTTATTTCTATAAAGCAAATCTTGAAATTCCTCTGCCACGAAGCCACATGAGTATTTTACAGAAAAAGCAAACCTACTATTTGTGGAAGACGTTGAGATGAAAGAAAGGCGTACGTCTGCAGCGGGAATTGCAGAGGCAACAGAAGCAATTTCTGAAACACTAAGCCTCTTCCACAGAAAGGCAGTGGGCATCGTTCCTGCGAGCCTTTGCAATTACAGATGAAACCAACACCCACAGCCCTCTGAATGCTCATTTTTGCCCAAGCAAAGGCCCTACTCATTCTAACTTTCTTGAACCACGAACACGGCTCCTTATAAAATCAGAAAGTAGGCTTTCAAGAAATTAATTTTCTGCAGCTTGAGTACAGAATCTGGAACAACCCAACCGTAACACACATTCAAAAGCAAACAGACCCAAAAGAGCAGGCTGGTTACTCACTTGTCCTGGGACTCGATATACACATAAAGGTGAGGCTCAAAGCACTTGGAAACAATGCCATGAAAAGGATTGTCGGGGGCCTTTGGCTTCTTTGGCTGTAAGAAAACATTCAGAGTGTTGGTTTCAAACCTGCCCTGTAAGACTTAGAGGAAACAGTAACGCAGCAGCAGAGAGGGATCGAAGTCTTTAGAAATATTACAACACATCTATTTACTGTCAAATAATCAAAGGCATGAAATCAACAGTATACACAGCATCAGTGTGTCCAAGTCCTCTCTTGCTTGTATACAGCTGTTCGTATTCCAAGGAATTATCTTTTCACTTGTAAAATATTCTTATCCTTAAAGAGAAGAGTGCTGCATGCTAATGGATTTCAGTAGAAGCATCTTAATGCAGTTTGTAAATAAAACCTAGCAGCACCCTTTGAACGCTAACAAGGCTCCACTAGTCACCTCTGAAATGAAATGCAGCAGTTATTTGGAAGCAACATTTTAAAATCCCTACATTTTAGAACATTAAGGTTAATAACTCAAAGCTACAGACCTCATCTGGATGAATTTTATTTAGATATACAGAACGTAATTACCGGAGGAGCTGGAATTATGCAGGCAACATTATGGGATTGCTTTCACTGTGAAACACGTTTCTGGGGATGCAAAGACTTCTATTTTAAAATCACATTTAGAGCATTAAGCACATATGCCATTTGGGAGTCATCTAGTTTACTCTCAGTTTAGTTTAGTACCGCACTCTACACAGTGGCCAAGTACATCTCCCTGAAGCACTGGGACTACTCATACACTTGAATTTGTGCATGTTTAAGTCTCAGCCTGGGCAGAGCCTTTAAGCTCATTTTTGCCCTACAGCTAGACTTTATTATTATTTTTTTTTACTGGTAGACAACTGTTCTTGTTGCTTCCCGGCAAGCTGACAATTTTTCACGGCCTGCAAAAAGGGCTGCAGCAACTCTGGAATGGAATTCTTGCCTCTCTCCGCAAAAAGCCAGGATCAGCTCCCAGCCAATGAAGATATGAATTTTTCCAGCTGATTTTTTTTTTTTTTTTAGCATAAGAAAAGCAAAACAAGAGAGCCTAAAGGACTTACTCTCTACATCTTTTGCAGAAATCGTAGAGAATGACAAAGCAAGCGTTTCACAGGAATAATTAAGACTCAAAGACACAATGAACACTAACACATGGCTGCAAACCTAACGCGAGCAAACGGCTTCACGGAGACCAGACCACCTCTATGAGACTGGCTTCATTAACCTTCTCACTAAGAGCATGACTGGAGAATGTAAGTTTTTACAGCTTTGGGAGAGAGCCACCACGCAGCATTCTCCACCCCAGCCCCTGTGCCAGCGCCTGCCCGTTCCTGCCGGATGCACACGCTCATCGGAGCCGGGAGAAAAACAATAGGTGGTAATTACAGAAACCTGCCAGTCGCCAAGTCTCCAGGATGGCAGCGCCAGCACAAGGCTGCAGATTCATGATGTTTACGATTTACCAGGCTGGAAGAGCCAACTCCTAGTGCAGGACTGGTTTTCCGTGTGCTCGTGTGTGTCTGCATCATGCTACTCCCAGCATGTCTGGTGGAGAGAATCCTAAATCTTTTAACAGTAGCAGCGAAGCTGTATTTCTGAGCGTGCAACCCTGTCCAAAAGCTGCAGATGTTTAAGCTATTTCCTCCTTGAGTTTGATGGCAATAATAAAAGGTTACTGTTGTCACAGTAAGGAGGTCTGCAGCTGGCCCAGTTTCCTTTCATTACTATCCAAAGTAAACAGATTAAATCGAACTGCTAGGATCACTAAAAGAGGTTCTTTTTCAACATGGATTTCCCCCCCCCCCACCCCCAAACTCTCATGGTCCCTCTTACACTCCCAAGTGTCTTGAATTCTCAGGGCTAGTGCCTTGGAAGAGCTGTACCACTCAAAACTCTTCATCTTCAACTCTTCCTGTCCCTTCTCCAGCTAGCGACAGCAGATGAGACCTCCAGTATGAACTCACCAGCACTAACCACCAGCTGCTGGCGCTTTGAAACTGAAATATTGGAGCCTACAGAGCTCGCATTTGGCAGACAGGGAGCTGCAGGGCAGCTGCAGCAGAGTCCAGCAGAGTGTTGTGAGCATTAACACAGGGTGTACCCAGAAAGAGAAGGCAACCTCGCCACAAATGGCATTTCAAGAGATAGCTCACTGGATGGCTTTGTACCACCCTCCCCACGTACAGGGAGCAGAGCAGTTCCTTTCTCAGGAACACCTGAACTGCTTCTGGCCAGGGCAGCACATTCCACTGTTCACTAAAACCAGCTCCTGAACAGCCTAAAACAGCTTTGCAATTTATGTCTTCGCTTGTCTTCTTGCACTACTGACTTCTCCAAGGATGTCCTCTCAGCCCAGCCCTGTGCATCAGAGCCAATCTTCACAAAAAATACACCCCACAGGCGTCTCCCAAAGTTCCCAATCTTTGTCTCCCAGATCACTGATAAAGTCTGGCCAACACCAACTATCCAAGTTGCATTTTAAAGGGAAGAGCAAAACTTCGGTTAATCATTCTATTTCAGGACTTCTTCAGTGGGTGGAAGGCAGAGGGCTGCCCCACTCGTGTGAAAATCTGGAGGGGCTGCAGCGCACCAAACCATGCTGGTGGAGAGCTGCCACCCCATAAACTCCCCGAGGGCATGGAATAGGTCCTAGGGCGATTCATCAGGATGCCACCTGTAAATGCCCCATTTGCAGAGCTGTAAACTCAAGGAACAAAGAGAGGGTAGGACCTTCCTCAAGCAACTTACAATTGAACACTTAGAAAACATCCATCTGGAGAGTAAAAAATACGGGGCTTACAGGCTTTGATACTTGTGCCAATTAAAACAATTGCATTTACTATTCACTCCTTTAATGTTTGCAGAGGGCTTTGGAAACCCAGTGCTTTTACAAGTGGGCAGGTGTTGCCGGCTTTGCAGAGGTAATGGATGAAAATACAGAGATAAAAACCCCAGAAGTGACATATTTGGAGTGAGAAATCTAAAATGGGCACTTGAGAGTTCAATGAGTTTCCTGGTGACTCCAGACTTAGTTTGCGTGGCTGATGAAGCAAAATATGAATTGCAACAGTTTGTAGTGGGAGCTTCTTCTGGCATCTGAAAATCTTACTGTGCTACTTCATCTTTCTTTGACAGAAATCCTGTAGTTACATTTGAGCTGTTGCTGTATGGGCTAGAACAGAATCCAACTCACTCTCATGTGGCGCAATTGTCTCCGCACTATTAACTGAAATAAAGATTGCTTTGGTTTCAGTGAAGTCAGCCAGAGCAAACCATGGTCGTACTGGGAGCCTCTGTGCTGCACAGAGGATCAAAACTGCGCTAAATTAATTGCTGTGAAAACAAACCTTTCAAATCAATGTGATGGGAGCAGCTTAGGCCCCACTAGAGATTTTGACCGAGAGACTGCCTCGCTGACAACTGGAGAACTTCAAAGACTTACTTTGTCTGTATCGCTTTTCTCGATCACAATCTCATCTGTCTCTGTCCCAGTTTCATCCTCCAGAAAAGGGTTGGTGGAGGGAGGTGGCACTTCTGGCTTCTTCTGTTAAAAGAGAGGAAACTCCTTTGAGAACAGTCTGTTTTGTCCCCTCTGGCACACAGCTGCATCCATGTTTTGTGTTACTAAGTCCCTCAAAGCACCGTATAGAAGTTTCATCTTCTCCAAGCACAGAGGTGACTGCAGAGCGCCAGCAGTGCCTCTCCATCATGGTTAGAGCCAGCAGTGCCTCTCCATCATGGTTAGAGCCCAGTCCCTCCTACTTGCAGGGGTAGAGGCTGGTTCCCTCTCCACCGCTCCACCAGCACGGTTCATCTTCAGCTCCCTCTTACAGCCCACTCCTGTACCCCATGCTTGCCCGCTCTGCCTGAATCACACCAAATTTCCACCCTCTCAAACCACACATCCCAAAGCACATGATCTACACCAGGAGGACGCACGATGGTAGGTCCAAAAATTCTGCAGCCGCAGTAAATCCCGCCTGATTTCTCCTACCAGACTGCTTGCCCCCACTGTGCACTCACCAGATAGTCATTTATAATTATGGCCTTCATTTTGTGTATAAAAGAGGTCAGATGATGACAGCCAGCGTGTCATACCCTTCAGGCAGCTCAGAAAGGGGGACAGAGAGGATTTTCTTTTATTTCAAGCCACACCCTCCCCGTCTGCTTTTCTCAGTTCTAACAGCTTCTGTGCCTGCTGTCTCCAAATGGGTAACAGCCCAGCAAAGCCAATGTAATTAAAGCTGTAAATTTTGCATGAAATTTGTCAGAAAAATAAAGCCATATTCTTGAGAGATCTAAATTCAGCCAGGAGGAAAACCTTACAGGACTTCCCTTTTTAATTAGCGGCACCTACTGATCCACAGCAAATTATAAGTGGGTCCAGCAGGCGTGCCTCGCAGGCTGGATTATCACATCCAAGTAGGCTTCAAGACACCAGCTGGACAGAGACGCCGACCTCAAACTGGTGGCTTCTGAGCCACACGTGGACTTTGTGCTCCCAGGGCACTTGGCTGGCAGAGCTCCTGGCTGAGATTTCAGGCAGAAAAAAGCCCAGAGATGACCCCAGAGATACTCACTGAGCTGTTTCTCTTGGCACTGCCTTTACAATCTACCAAGTGAGACACAGCAAAGTAGAAGCTACCAACGCCCCTGGGAGTAAGACTAACACAACAGACAATGTGGGACTGAAAGCTGGTACCATGTGGTGAACATGTGGTGACTAAAAATGAAGAGAAGAAGGGACTTTTAGTTATAACGTGTCATCGACACGCAGAGAACAACCATTATAATGCAGTCACCCTGCCATAATTACTTTGTGGTTCTCCACAGCAATGTGGCTTCAGCTGCAAACGGCACAGGGTCCAGGAGAACCAAAAAAGTACACAATCGGCCTTTCCTTCTTGTGAGCCCTGTGCCATCCTCTCTACCACACTCTGCAAGATCAAGGATCACCTTCCCAATAACAACCCACCAAGTGCAATCACGCTAAACGCTCTAACCTGCCAGCACAAGGGGAGGCTGCAGGTGACACTTTCCAGTCTCCCATCACCTATGTGTGAGAGGGAGTTTTTATCTCCCAAAGTAGCTGTGGACTAAAGAGTTGTTCTGTAGAGATCCCCTTACCACTGTCCCATCAGCCAGAGTGCAACCCGAGAAGCGTTTAGCCAGGAGTCCTTCAAAGTTGGTTGTCCTCTGAATTGCAAACAAAAGCAATTTCACTTCAATCTCCTTTGCTCTTGTGCGCATTATCTTGGAAAGCTCTGTCCTGAAAGAGAGAGGGTGAAAACAAAAAAAAAAACCCACCAAACGTGATTTTCTGGAAAAAGATAGATCTGAAACCTTAAGATTGTAATTCAGTCTATTCCCTATACATACTTTCATGACAAAATTTGAGCTAATTCCTAAGATGCTTTCTAATATAAAACCACTTTATGGACTGCATTTCAAACATAACCATAGTTTTTTAGAGCTTTGTGGGTCACAGGACCCCATCTCCTCACACCCCAGTGCTCCACTGCAGCCAGGAAAGCCTGCAGTACCAAACTTTGGGAAGTGCAGTGTCTCTGTGTGGGGTCCCAGAATGAAGACCTGGGACACCAGTTGGCACTTTCCTCTGGTGCCCCACCTCTGGCTGGCAAAGAGCACAGCCTGAGGCATTCACACCATAATCAGCTCATGTTATTTTACCTGGCCTCTAATATAATTGATTTTTACCTCCGTTATCATCTCGCTCAACAGTATATGCAGTTTTAGTGATGCTTCTCAGGGTTTTCACTCTTGACTTGCTTTTAATCATGGGCGATTCCATATAGATATTAAGACTGCCTTTAAAGTCCTGTGGACATACGAACAATTTGGCAAAAGACAAGCCACCCTTTTGTTTTACAGAAGGTGACTCCCCAGACGCTCACCTCGTGACGTGGCAGAACTCCACCGCGATGCGCTCCGTCATGCACCACTCCTGGGGGAACATGCGCCCGTACTTCTCCTCGTAGTCCACCAGCTGACGCTTTATCCAGGCATAGCGCCTGTCAATCTTATCCAGCCAGGCCACCTGAAATAAGATGGAGAACATCACCTTTACCAGCAGCAGCTGCTAATATTCAGCCTGACTGCTTAACTATGCTGCTATAGTTTCGTAGAGCAGCTTGGGCTATCGATCAAAGCCAACTTGACCACTATTAATAATACTGTGAACGCTAACAGTCATTCTTCAAAGGGCTTAAACACATGCCAGAGCGAAAACCCTATCTTGTGCCAATTAAGGGAGCAAGTTCTGCTGAAAATGAGGATAACAGCACTCCTAGATCACGTAGGCGCTATTGAAAACTCAATCCAGTAATAATTCATTTGATCCCACCCTCTTTGTTTCGCAGACAGAGAAATTAAAAGTCAACAGTGGGATGAGAACGCAGTAATTCCTGGGTTCTCACTTTCAGTCGGTTTTCACACTCTGGGAAACTCTGTGGACCCACAAACTTCTACAAGAATTCTAACACCGTGAGCAGGATGGGTTCCCCCCTCCCCCTCAATATTAGTGCTTTCTGGTCAAAAAGTAGAAAGGTTAATCCAAAAAACATCATTGAAAAATGCTGTTTAAAAAGAAGCATCTTAGCCTTTTTCTCCTCTTTGTCACAAACTTAAAATTTCAAAATTGTTAGAAAACCATTTTGATCCAAAGCTGGTTTTGGGTTTGTTTTTTCTTTGTTGTTTGTTTGTTGTTTTTTTTCAAAATCCCAGATGATTACGGTAATTTTTAAAAAAGCCGTTAGCATCAAGACAGGAAGTTTAAAAATTAGTTACAAAGATGAATCCACTTCCTGGAAACTCTCCCCCCACTCCCTGCCTTTTTAGGCATTTGGGGTTTTTTTGTTTTCTTGGGGTGAGGTGGTGTTGTTTTTCAAAGTTTTGGGTTTGCAATTTTCAGACTTTAATTTTTCAACCCTTTACAGGGCAGAAAGTGTATCTAAGTTGAATTTACTTCTTCACTACAGGAAGGGAAAACATTTCCAGTGCTGATCTACACAACTGAAGTCTCAGGCGGGAGGAATTCATCCTGGCAGAGATGATATTGCCTCCCAACTCATCAGCCAGCCCACAACACACCCGCAAGTCACCGCTTCTGAGCCCTCGGGTGAAAAATGCTCCACCACCAGAACCTGTGAACACCAGCAGAACAAAATGCAAAACCCAAATGTAGCTTGCTAAGCTTCCCTTACATCTTGGTTTTCCTGGAAAAGGACCAGATACTCCGAGAGGTGTTGTTTAATAAATTTCTTGATGATTTCCTGTTTGATTCTGGGATCCAGGACATTGGCGACCAGACACGCATCACGTAGGACATTGCTGGGTCCACCAGGCCTCTATCAAAATAAACAGGAACAAATGATTTGAGGTTAAATAGCTGAATGGGTGACTGTAAACTGTACTGCATCCTGCTTATCTTGTTTTTACCCTTTCCCGTTATTATTCTATTTTGGATGTTTCTGCTGCTGCTCTTTATTATCACAGGCATTTCTTCTGTTGGATGAAAACTGAGCTCCTTCCATTTCACTGGCCATAAAGTTGTTCTGTAGCTCAATAGCCAAGAAGGTCCCTACCACAGAAGAGCAGCCAACTCCATCTACAGAAAGAACCATTGTCCCATCACTTCTGCAAAGCCTTGAATCAGCCTAGATATTTGAAGGAAGTGGGTGATAAGTGGGACAAGCAAAACTGCAAGGCCAAATTAATGGGGGAATTAATGAGCCCTTTACTGCAAAACTGAAGGCCAAACTAATGAGGGAAAAAAGCACTCTAGAGATGATCAACTTGCAACACTTAAAGTAGCATCTCCTGGTCTGTATCGACATATCATGATGTTAGTGGAAGAGACAGAAAATTTAGAAGCATCTAAAAAAACCACCACTTTTGAAGCTAAGGCACATGCACAGAGATTTTCCCTTCACCAAGGATCTGTTCCAAATAGTTTTCTCCTTTCTGTACTTGCTAGTTTTATGAAGAAACCAGCAGAGCTGGTATGCTGGAAGATGGAGCTAGTGTTTTCTTTGAAATAAATTCAAATTGACACCTACCCCCCTGCATTGTTTGCAAACATTTGGATGTATAATTTTGGGGAAGCACATTTGGTGCCTTAGCCCTAGCCCAGATTTGTATCTGTGCTGGCTGAGTAAACCAGAGACAAAGTTGGTGGCAGCGTGTCAACAGACAGCCTGTGCTTGGCTTTCCCGAAACACAGTGTGAACCTTTTGTGTCCAGCAAATAAGCAGTGACCTGGGTGAGATGCGGAGGGAACCCCTCTCTGTCTACAGGGCCATGCACGAATTGCTTGGGGCATTCCTCAACTGCCTCACAGACCTCGCTGCAGTAGATGTGACAGAGGAAGGGTGGCATTTCTCCCCCACATTCACTTGATAGAAACAGTGAGAAAATATACCCAGCACCCTACAGCTTGGGAAACTCATCTGCTGCCTAAAACAACTCCTGAAACAGAGAGAGATCAAATCTAGATGTAAAATGAGATTAAAACCAATGATAACATCACCGAATAGTTTTTCAGCAACACTTCTCAACAGGAGGAGGAGGGGAAGTGAGAGCTTTACCTTTGTACCTTGAGAAGGAAAAGCTTCCTCGAAGTCAGCCAGGATCTGCTGTCCCAGCTCATTTTGCGCCGCCTTCACCCTGGGGAGGACAGAGGGAGCAAGGGCTTTGTTGGTGGTACAACTTCTTTGGTTTGTTGTCTGCAAACATTACTACAAAGTAAATGAAATGCTAGCAGCTACACAAAGGGTTTTAAGGGATAAAAAAGTGTGCTAAAGAAAAACATCCACATTAAGAAAGCCTGTGCGTCAAAACTGGGAGAGTGTTTGCTCCTTGAATGACACCAGGATGGCAACTCCAGCTCTACGGCATTGATCCCTGAGCTGTAGCAGGACACGTCCAAGATGCTCTTGCCCTGCTGCAATTTAGTGTTTTAATAAGGGCCAGTTAATCAGCTGAGAAATCAGCAGGGTTCCTTTCATGCCAATGTGATTGATTTATCTTTACATCTGTGTATGTTGATCACATTTCAACAAAGTATGTTTCCAACACATAAAAAGCTTCACAATGTCTCAATCTTCACCATGAGCCTCTCACAGTTCCAGGTGCACTGACCTACTTTTAAATGCATCCATGTGAATACTGCTGGCTGCACTTTTATCCCATAAATCCTCCATGTCTTAAGAAGCATAAAAGAGCAAAGGTATGAAAATGGGTGAAAAAGTTTTGAACAAACCACAATCTTGCTCTTTATTTAGCTGAGAGAATAAAGCTTCCAATTTCCAGAAATAAAAGTCAATACGGCTTAATTGATACTTCTAGGGAAATGGAAATGCCTACACATACTAGAAGGAGCCAAAACAAACAGTCAGGCACTTATATCCCTCTGCAGCCCTTGAATTCTTCCATCACTTTTTATTATACTGGAAACGCTTTAAGGTCTGAACTGATCATTCAAAGCAGTGGATTTTTCCACTGAGATTGATATGTTAGAAAGAGTGGCTACATTAACTTCTGTGAAAATGTTTGTGCAGACTGTGGAGAGAAGGCTTTGGATTTTTTTTGTTGTTGTTTAAGACTCCTCAACCTTATCAAGGAATGATCTGCTGTTTTAATCTTCCCATTTGAGGTCCATTAGTAGTGAAACACTACAAGATGTCCTGGCGCTGGAGAGTAAGCTGAATTCTTTAATGGTGCCAAATGCAGAATATTCTAGTCCTTTAAAAGTGATGGTTGAAATACAACTTTATATCTGTGATTTAACCGTATGTATGGCTTGTCTTATCCAAGATTTATTTATGGGGATTTTGGTGGAAAAGCTTCCTGCCTGCAGTGTCAAACATAATTCTCACTTAAGCTCTCTGCTTCACAGGAATGTTTAGAAACTCCTCTACTGGTCGAGGTATAGATCCCCAGTTAACACCTTCAGAACTGTGAAACGAGGGATTCAACCAATATGTTGAAATAGAAGAAGTGGGAAATTTAAGCATTAAGGAGGAACCTGGCCCAGCAGCCACAACTACAGATATAATCCTGCTTAAATTGCACACATAAGTACTAGTAATTCATGTGAGAAAGCACCACAGAAGCAAATCCTTTGATCCTTAAGAAAAATTAGGAAAAAAAAAAAGTAGGAAAAAGACACTAAGCATGGATTGAAAAATTTTATCTTTTGAATAACCAAGAAACAAGAAATGTTTGATACTGAGGGTCACAGAAATGAGTGAGTTTGTATAAACAACTGGAAATATTAGCTGCTGCACTTCTATCCTTAGGATCGGCTACAGGGACCTTCCCATGTGACAGCAGCTGCAGCACAAGCACAGGAGAGGACTGAGAAGAGCAGCAGCCAGATTCCTAAAGACTCAACAAATTTAAAAGAGGCACTGTCAAGCAGCTAAAAGCCCTGTCCGCGGGCTTTGTTGTTTTAGGCTCTGATTCAGAAAAGTACTTAAGGAACAGTCTTAACGGGGATTCTCATATCCTTAAATTCAGAAACTTGCAGGAATGCCTTGCTGAACTGGGATGTTAAAAATGTATTTCTAAAAAAAAGTCTATCCTGCTTACAAAAATCTCTCAAGAGCAAACAGGGAAAATGAGTTTTAGCTATTTTTTCCCCCTTCATATTTTGTAAGATAGGGATGGGGCAGAGACATCAAAGTAGCCAAAGGTTTAGGTTTGTGTGAGCACTGATGGGGATCCTCACTGCCCCCAGTAACTATCATTCTTTATATGAACACATACACACAGACACACACAAGTCTTTTTTTCCATGAGAACGGACCCAGAAACATGAAAACCTTTATGCCACCTCTTTACAGAGTGATTTCTTTAGGCAGAGAACACAGGAAGGCACTTGTTTAGCCACTAGAGATTATTATTGCTCCCCACGGAAAGTGTGAGCCCTTTCAATAATTCAGAATAAAATTAATGCAATGGAAACTGCAGCGGTAAGAGCCTTGGCCCCATGGTGTGCCTCACTCACATTCACTGCTGAAGGACCCTCTCTGCACGTGTATAAGAGCTGATAACAGATTTAAGATCTCTCTTCAGGTCAGTTTGATAAGGAAATCTTTCCCTGATGAGATTCAACCCTGTCCTGGCTCACTGCAGCAGGGAATTGCCTTTTCCTGGGGCTGCTTGCATGTGCCAAAACCTTTGGTTACAAGAGTATTAGTGAATTTTGCTTCTCTAACTTTTATTTTATTATTAGTGCCTTTTGTTCTCTGTTTCCCCAGCCTTTAAAAAAATAAAAACAAGAAAACCCACTGTTGTTTCAAATGACATTAAATTACTAGAAACCGCAATTCCTTTAGCCAAAGCTACCAGAAATCTTAAGCTACGCCTGGCAGCTTGCTGAGATAAAAAGGGGCTGAGCTAGCCTGTTTTTATGTGGCAAACTTGTAATCATCTTTCTCCTAAATACTTTCCAGGCTTTTTTCCACTATCTGCAAGGCTTTCTCGACCACTTTCATGGGTGGGTTTGTGACCACTAATTGTAGGCTCCCTCCACTGACAGAAAACAGAAGAAGATTGAGAGAGATAACAAAAATACTGCTATTTACTACAGCAAACAACTTCAAATGCGCTGTATAAGAAGCTGTTTTAGAAACACGATTAGGAAAATATTTATATTTGGATGTGAGTTGTGACATTTTTTATATCAACACTCAACCTGATTGACATAAGAAGCCAATTAAAAGTTCAGTCAGGTTTCCAACGAATACTTGCAGTGGGATTTTGTTTGGTTATTTTCAAAGGGACAGAACAGGTGGAAAGCGACATTAAAATCACATCATTAGTTTTCACAGCATCTAGGAGTAGGAATCTAAATTGAACACCCCATGACAAAGAGCACATCCAACAACGCCAAGCAGGCACTTCTCCTTCCCATGGTTTCCCATTCATATTTGGCTTCACTCCATTCACTCCAAGAAAGAGAGGCTCTCTATTAAAGAAAGCAACAGAATCTGCTCGTTTAGCAGTATATATAATAGACTTATTGTATAGAATAAGACTTCGGTTACTGTCACAGGTCTGTGCCAACATCTACTAAAGCATTTCTTGCTTTCGCCAACATCCAAGAGGCTTCGCTTGCACCATTAAATGAAATTCATGAGATACCAAACCCCAGCAGTTTCACAGCTAAAAACAGCACTGCGAGAAGCCGGGCAATCTTCCTGTGGTGGCCCATGAAGCACAAAGGTATTTCCAAGCAAAGAGAGAGAAAAGTCAACTCCAAATTGGGCCCTAATATGTACACGTGTAGTCAAACTCCAGAGCAGATATTGCCCTGCCACAGAGCTCCCTGCAGTGATTTGCTGCTGGATGTCAAGCACCCTGGGTGCAGCTCTCCTTTCGCCCCGCCAGCAGCCGCTTCTATCGCTACCAGATGGTGCAACTCTCCCTGTGTAAACACTGGAAGGAAAAGCCCTGCCGAGGCGATTCTAAAAATAGGACGACCAGACTTTCTTGAGCTTTTCAGATCCTTATCTTGAAGGGAGAATAAAACAAAAGAAGTTTTCCTCCATGTCCTTGCCAGTCTCTCTGGCATGACTCGAAACCACCGTGCCTTTTAGCAGCAGCATGAATTGTTTTCTATAATTACGAGCAACTACAAAAGTATTAAATAATCATCCATCAGAAAGGCAGAACCAGGCAGAATTCTGGACGAAGGCTTAAATTGTATTTGGCCTTAAAATAGCCAATGACAGCAGGTTTCTGCCCAAGGGCATTACCATTCCGGAAGAAAACAAAGCGAGCCATCCTTCTGAGCACGAGGTTGGAATAGACAACTGCCTAAATTCAGAAAAGCACTGACATATGTTTATATTTCCTTAATGTTCATGTTCATTTAAGCAAACGCTTATGGTCAAATGCTTTGTTAAAACAAGGCCCCATCTCTCTCTCTCTCGATTTAGGGTGGATTTTAATTTCGCTTCATTTCATGGATTCCATCTGGATTTTCTGGAAGAGGTATCTATACCGTAAAGAAAGTCCAACAGATTTACATGAAAATATTACAAACAAATCACTCAAACACTGTTTCCATCACTAAACAGCACAGGCAGCCAGCTGCTGTCTTAGCAAAGAGAGTTACCAAAAAAATTAATTAGTGTGCCTGGAAGGCTCCTTCAAGTACCTCTGTAACGAGTGAAGTCATCTCAGGCATCAAGAGGATGGTGCTGATAGATTTTCAATTTTCACACTGAAAAAAACCACTGTCAGGTGTGCTTGTATCATTAAGAAGGTTCATCCCTAACATTAATAGGCTGTTTTCACCTCCGAGCTGAGAGCTCAGCACTACTACAAGCTGTTAAGCAAACACCATGTGTGTGATGTAGGAGAAATAAAGCCTGCTGTAAAGCTGGAAGAGCAGTTTTGGCCGGGGACAGCAATGGCCCCCAGAACAGGGAGGCCCTTGTTCCCTCAACACCCAGCTGTCACGTCCCAAACGAAGCCAAGACCCTGCGAGATTTGGTCACCACCGAGCCTTCACCTTCTACTGCTGGGAACGGTGGGCACGTGCTGTTGGAGCCACACCAAAACTCACCACATCTAAATGTGTAACTCCACATTAGAAAAGTCAAGACTATACAAGCTCAGCATAAATGTCCAGAGCAGTCGGGTGTTTTATGTGTAATTTTGAGAAGATTTGCTATAAGCCGCAAATCTCAGCAGAACTGGGTAACAGGAGCAGGTTTTGGCAGAAGAAATTCAAGGTGCTCAGAATAACTGCGTTTGGGAAACGCACAAGAAGAAACCCTGGCTGCCAAAACCCTTGGGCAACTCTGCAGTTTGACAGCAGTGAGGCACGTGCCTGGGCAGAAAGGGGCCCCAAGCACCACGATGTTAATTACTGTATTTCTGCTTCACGCCAGGCTGCTGGACTGCGTCGCTGAAGTTAAGAAAGCAGGAGAAAGCATCACCTCAGGCTTCACCACAAACACCCACACATGAAGATCACATAAAACAATTTACACTTCCATAGATCACTCCAGGTAAGGTAAAGTAAAAGCCAGTCAACGAGAAACGCAGATAATTCATGAATTACATCCACACTGATTAACTGTTATTTAATAGAATAGGCTGATCCAGATTTGAGCAAACTGTGTCCAATTTTAACCTGTTTGTTTTGGCTGAAAAGAAGCTCAAAGGACCATGTCCAGCCTTTACATCCTTGAGAAACTGATCCTGCCTAATGTTTTTTCTAACCTTCCCTCCCAGCAGGCATGCGAGTGCTCAGGGCTTGAGCATTTTACCTTTCAGAAAGCTGTCGAATCTGAGGAATCCCCATGTATTTGTTGAAGTGCTCTAACACATTCACGACACCTTGGAGAAGGTTGGCAACTTCCCCATATTGTCTCCTCCTGGTCATAGCCCTGGAGAGGAAATTAAAGATTTACAAAGACAGGTTCAGTGAAAATCCTGGGTGGCAATTCCACAGGCTACCTCATCCCCACTGGGTCATGCTGGTCCCCATTCACATTTATTTTTCTAAAATACACAACTCTTCATTAACATTCCAATGCAGCATTAAAATTTCACTTAACTGATGCTAAAATAAACCAATCCGGCACACATCTAACAATACTTCAAAAAACATAAATGTCAAAAGCAACACTTGGCAAAGAACATGTAAACTACTGAATGCATCCGCTTCCCAGTATGGGTCCGGAGGCGGTAAATGTTATTTCACTGTAATGACCTGAGTTAAGCCATTCGTCATCACACACAAAGTGTGAGTTAAAGCTTCACAGGGAGGAGAATCATTATGCTGAAAAGCTATTAGCCTTGACTTTTCTGTTAATAACTTTCACAGGGAACTGACAGAAAAAAATATCAAATTTATTTATCTTTATTTCATCCTTTAGGATCATTCCAATGGCGACAGCAGCTTAAGTAAAATTTAATTCTGAACATTTAACAACCCAGTGTTCGTGCAAAATCTGCTACAGTCCAAGAACAAGCTGTGCCTGCGTCTCGCAACTTCACAGATGCAATATGTAAAAAAATGGATTTCCCTGCTCTGTGTGTTCCTCAAGCACATCAAAAAACCCACAAAGGATTATTAGAAACATTTAACCCCACTTCATACACAGCACAAGCTGCAAGGCTTCTTTGAACTCATGCTCAGAACTAGAATAGACCTTCCCGAAAAAGAGATCTCCTTCCAGTTTAAGACATGAGACTGATAAAAATCCCCCCAAATCCCCGAAGAGCACATCACTAATGAGGACACCTGACTGCACAGGCTGCCTTACTCTTTAATGAAGCCAAACTCATTCCTTATCAGCAAGGATCAACACAGCAATTCAACCAATCAATTCTGCAAACCCTTAAATACAGCAACAAGGGTTGCAGGTCACTCAGAGCAGCACAGAAAGAATCCGCCAGCAAAAATCAAGACTGCAACCTATTAAGCTTAAATTTCCCCCAGAAAAACAAGCAGCTGTTACAGACTGCACCAAACTTAAGCACTCTGCAGTGGTGTCAAAGCACCACTACAAATTCACACACTTACTCCAGGGAATCCACGCCCCCTGCCAGCATGTGCAGGTGATTGAGGGTGGTGATGGAGGTGGTCAGATGACGCTTGGCGTGATCCAGCTGCTTGATATCCCGTGTGATTTCTTTAACCTAGTGAATCAAAAGAAAAAAAGGAGAGTCTGGTTAAATATCAAGCCACAGCAACAAAATTTTAAGGAGATAAGAAGGGCTTTCTCCTCTCTTCAGGACTACAACCATGGTAGCTCTATACCATGCCAACACAAGGACAAGGTTCAACACACGGCTGACAGCAAATTACCAGCCAGTCAGCAGGACCAAAGACAAAAATGTTCTCTTCTTAACGAGAACTACAAGCAAAAGTCAGCATCCCCCTCCCTTTCAAAGGCTAGAAAGAAACCGCTGCTCACCATTTGTTCGGATTTTTCAGCCTTGTCTTTAATATCTTTAATTTTACCAAAGAGCTGTTGAATGGCTTTCTGGGCTTCTTCCAGGGCCTGGAAAAGAAACAAGGTCAGAGTGAAAAGAAAACCTGCGTACAGTTTTCACCTCCTAAGAAAGACACAGTTGTTGCCTACAGCCCCTGGGCTGGTGCAGTGGAGGGGAGCTGTTTTCTTACAAAGAAAATATGGTCAGCACATCAAAAGTCAATGTACCATGTTGGGATTTTTAACTTGAGTGGACCAGGGCTGCAGCATCCATTTTGCAATAACACTCGGGGAAAATCTGATTGAGATATTCTATGAAAGCACCTCTGTAATATGAACTATGAATAGGTTTAAGGTTACTGCGATAAATTTTGATTCGCTAAGTGTGGATAAAGGTGTAGAACTTATTCTTGATCAATACATGTTTAGAGCAGGAAAATGAAACCTCCACAAAACCTCTATGCTCATCATTCATTCTAAATAAAAAATACACAATGTTCTATATGGAACACTGATTGCTTGCCTAAACCCCTCACTGAATGAGCAGGATATTATCCTGTTGGAAAACACGATGCATATTTTGTGGATTCCGTTGGGGTGGGCAGCCCAGCCTCCCCCCCACCCACAGGAAGGCACAGAAAAAGGACATGGGAGGACCTCTGCAGGAGGTACAGAGGGTCGAGCACAGGAAACGGACCTCACCTGGATTTTTGCGCTATTTTACTGCCAGCTTCTTGGGGCATCGGGTCCCCTTTATACAACCATGGTGCACCCTGACCCCACACCACCAGCGTGAGCCACACGTGGATTCAATGAGCGAAGCCACATGTCCAAAAATCACATGTCCAAAATCTGACTTCTGAAGTAATTCAAGACGTTTTGCCTTCCCAGTCTGATAACATTTCCAGCTCCAGCTCCACTTTGTTTCCCGCTGTTCAGTGGGCTTCTATCCCTCTGTTTTTATATCCAGTCCCATGACCAAGGTTACAGCACAAGCTACAAGCTCCTTCAGCAAATAAATTTAACACATCTTCATTTGGAAATGTATGAGCGAACTATCTGCCAGGAGCTTTTGCTGGAACATAGCTGTATTATAATAAAAGTATAAAAGTTGGAAATGTTTTATAATTCATTTTCCAGAGGCGGGGAAAAAAAATCTCCTCTGAAATATCTTCTGAATCATGTGAAAGCGAACACTTTATCTATTAGTGTCACACAGCTAACATATAGCATGTTCAATCAGGGAAATGAGCACACAAACGTGCTGCAGGGATGACTATATCAGAAACCACCACCACCTTCCTCCTCATCCAGCTCCAGCCAAGCCACCTTTCAGAATAAAGTTTTCTTGTCTCTTCCATTTAAAGGCACGTGGATTAAGTGCAAACCAAAGAACTAAAGAACGCTCCTTTCAACGTATTTAACTCTAGTCTCTGTACTCAGTCCCAGACCATGGCTGCAGCACGTCACTCAAGTGGGCTATTAAGCAGCAACTGTCCTGCATATTCTGAGATTTGGACGGGTCTGTAAAAAAAAAAAAGTCAACCTGAAATTCCTCACAGATGCCAGTTGGGATGTTTCCCTTTGCTTCAGCACTAATGTTAAATGCGAATTTCTCTGCATGATCCTAGGGAAGTCAGAGCCGCTGAATTCTCCAGAAGAGATGAGGATTTAGCCAGCCAACAAAAAGATTCTCTGAAAAGAGATGTTATCCTCTTTCGTATCCAAAGCCAAAGCAATCTCACAAATCTTGTGATCATCTCAAGCCAACTTAGGATCTCACTCACGCAAACCACTGGGAGGCAAAGCACGGAGGATCGGCCATAAGGAGCTGGGAGGTCCTACACACCCCACAGCACAACACAGCAACGCCGACAGGCAGCAGGACCACCCCAAATTCCCAACTGGCCCTACGTTCACTTCTTAGACACATCTCTGAGCCCATTCCCCTCTCCTAGGGCTAATTTTTCAGATGCAGGCTCAGACAACAGCCACAGCAGCTCTGCTCGGCATGAGTGCCAAGGCGAACTCCTCCAGCCACCCACCACCATCCTTTCACCTGGGGGTGGCACCTCTAACCTGCTCTCCAAGGAAGAGAGCACTGGAGTTCCTATTTTAAGCACCAATAAACAGCTCAAAGCCATTTGTTCTCAGCAGCCTTCAGCAACCAGGTTCAGAGCAAACAATACCATGAGTGAGGATTTCCATCTCAGTTCTTACAGGTTTTACACTAAAATCCCCATCCACAAAGGGAAAATTGTCTTAACTGTTTTCCTCATGAGACAGAATGTTATCTACTTCAACACAGGAACCTTTTCCAATGTTACTGCCCATCATTTATCAAGTAATGGCCCAAACAAGGATTTCTAGCTGCCCACGTATCTGCAGTTTCTCTTTTGCTGTTAAGAAACCACACTCCATCTATTTCTCTAACAGGTCACAGCGCTATTTAATAATATTGTGACAAAAACCAGCAGAGACTATTTACAGGAAACTGATTTACACCTGAGGAACACATTCCTGCTGCTCACCGCCTTGGGCTCGGTAGAAACCAGCACACGCAGCAAACTCCCCACCTAAAATCCACCCCTGGAACACCGACCAAAGGGAAATGGGGATTATTTTTTTTTCTCGTACACTTAAAACTGCCAAAAATAAGGTGAACTGGTGTCATCACCTGGTGCCGATACTTGTAGCTTTTACCTCCTCACAGGCTCTGGAAAAACACAAGTGATACAACATGGGCTCTGCCCCCGTCTGATGAATTAAAGAACTGTGGTCTCCCACTGCTGTGAAAAATAACATGGGGGGAGAGACCGACCAGCAGCTGCTGTTCTGCTCAAGTTCTGTATCACACCTCTTAGAGAAGGGGATACGTTTCCATAACTGTTAAAAAAAAACCAACCAAAACCACAGAACTCAACAGCAAACTTAACAGACTTGAATAAATCAGAAGGGATCACAAACACTCATTTCTTTTCTTAAAACTGGCTTCCAAATATTTGCTTAGCCATTAAAACATAAATCTTGAGCTACTCTCCTAAAAAAAGCTGCATATTCCTTATTTGAGTCAGAACACACTAATTCATCAATGTGCTTCTTTTTTATATAATTTACATTTAGAGATGAGGACGTTTCTTCAAACATACATAAGGTTTCCTGGAAGTAACACTGCGTGAAAATCTGTTTCTTTAAGTCAGGGGCACTGTCAGGCAGAGCTGATGGGAAGTTCAGAAACAAATTAAAAGTGTTACTTCTTGCACAAAGCCTATAATTAAACTCTGTTTTGTTTCCTTTTAAAGAACCAATGAAACCTTTTTGGCTGTTAACATTCCAACTGCAGCGCCTGAAAGTAAAAAACTGCACGCGGAGGAAGGAAATAAAAAAAAATAAGCAATAATGGAGAAACTTCCTGGTCACCATAAAGAGCAAAAGCAAAGAAATACAAACTTCAATTTGAAGAAAACACTTCATATTTGATAAACGGTGTTCACTATTAAGCGATAATAAACCAATATCTAGGGTGTGAAAGTAGGGCTGATATTCAAGGTGTAATATAGAAATTTATTAATGTAGCTAACAATTAGTTTTTCACCTGTAAAACGGGAGAGGGGAAACGACAGCCATGTGAAAGGCTACATTGTGATATTGGAGAGAATGCCATTCCCTTCCCACTCTGCTCCCGTGAAGACAGTGAGTTGCGAATTTTAAATAGATTTTCTTACTGCTTTTGTTAGTATTTTATTAATAGATGGTTTATTTTGGACAGAAATTCTAAAACCAAAACAGTATCAAGAGAATAGGAATTGTTTTTAGTCCAGAACAACTGGTTTACATGATGAATGACATCCAATAACTTTACATCTGTGGCTCGATGCAGGGTTCACCTTGCGTTACTAATTTATTGGTTTCCTCGTCAGTGCAACTGGGAAACATGTAAATGTACACACCCCCAAACGATGTACAAAAGTTAAGTTATTGCATTTCCTCTCCTACAACAGCAGTTCATTTCAGGGGCAGAGGACCAGGAATAAATAAAGAGGCTGGATACATAATCTGTTGCGGTTATACGAAACAAGGATGTTGAAATTAAGGTTGCGACGTACTGGAAAAACACCATATGACTCCAATCAACAACTGAGCCTGCAAGCTACAATTAACCCATCAGCATTATTTATTAAACTTTATGCAACCTCTGAGGTCCCTGAACGCCTGGCAGCAGCCAAGAAATACGGCATGGAGAGGGCTCGCCTGCCCGAGAGAGGCAGAGCCATCGGTCACCAGCGTCTGAACCACAGCCATGGCCACATCCAGGCTTTTTTCCATGATGTTTGTTCCCAGGGGTCCCCCGGCTGCTGTGACAACAGTAAATTTAGCAAAGAGGGCAGGACCAGCAATGAAGTGAGAGACTCCAGACAGAGCGCTCGACACAAGGCGGGCTTCGGCTGCGTATCGCTTTCCTCCTTCGCTGGTGTAGTGTGTCCAATCCTCCGTCCCAGCCTGGGTTTGGGAGCACATCCTGGATGCAGGAGGGGAGCAAGTGACAGTAGGACATGACAGCAGGGTGTCTCTGCCCAGCTCCAAGAGTAGCACCAGGGGAGGTACAGCCCCAGCACCCTAAGAAGTGGGGACCCAAACCACAGCTCTTGGCAGGGAAAACATCAAGGGATCTCCTAGTTTAAGACCCTGATGCGTTTGTAGCCACCCCGTTTCTCAGCCAGCATGTATTTAAGCACTGGAAGCTCCCCTGCTCGTGTGTTAACAGCAGAGATGGAATGCAGGAGACGGAGAAGCCACACGTGGGATTTGGAAGACCCAGCTCCGAGCACGCAGCCAGACCCCAGGTAAGCTGGGCAGACAGTGAGCTACACAAGTTCGCATCAAATTCTCCAAAGCCGGAGGGAAAAACGTAGCACATGAATCAACTATAGCTCTTTAACCTTCTTCACCTTGTGATGCAACAGGAAAAGAGTCCAAATGCAGCAGTATAACACAATAGGGAGCAGAGTTAAACCATGAATCACTGAGAAAAAGACCGCCTAAAAAACAGCTTTGCTTGGAATAATCCCAAGCAACTTCTGAGGTCAGTCTGCACATCATCACTTGTGTCACCTTTTTACATGAGATCTTCCAAGCAGCAAAAGGAGGAAAGAAAATAACTCAAGTGAGAGGCAGGACAAGATCACATCTAATTCATTAGATTTTGAAGTGATGCATCATTTAAAAGGTTATGTTCCAGCCATTTACAGTACCAGACTGGCAATAACACACACAAAACCAGCACTGGAAAAGATACTCAAGCCAAAAAACCAATTCAGTGAATTCCAGCCGGTCTCTCCGCATCCCCCCAGCCGCTGCAGACGGACAGAGCCTCCTCCGTCCCCCCAGCCCAGGTACGGGGCTGTCACATCGCTCCATCCGCCCGCGGCATCTCATTAGTGGGTGTGTTGATTTCCAAACACCTCTTTATTCTTCTTCTCAGGAATCTTGTGCAAGCAAATAGGGAAGTACTTGGAAATATGCAAATAGAGGAATTGAGAGAGGGCAGTGTGTTACTACAAAATGTCTCTGAATGAGTGAAAAAAACCAAATTTTCAGAGTAAGTTTGCTTGCTTGGGAAACCCTGAGCTCGGGGACTAACTGAATTAACACCATTCTGTCCCCCGTAATGGTTAAAATACCTCGATAGTTTCCATATGCTCACTGGTGTTGTGCTAGAAATGTGCTAGTTTTATTTGATTCTAGCCAATATATATTTCAATTGCCTGTTATTACTCACATCAGAAAGCTGCCCTCTACTAAGTATTTTATAGACACCTGACACATCTGCCAAATTCACAGCATCCAAATGTACTTTTAATGTTACAAATTGGGCTGTGGTCAGGATGCTGAGAATTTAATGCTCCTGGATCGCTCCCCACTCTTGAATAGAGAGCGTTAATGCTTCTTTCATTTGCCGCCACACTTACAACCCAGATCAATGAAAATCTAGACCAGGACTGAAAATAAGCTCCCATCCCCAATTCTCCAAGGAGTCACAGCTGCAGAGATTTCAAAGAAACCCTCACACACTGTGACCAGCCTAACAATTTCTGCCACTAAAAACCTCATACAAATGAGTCCCTCCAGATCGAGAAAGGGTAGAAATACACTTTGATTCTCAGGCTGATTTCTTTTAAGAGAAAACTCTTCGGTTTTATAGCTAGGGATAAACCACTGCAGCTGAAGCCAAGAGGGCTTGTCTGTCAGAGCAGGGTGACATCCACCGCAGCTGTGCCAGCTCACTGCAGACAAACCTGAGGGGCTCATCACACTTGGGTTTGGATTTCAGCAGATTTCTGCCCTAGGAGTTCGTCAAATACCACATAACGACTACAATTGTCACTAAGGAATAGAGTTTTCTGTCATCAGCTCCAGTCCTAACCGCTAAGGCTGCGGAGGACACTTTAAATCAACATAGCAGATTACATAGACCTTAGAGCCCCTTCCAGTCCCTGAAGGGGCTACATGAAAGCTACGGAGGGACTCTTGATCGGGGATAAAGAGATAGGATGAGGTGGAACTGTTTTAAACTGAAAGGGAAGATTTAGATGAGATCTTTGGAAGAAATTCTTTACTGTAAGGGTGGCGAGGCACTGGCACACACTGCCCAGAGAAGCTGTGGCTGCCCCATCCCTGGAGGGGTTCAAGGCCAGGCTGGATGGGGCTTTCAGTAACCTGGTCTGGTGGGAGGTGTCCCTGCCCAGGGCAGGTGTTTGGAACTGGATGATCTTTAAGGTCCCTTCCAACCCAAACCATTCTATGATAACCAACACTGCACCAAGCTTAAAATTGCTACTATTGCCCCTTCGCTTAAGCCCCCAAATCACACTTCAAAATCAAACCCTATGTTCTGAATGGCTGCACCAACACTGGCATTCAGGGGGTGAAGTGAGAAGCGATTTCCCAGTTGTGCTGGTTGAAACCCTGCAATTTAACTCCTGAACATCACTTCTGCGCTAGTCCAACACCCTTCTGAGCTGTCATTTTCCCCTGCATCGCCCAGCCCTGGTGATGGCACCATGAGGAAAGCTGGTGATGGGCTGTAGGTGAGAGTGGGTTTAGTGGTCTGGCTCCAGTAAGTAATTTTACGTGAGTTTTACAGTCATGTTTCTAATTTACACCAGAGTGGTGTGGCCATTTAAATGGTAATCATGCGAGTTGCACAACCCTCTAGCAAAGCCTTGAGCTCTGCCATGCTTAGACCTCATGGTGGGTTACTAGAGCTTCATCCCGTGGGCAGGCGAACGGCCACGGCTTCCCCCCACGCCCAGCCCTGCTCACCAGTTAAACACTATTAAACACTATTATCATGCAGGAAGAACGCCCCCGTGCAGACACTTATTATCTCCCTTATCACTCTTCTTTATTTCAGAACAGCAAAGCCCTTCACATCACTTGTGTTCACACCCTGTTGACTGAGGCTTCCTGTGCCCAGGACGCATCTCAGCTCCCAGGGCTTCTCCTCCAGCACCCAACAACCCCTGCCCTTGGCTGATGGAGGCAGTGACGCACACCCGTTCCAGCACCCAACCACCTGGGTTAGTGTCCTTGGGAATGCTGCACACTAAATTTGCCCAGAAAGTTTGCAAATGACCGAGGGATTCCAGTTGATTTGCCTGTTGATGAGCTTGCATAGTGCAGGCAGCGTTTTGGTCATATTTGTAATATCAAATTTAGCAACCGCTCGAGTTGCATCAGATTGTGCAAGATGAATTCATGTTCAGGTTGAGACCTTAGAGGAAAAACATAGCTGGGGGGAATGGACAACCACACCATGAACCTACAAGTAGGGTTTTCCAAGTGGAAATGCTGACAGTTCACCTGCCGTAACCACAGCTGGAATAAACATTACCATGCAATGAAAATGTGTGGCAACAAAGAAAGAGAAAGAAGAGACGAGAGCAGAGAGAGAGAGAAGAGAAAAACCAACCATAAACCAAAAAGAGATCTACAGGAAGAAAAAAATCTCCTGCCTACTGTCAGGATTTCTATTTTCAGGCTGGGCTTCTCGCTTTGCTGGCATCAAAACCAAACAGCACTGGCTGTGGAACAGCTCGATCTTACTTTGCAGTTTGTGCTGCCTTCAACGCCACCAACGAGGAAGCGTGACTTTGGCCAGCACAAAACAGGAGCCCTTTTCCATCCTCAGGCCGCAGGACAGTGACAGGAGCATCCTCCACCTCTCCATCCAGAAGCGCAAGGCAAGGTCAAGCTCAGACTTTGCTCCTGCTTTGAACCAGGCTTTGCAGCAGATGGCAAAAGTTATGCCTGAGCTCTTCACACAGCTACAGATGCCAGTTTTCATGGCCAGTAGCCAGGAGGATAATAAACAGCACTATTTCTTCTTGGCGTGCCATTCACCTGAAACCCTTCTCAATAAACATGTTCTAAGCTAGAAAAAACTCACCGTGTCTCATAGATGGGAAGGACATTGTCCAACTGTCATAACTCACTAGGGAAATGACTCTAAATGAAACTCACTTTTGATTTATTTTGGCAGCTCAACTTCTGTTTATTATTCATTGGTTACAAAAGAATATTATGGGACTTTAATCATACGACTGGAGCCTTACAGAAACTGTGGCATGACCTTTTTTTTTTTTAAATATATAAAATTACACAGCTTAAGACATAAAACTTAACCCTTATCCATTCACCATCTTAAAATGTACTGAAATCTAACACTAGTCTGATCATATTTCAGAATAATGGAAAAAAAAACAGGAGATAAAGCTTAACCATGCAGGAAAGAGTGAATATAATTGAAAGATGGTCCCTACAACATTGGGGATTGTGACACCAAAAAAGCCCTAAAATATTCTATAGACTCAGGCCTAATCAGTTATTAAGAGCTTATGTGATTTGCTCTCAAGGCTCAGCAAAGGCAGTCAATGCTGTCCCAGCAGCAGAGGCACATCAGCACCAACCATGAGCCGAACCTGAGCACTGAGGGCAAGGAAGCAGCATGCAATTTGATGTCTGGAGGCAAGAGTATATTTAAATAAATAAATTTAAAAAAAAAAAAGAAATAAAAGTGCCTACGGTAGGAGATCTGAAAGCATTGACTACCTTAGGTTAGTGTCAAACAAAGCCACCTCCACACAAATGGGTGGAGGTAAGAAAAGAGGTTGAAACAACACTGCTGCTTATTAAGCATGTTTATGCAAATACTGCATAAAATCACCTCCCTGCCTGCCAGGCACTCGCAGAGCTGAGGAGGAGACAAGCCGTCGACCCCAGTGACACCAGTTGCCCTGTAGCTCAGGACACAACTAAACAGGCACTGGAGTAGCTGGGGTGACCCCAGCAGCAGGGGAGGACCACACTCCCCCCTACTCTCTGCCACATGCAGCACCTGCATTACTCTCTTCTCCTCACCATCCATCTTCATCTCTTTCTTCTTCCCTAGATCAATTCTGCAAAGTGTTTCCTGCTCTTTATTTAAAGTTAAAACAAACCAACAACAGTATTGCACATACTTCCGTCTATGACCTTGTCAAAGCCAATAACCCGTGGGCATTTTCCTATGCCAGACACATCCTTCTCCTTCCACAGCCTTAACCACCACCAGACACTGCAGCACACGCACAGGGCAGGGCGTCCGAGCCTCCCCACAGCTGAGAGCCAAGACATTTATTTTCACACACAACGAGAAAGGACAGCACTGGTTACCAAAGGATGGGAGGGCTAATTGAACTGTCTGCTGCTGTGCTGGGTTCAGGCTGGGCAGCAAGAATATATCTGTATTCTTTAACCACAGCAGCTGCCATCTCTTTTCTTGCACTGCTGTAGTTATGAAAAAAATAATAATAAATAATATATTACTGTTCTCACGGAGCAAAGAAGCAGGAGCCAACCAAAGCAATCCAAGTTATCAACCAGTATCTTTAGCAACGAGAAACAAGCAAGGCTTTTCCCAGGCCAGAAAACCTCCCTTTTCCCTTCTTGTTAACACTTAACTTTGTTCTAGCACTAATTGAGCCAGACTCTAATATAGGAGGAGATACTAAGTGACAAACTGATCTTTTCTTTACAACACAGGCTCTACACATTCAATTGCAGTCAATTACTTTGTGCATGTGAGTGCACAGGGCAGGAAGGGAAAGACGGACCAGAGATAACAGGAAGAAGTACTTTTTTCAGATTCAAATTACAAAGCCACAAATCTTGGCATTCCCTCTGAATTCTTGATTCCTTCAGAAATAGATTTTGCCTTTACTGACTCGGGCACCCACATCCAGGTTGCACGGATACTGCAAAGGGTTAAACTCGACTGCAAAGGCAGAAGCTACTCTATTACAAGGACAAAAGCCTGATAGGTGAAACAGCTCCAGCCAAACAACCAGTAAAGGCATGTCAGCAACTGTCAAAAAAATTACAGCCAGTCCACGCAGAAGGTTTAGCAATAAACACAACTGAAGAGCGACAAATAAAACCGGAGTGTGTTAAATGCTCGGTGGAAAAATCTATGGGAACTTTTTATACGGCACCCTAAGGGCAAGAGAGGAAACTACGCCACAACTGGACGGCAGCTCTCAGCAAGGTCAGCCCAGGGTCCAGCTCAGCAGCAGCTCTGAGAAAAACCCTACGGAGGAAAAAAAATAATAAAAAAAAAATCAGAGAGCACTGGCTCCCCAGAAACTGCAGGCACAGCTTGAACCGCGTACTGTTACAACTGAACCACAACATCTCCTGCATTCCCAGCCTCTCCCAAGGCATCCGAAATAGCCCAAGTCTGGGACTCCCAAGGAAAATTTTGTTACGCCCTGCAGAGGAATGTTCCACCCACGACTGTTGTTTCCTTCCATAAAAGGATCATTAGTGAGATAATTTCTGAAGTGCATGGTATTGTCTACAGATTTTACTGAAATATCGCACCAGGAAGGGGAAGCCAAATGAGCCAGACTATTTTAAGGCTTTTGCATTTGGAGGAAATTCTAGGGCAAAATTTCAAGAAGGCAGATGCTTTGAACTGGGAAACGTTACCCTTTGCGGAGAAGGGAGCATTCCTGTCTTTAGAGCTGCTTCAATAACTCTTTTGGGGCCACGTCTATTTGATCGACCTTATTTTTAGATTTAGAATCTCCTTTTTCAGACACCTAAATACTATTTTATATGAACATGTGTATGTGATCAAGGCTATTTGGGAAACAGCTTAAGAAGTTAAAGACTGGCTATAAAAAGCTACTCTTACATCCTTCTCATACCTACAGTTCACCTCGAAGACCTGCTCAATCATCTCGGCACCCAGGTGGAGCACAGACATGTTATCCCAACCACTGCCACTGCCACACTACCAGCCAGAAGGGACAGGAGCCTGGATCACAGGCAGGACAGAGGCTGGATCTGCACCAAGGATTTTGAACACGCTATCCCCAAGGTCTCCTTTTCCTTAAGAAGCATGGAGAGCACCTTCCCACAGCTGCATACTGCGTATCCCTCACTGGGTCTGACTGGGATTAAGATTGTTCTAACTGGGAGAATAACAGGCAGCACTATTCAGACACGTCTCTGCTGGCAGCACTCCCTCACCATCCATGATCAGTAAAACGTTACCCTGGTCTCAAAACCAAGGCTGGGCTCCCCTCTCCTGGACGGCTGCAAAGGTGCAGCTCTCAACAAGGCTCTGTAAAGCACTGCTCCTCCACACCAGAGGGAGAGTTGCTTTACTTAGTTGGTAAATTACCCCTTCCCCAAAGGGAAAGCAAACTGTTAGAGGCTAAACACCTTTAGTTCATCTTCTAGGAACCTGCCTGGTATCACTCGTCTCCAAACATGCTACCAAAAAAAGAGATTAGAAAGGCTGATGGCAGGTCCAAAGCCCCAGTGATTTGGGCAGCACTGGAACCAACAGCCTACATGTGAGATTCCCAACCCCTTGTTTGGCAGTTCAGGCTGGCGGGAGATGGAAAAGCCAAAGATGAGCTTCCTGAATCAGCTTCTGGATGCTCTCTCAACTGCAAGGGCAAGAGGGCTGGCAACCGCCCCAGCGTGCAGCTCTGCATTCCCAGGCAAACCCGAGGCAGGCAGGACACAGCTCACACGGACAACGAGAGAGGGGCTCAGCAGGGAACCCCCTCCTGGCTTGCTCTGACCTAAAAAAAGAACTTTTTCTTTCTTCTACGACTGCATCTGAGGTTTATGTTTCCTTTGGAAGGAAGTCAGAGATTGAAAGGATGTTTATGAAAACTATTATTTACTCTCCAGAGAAGAATGGCTCCTCTAGCTCCGATACCACACAGTCAAGGCAATTCTGGCAAACGCTGATTACATTTTGTATAGTTGTTAGAAGAGAATGTGACTGAAGAAAAAAAGCTTTTGCAAAACACTTTCCAGGTCCAATCTTGCAAAAAAATAAACAAGATCCCAAGCTTCCACTGAAATTCAAGCCGCTGCAACCGAGTTTATATACATTTTTATATACATTTTTATTTACAGCACACACTTTGAAGGACACGATGGACTGCATTGTTCCTCTTGGAACGTGTCAAGGGATGGAAATATGTCAAAAGACAGGAATGACTTTTCAAAAGCTTGTGTGCTGTGAGTACCGTGCACTACAGGCTACAGACATCACATACAGTAAGAAAGCGTTACAAATGGAAAAACATATCTGGAGATTCAACCTTTTGCTGTGTCTGGTTTTAAGCTTTGTTTCAAACCTGTTGCAAAAGCTTGTTGCCAACTGTTTCTTTATTAAGTCAAGGTCGGTTTGCAATTGTGGTTATTACAATAAAATGCAATAACGATCATCATCCTGCACTTCCTAAGGAAGAGGTTCACAGGATGACACTATCTATCCATATGTATGCTTCAATCAAATTTTGCAGTGAAACATTTGTCTTGAGGATACAAATTTCCTCCAAATTTAATAAGAATATAAGAGCAGTAGAAGAAACTAATTTTATTGTGGGATCAAACTACAAATTACTACCAGAAAAGTACAAGCTCTGGTGTCTGTCTTAGAGCCTGCTTCTACCTTGCAAAGCAGCAAAGTGAGGGAAAAGGGGAAAATTCACAGCTAAATATGGGAATATTTGTGATTAACTGCAGCCCCAGGCCACTTGAAAGATGCCCTGCACAGATACGCCACATAGACATGCATGTTTGAAGGTTTTCACTTGGCCAGAAGTTTAATTGGTTCCTTTACAACCAAACTAAACGAAGGGCTGCACAGATAGATCTGCCTCCCTGGTACTTCAGAGCAGGATACTGTCCAATTCCATCTGTACATGCTTTGGAGAACTTCAAAGGGATTAAAGAGTGAGAAAGCACAGACATAAGGCAAAGCTCTAAACAAAGCTTGCCGAATCGCCATAGCACAGAGACTCTTTGTTATCCCACAAGCACAGCTGACGGCGGCACTGCTTTTGTTCATCTCTCACCACCTTCATCCTTGGGACCTGCAAGTTCTGTGGCTCTCTGGCCAATTCGCAGCCACAGCTCTTCTTGATCCTGCTTTTTTGTGGTCTGCTCTGTCACCCCGAATGGGCCCAAAAGGCTACAATAGCGCCAGTTTTCCAGTGACACCCAAACTCTCTAAGTACTGCACTAGTTTCCATTCCTTCCCCCCTTTCTGAAATTGCCTCCCCACTTGATTTCTTGTCTCATCCCTGCACAGTGATTCCAGGCAGCACCACTCCTAGGTATGCCACATCCCAAGCACATCCCCGGTTTAACTGCAGTACTCAGGAAACCATACAAACACTAAACTCGTTCTGCTAGGAGAGGTAAAAATCTTGCATTATTTTTTTTTTTTTTAAAGCATTAAAAAGGCACAGAGAAGTTAAATAATTCACTCGGGGCCACAGACTCTGTGGCAGAGGCAGGATGAGCAATATATGCCAATGGGTACCGCAGCAAGAAGTGGAAAATACAGCCATGACTATCCCATCCCAGCAACCTCGTTTTAAATCTGGTATTAAAAAGATGAGTCAATGTTGACAATGAGGAAAGCAGCACGATCGATGATTCAGGACATTAGCGTTCCCGACCTAAACCAGAACAGTCACAGGAAATACAGCAGCACTGGGTGATACCTCAAAATCAGATAACGCATGGCCCCAGCTCAGTGCTCACAAACACCGCAGCCACGGCCGAGCTGTTCAATACCATACTCCGAGCAAACACATCTGTCAAGCAAAAGACAAGTGAGAAACTGATAGCTGAGCAGGACACGCGAGATGAACTGGCAGTCAGTCATCAGGCTTAGTCACCAGCAACTCAGGACACTTCGGCAAACAGCCTAGTTAAAAGGCTAAATAGCCTTTTATTGATCCTTACTCAGTAGCAAATGTGCTTGTACCTATTTAATCCTGTTCATTTTATCATTAGCTTCGGAGTGGCACAACCACAAGCCTCCTGGTTTTGTTTTTGATTTTTAAATCAATTTATTGTTCGCTTCCTTTTGGAGGGTGACCAGAAGGCAGGCTAGAGCAGCTGTTCAGTGAGCAGCTCCCAAAGCCATTAGTGGAAGAGACAGCAGAAACACCTCCCTGACAATGAGAGGGGGTTTCTGCCTCCCAGAACCATTCCTCAGTTTAGCATGGCAAGATGAGAACCCTTGGCATTACCGGAGATGAGATGCACGTACCTGCCTGCCATCCTGTCCCACGTTGGTCTGTCCTCTCACTACAGTGCGAATGTTGTCATCCAGCCTCCTGCAGAAAAGAATCTATAATGTCAAACTCATTCTCTAAGTGCCTGACCCAACAATCATGGGAACCTTGAGAGCTACAGAACAGATTTAAAATAAAAAAAGCTGGTATTCCCAATGCTAAACTCACTTTTTTTCCCCCCCTCTCTCTCTGTAGAGCCTCACTATATTACATAATTCAATAGTCCTGTTGCAAAAATAAAAATCATCTCCTAATTGAATCATGTCTTCTTGCATTTCTCTTCCCTGAAGCAACATTGTCAGTTTTCATTTCCACCTTCCACATATTAAAGTGCTGTCTCAATCGTTTCAGGCTGGTAATGCCAGACTGCACAGAAAATTTAAGTATTTCCTGCACACTTACACTGATTTTGTACTTTTAGTACCAATAACGATAACAAAAAGATACATGAGAGTTTTTACATTGCTACTTTGACGTCACAAACAGAATAAATTCTCAGCAACCCAATCTTCTGGGTAGCTTGTTCTCTCAGCCTTCAAACTGTACTAAAATTTGGTACTTGTTGATTCTTAGTTCATTGTTTTTTCAAAGCTTTACTTTGCAACCCATCAGCTAAAATAACCTGAAAGGCATGTATTACACAATAGGGGCAAAGTATAAAAAAGAATTTTAATTACAGGAGTAGTTTTTGTCTCTGTCTCACTATTAGACTTGAGAAAGAGCCTATTCATGCCTTTAAAGCAATTCAGTTCCTATCAGCTATAGTGCAAAGGCTGTGTGAAACCTCAGTGATCACCAGACTACTTGCCACTTGAGATGTAATGAAACAGAGAAATATTTACCTTATTTTCAATCTGATTTTGTTCACAACTTCATCGATGTTTGCCAAAGACTACAACATGAAAAAAACCAACAAGAAGTGAAATAGGGAACCCTTTTCTGTGACACATATCAGCTGTGACACCTAACACTTTCTCATGCCTGGCGCTTTACCCAGAGGAGAGCAACAACTTTGTTTCACAGATGGAGGTACCAAGACACACTTCGCAACTCCACTGCTCCTCGGGTCACATAATGAAGAGCAGCAGAAGACAGGGCAGGTCAAGGTGCAGCCCTGAAGGTCCCGGAGGCTCCCCACTTCCCACCCAGCCCTGAGCAAGCAGGATGCCTTGAGCCTTGTCTTGTCAGCAGAGCTGCTCCCAAAATGCCGTGGTGACAGTGACCTCCAGTGGGCAATGGGGACAGAGCCCTCACCTTACCCGGCCAGAGACCCTCCTGCAGAGCCCAGATACCCAGCAGAAGGCTGGAGGAGGGCTGGCTGCTGCTGGAGTGGGGGCGTCACAGAGGAAATAGCTCTCCACCACTGGCAAAGGGGAAAACACCACACCAGCAAGCTGACTAGAAACAGCTGAAAGCCCAAAAAGCCGGTGCCTGCAGAGGAGCTGAAACAAGATAAATGCTGGAGCTGCCTCACAACCCAGTCTTCAGCTGCAGAAACACCTCATTTTTCCAATAGTTTAGTCCAAAAGTGCCCCTGGGGCTGATTTGGGGAAGACAAAGTACGGATATGAGCCCGGGGCAATCTCATTCATTACATCTCAAAAGAAACAATAGGTTTCCAACAAGGGCGACTCTCCAGTGACATTTCACAGGCAACACCTGCCTTATTTGGCTAAAACCCCTGAGGATTTACCAATGATTAATACATGGCAAGTTATTAAATGTACTACAAGAGAAACCTCCATATAGAAAACTAATTTATTTCTACAGATCAAAGCAGGACTTTTAATGCAGCAAGCACTTTGGGTGGAAAGAAACTTCATAATGACAGTGAGCCTCGTGAGATGTCAGTTTAAGATGTGATTATTGTTATAGTCATACTACCCGTGCTACTGTTTAAAAGAAAAGGCTCGTTTAAACACGCCTTCAGTCACTTATTATCAGGTTACCCCTTGCACTAAGGTCTGTATCACGAGCGCTACTTACTTGCTCAGTGGGAAAGAGAGTATTAATATACTCCACGGCGTTGAAATCTGCTCTGTCC
Organism: Tringa tobata; assembly: GCA_033628505.1. Taxonomy (NCBI): domain Eukaryota; kingdom Metazoa; phylum Chordata; class Aves; order Charadriiformes; family Scolopacidae; genus Tringa; species Tringa tobata. The sequence continues at coordinate 335,056 of JAHREE010000483.1, forward strand.
AGTGGATCTTGGCTGGGAAACACCTGAAGAGGAGGAGGAAAAAAAAAAAATACATTCAACAATACATCATCATTAATTTCTGTGATTTTACACACTACTACCTTTAATTACTTCAGCACCCACTTCCAATTGTGTTTCACAGCATTGTTCTAATGAGCACACACAGAGAACAGTCAGGCCTCTGCCCAGGAGCAAAGCACCTACGTAAAATTCCTGTGGATATCAGTCTGGGTAAACACAGATAATATACACGCACACTTCCAAGTACAGCCCCAGCACAATCGATCACGAGCAAGGAATTCTGAAGACACATGAGCCATTAATTATGCATCCCAAACCATGGTGATGCTGTTGCTGTTATCTGCAAAGGAAACCCCCCGCTGAGGCACTGCCCTTATCTTTGCCGGGGCTTCGCAAGGCCCTGTGGTGAGAGATGGAGGATTTGCTTTCCACAGCCACGTAATAGGAAACATGAGGAATTAAGAAATGGTTGTACAAGTTCTCTGGAGACTTGGGTTTGCCACTTTCACATGAAAAAGAGAGAGAGAAACAGCAACTGCTGAGTGATTCTTCCTACCCACAGGAAAGGGGAAAGAGCAGCTGTGGTGCAAACAGATCTTATCTCTCCTCAGAAGTAGCTTAAATGATGGAAACGCAGCTGCCAGGCTTTGCTTTTTGTCCTCACAGACTAAAATATGCTGTGTTCCCCTCTCTGCTACCATATCCCTTCTGTATTTATACAGCTCTGCACTCCACCGTTAAAACCCTGCCTAGCTCACACTGCAGCATCACCCCTGCACCACTTACACTGTTTTACGTATTTTGCAGCGTAAAAGCAGTGATTTTGCGAGATCATTTAAACAGAAGCAACTTCTCCCTCAAACAGGCCTCTTCAGCAGCTGTCCCAAAGCTACTCCTGTGGCCAAGGAGAGGCAGGTGGCAGTTAAATGCTCATGAGGTCATGCCCCAGCAAAGAAGGTGCTCTGACGTTAGCCCACTTAGCCCATCAGCACAATTGCAGCACCACAACCAGCCTGTCCTGCTCTGGGCTCTCAACTCCTGCAGGTTCAATTAATCCCAGACCTCCTCAAGAGCTAAGAGCAGCTGAAGCAAGTGGGTGGGATGGAAGGCAGGCTAGGTCAGGAACTCCACTCTCAAACCACAGATAGAGATCAATGCTGCAGGCAGCTGTACCAGCTGAAGTTGCTACTCCCTAGTCTTCGTCACAACCCATTAATCACAAATGACTACCCCACAATTTGTGAGGCACCAGTTTGCGTGTTCTTCCAACCCCGTTTCAGGCAGAAGTCACCTGAGCCAGTTCTGCTCATTTAACTAGAGCCTGACTAAGGAACAGTCCTGGGAACAACAGATGATTGGGTTGGTAAATGCCAGTGATGAAAGGCAGGAGGTCACATCATCCTCAACATCTCCTCTTGCTCAGGATGTAAGTATCTACCTGTAGCCTCATTACCTGTTAAAATAACTCAGTCAGAGATATGGCAGATTCTCCACTGCTCAAAGCCTCAAGTCAAGACTGTCTCTAAAAGACGTGTTTTAACTTGGAAAGACACTTTGTGCTTGATGAAAACATCATTAGATAACTCCACTTGGTTGTACAATGTTAGAAATCACACCAGGCATCTCTGGCTTTCAAACATACAGGCTCTAGAAAGCGCAGAGGATTCTTTTTTTTAGTCAAGTTCCAGGTCTCCTTTAGAAGCTGACATTTAATTCAGCAATTCTCAAGACTTCAGCTAAAATTCGCCAACAAGTTCACTGCAAGATGTGCCAACCCATTGCAAAGATAAGAGTCTGTGGGGTGTCTCTTTCTTTGGAGCAGTAATATTCCAAGGCTGGCACAGCACCCCCAAAGAAAACGTGCTACCTTCCTCACCTTCTGGTGCTGGGCCTGAAGTGCAGCACCAGCCACCACGGGTCTGCCCTGGTTCTTTGAGGAGAGCCCCAAAAGCGACCACAAGCCTCAATGCTCCCGAAAGTGAGAAAACTTTAAGTGACACTTTGAAAGACAGGTCCTGTTTCTGTCCACAGACTTCTCCTACGAGAAGGAGCTCTGTGGACAGAAGGGCTGGCTGAAGTCAGTGCAAGCTCAGTCAGACTCCAACAGACACGTGATTTTACCCTGGTTTCTCATGGGCTTTTGCAGGGCTCCAAGTGCCACAAAGGGTTTCAGGGAACACTGAAGGACTCGGGCCGGAACACAATATCGATCACAAAAGTCAAGCCAAGACTTATCCCGACTCCAAGCGAGTCGCAGGCCATTTGGCTCCATTAAGACACTTTACATACCCAATAACAAGGACTCAATGAGAAGACAGAGAAGAGACGTGCCCCGGGAAGCTTGGCGATGGGGAAGCCATCAGATGAGATATGCTCGGCTGCGGCCAGCCGCAGGACCAGCCCTCGCACCGCGGCGGAGGGTGACAACCCCCCAGCACTGAGGTGACCCGGAGGACCCGAGCCGGTGGCCAGCGCAGCCCGGGGACACCGGCAGAGCCCGCCCTCCCCGGAGGCTGAAGGAGCTCTCCCCCCACGCCAGTCACCCGGGCCGCACCCGTCCCTAAGCACGGACAGCTCGGGGCTTTGCGGGGCCCAGGAGCGAAAGGCGCGGAGCCCGCTGAGGGACCGCAGAGCACACTGAGGGACCGCAGGGCCCGCCGGCGCCCTCACAGAGCGGGCACCCGGGCCGCGCCCACACCCGGCCCCTCACGGGGCAGGCCCCGCCGCACCCCGGGGCCCAGCC
>JAHREE010000483.1:367777-408539 GCA_033628505.1 Tringa tobata
GCTTTAGAAAATGGATTCAGTCCCCATGGGGCCAGCATTTTATGAAAACGCAGGGGCCAAACGATTTGCTACTGAACCTGACAATACATTTACCTACTTACATATTAAAACACATATCCGACATGGAAATCTCATCTGCATTAAGTCTGCTGGGTGAGTAATTGAAATTGCCGCGAAGGAAACACTCGGAATACACCAACCGCGGGAGAAGTGGTGGGATTTATTGCTGGTTTTTTACCTTTTCAGAAGAAAGCTCCAGAAATCTGGTCCAAGAAACATTCCATAACAGTGACTCCCACCAGCTGTGAGAGTGACCTGTGGGTGTCTGGGGCAGGGGTAAAACAACAGTTTTTGGAAGTCCCCCCGAAGGACTGCAAATCTGAGAGAGATGCCATTGAGGGAATATTCAGGAAGCTAAAATTTCTCATGAGATGCACAACAACAGGGGGCAATTCCTATCTGACCATAACTGTAACATTTATCAGCCCTCCCCATCCCATCAGAAGGAGAGCTAACGTCAGAGGAGTTCAGCAAAGGCAGGACCCCGCAGACCGGGAGCTGCACACACAACGGAGAATTATTTCTGAGCAGGCAGGACACAAGGCATGACTCTCTCTCAAGATAGTGCTGCACCCAGAAGCAATTTAATATAGGTGGGTACGGTACAGCCCACTGACTGCACTTGGACTATGAATAGAGGCATTCAAGTAAACCCAAATAAAGGCCAATAACTCAACTTATATTTTACACTGAGTTTTTGAATGCCGCAGGGGCCAACACGGGACTAAAACAACAAGAGATCTCACTCTCTTGCTGCTTTCTACGACTCAGGAACGTAAAGCAGTTGGGGAAGACAAGGTCTTCTGTTGTTTCAGCTCCCAGCCTTACAAAAACCAGTGGAAAAACCATTCTACGTGCATGCTGCGCTCATAACCCAAGGCACCACCAGGATGCTACCCTGGACACTGTGAACGGGCTACACACTCTCGCTGGTGCATAGGGCAGCTCCAAAGGGGGCTTCAAAGATGCTTGGCAGCATCAGAGCCACGCATTTGGGAAAAAGCAAGTCAGACTACCTGGATCCAATTTTTCATTAGGTGGAATACCCACCATGGTGATGAGCTGAGCTCTGTTTGCAGAAAGCTTTTGCTAGAGCTGGTGCAGCAGCCTGTGCAGGGGTCAAGGACAACCTGGAGTCCATGGGGAACAGCAGGAGGGTTTCCTTCCACCCCTCTCCCTTGTCTCCTGGCACCCTCCCCTACCCTGGACCACGGTGGGTAAACAGAGCCCAGCCCAGCCTCACAAAGCCTGTGTGGTGCCAGGGCAGGAAGGGAGGTGGGACGGCCATGCCTCCCACGCAGGGGTGCAGTTTAGCCTGCTTCCCCATTTCAATGAGACTTTGAGGGATCTCAGTTCATCCTCGTGGAGAGGTTCCCACTTTATACAGGAAAACCATGATAGATAAGCAGAAGGGTTCAGGCTCAAACCTGCCCAAAATTCCAGGCTCAGCATCTCTGGGAGAGCAGCTGAAATGCAGGGGTAATATGGGAGCCACCCTGGCAGAGGAAGGGGTCAGGGCGCAGGGGAACAGCAAATATTTACATTTTCAGGTCAGCACACAATGAAAAGAGATATTTAAGGAGCCAGTGGCTGCAGCTAGAGGGAAAGCTGTTGTCACTGTCTCCCTGGCTACAGCATGCCTGGTGCTCAAGTATCCATGTCTGGACACCTTATTTACAGAAAGCCCCAGTGAAACTGGCAGCCGTCCTGCAGTGCTCGGCCGAAACTGGCACTGGAGAAGTTTGTGATCAGGCCGGGGAAAAGACGGATGAATTTGGAAAGCTCTTACCTCATGGGAAGGTAATTAGGCAGCAAACTGATGGCTATTTAAAGCAGGCAAATCACTGTTCTTGGTTTAATGTCAAGGAACAGAGCTGAGGACAGCACCTGAGGTCACCCCAGAAGGGGTGTTCGGAGAGGACCCCAAAGAGGGATTATTTCTCCTGTCACTCTCCCCAGGCCCTTGGCCACCTTTGGCAGCACTCCTCCTCCCCTGCAGACTGCATTAACCCTGAGCCAGCCTGTGCTCACCTCCCCGATGCCGCATGGGAACGGCTAAGAAACAGGTACGTTGCAGCAAGATGCTTTAACCACAGGGAGAAACTGTATGTACGTACAGAAGACCTCCTTGCGAGCTATTCACCTCACACGTCTCTACGCTGCAGTTTGTCCCCTGCAGGAACAAGGTGCTGGTCCCCAGGAGGGCTGCTGTGAGCTTTTATCATCTCTGGGACGCTTTGAAGCCACCCAGACAGAGCCTTTCCCCTGCCCCTCCGAGCAGCCGGGGCTGCTGGAATTCTGGCACTGGCACGTACAGTAAAGGCAAAGCCATGGTTTACATCAAACACACGCTCTTCTGTAATTCATGTCACTAACATAAACCAGATGCCATCTTCCTCAGTCTCTGCAGAGAACGATGGCCTGCCTTTGCGATACATAAAACAGCAAGAAAATGAAATTTAAACCTTCAAGAAAAAGCCAAATAAATAAATCAGTAATTAGGCAAAAAACATCCAAGCCAAAAACAGCTTCCAAGTTTCCAGGAAGAATTAGGTTGTTTATGGAAGTCCTGTTTCAACTAACAGCCTGCCTGGCAGGTGGTAGGAATGTGAGTTTGTGGAAAGCAGAAACATGAAGCGGCTCTGCCTGGGGCACTCTGCTTTGCTTTGCCATTTTCTTGTTTTAGTTAGAGGAGACATTACAAATATTAAAAAAAAAAAAAAAAAAGGAGAGCTGTGCATCAGCGTGGCCTTCCCTACCTTGAATGCCATAGAGTCGATTCAGGCGCGACCGTCGTGCCTCGTCGGCGTACGGCACCGCTACCCAGGGCATCTCGCTGAAATACTGCTTGAAGGAGTCCTCTGACCTGTGCAAGGGGAACAGGACATGGGATCCAGGGTGAAGCTCCTCCGCCTGCAAACCTCTTTCTTCCTCTCCCCATTAAAAACCTGGTCTGCAAAGCCCTTCATCCCTTCTACCAAAGCCCACCCAATAAGAGCTGCCAGCAGACAAAACCCGGGGAGAGCTAGACCAGATTTAAATCCCCCAGTCCTTCAGGAAGGGGTCCATGGTGCATTTTTCCCCAATAAAATATTTAAAATTCTCTAGGGCATCTGAATGCCCACAGTGACAGCAGCAGCTCGAGCATCCCTCTGATCTCAGACCCACAAAGCAAAATACAGAGCTGCTCCACGGACTGAGCCTGGTCTCAGCCCACCACTGCCCTCGCTAACCCCCCTCTGCACTTGGCTGCTGGGCAGAGGACCAGACCAATCTGCTCCAGCCCTAATCTAATTTCCTCCTCAAATCAAACCTGCAATGCTCCAGTAGCTTCCCAGCTTGGGGGCAGCCTGCTCCGCCTGCACAGGGTGTTGGCGCTTCCTTACCTGTCTGCGCTAACGAAGAGGATCTCAAACTTCTGGCCTGCCTCCTTGATTTTCCGGTAGGACTCCACCAGGACCCTTGTGAGGCTTCGACACGGAGGGCACTGCAAAACACAACACATGCATCAGGACATCGTCTCCTCCACAGGGCCAGACTCACACCCAGCAGGTCCAGATGACCCAGTGGCCATGATAAGACAGATGTGACCCATCTTCATGGTGTACTGGGCAGCAGCCCTCAACTTGGTTGAGGTTTATGGCCCATAAATTGCCAACAAAACCTCTTCCATTTTTAAAATGTGACCACTCTCTCCCTTCTGAAGGGCCAGCTGAGGATGACAGGCCACTGCAACACTGTGGCTTCTTCCAGAATGGCCAGAGCATCTTAACTGGTTCAACACCAACCAGCCAGAGGTCTTTACCTTCCAACAGAGCTCTGCAACACGACCTGCAGGGGAACCCCCAGAGAACCTCCCAAGCTCACTCAAACTGCTCTGCAAAACTCCTACTACTCACCCAGTGTGCAGAGAAATAGACTCCAACGTGCGAGCCCTCCAGGGCGGTGCTGTCTAGTGTCTGGCCATTGTTCCTTAGCAGAGGCCCAGCAACAACTTCACTGAAGGGTTTCGGCCCCCAGGGGAACTCCAGACCTGGAGAGGGGTTGGGATGAGGGTGGAAAGAAGACACAAAATAGCAAGATGCTCAAAACAGCATTTACAGTTTCAAAAAGTTCCACCATAAAACCCCATCCCACCTCCTGAAAAGATGCGGGGGAGCCAGGAAAGCCACGCCGTGCACCCCAGCCAGGACCACCTCTTTCTCTCAGGTAGGCTGCACCCTCGCTCCAGTCGCAGCACCTTTGGCTTGCCAAAGCCTGTTCAGGTTTTGTGCCCCAAAAGGCATCTTTTCCTTATCAACAGTGTTTGTTTTAACGAGAGGGCAAGGTGGTACACGCTGAGGAATGCAGTCAGACTATTTGCCTTATACTGATACTAACATTCTATTTTATATATACACATATATTTATTTATTTATAAAATCTTACAGATATACATGTAAAAGATGGTTTATAAAAATATATAAAGATACAAAAAAAACCCCTATATATAAACTAAACTTAGACTAACCCTCTGCACCTCAAAGCAAGCATGTGTGCGTACACACAAACACATGCTCTGAATCATCTGCTGCCAGCTCCCGGAGCAATCAATCCACGTTCTCAGCCAGGGAGGAGGAAACATCACAGATGGCTCAGGCCACAACATCTACTTACTGCACAGTTCCTGCCACCTGAATTAAAGACTCAGTCACCGCGCTCGGTATCTACTGCATGAAGAAAGGAACGGTTGGTAATTCGTGTGCATGGACAGCCTAGCACTTGAAAGATGGGTTTGAAGAGTCTATGAGGAAGGGCAGATGTTTTGCTCATTTCAGTTTTTGCAAATTGGAATAAAATGGATTTAACATCAACTTCCAGTACAGTAAACCTCAAAAACACAGAATGGTAGCATTTTTCTGTTGCATTTGTAAATAATGGGGAATTCATTTATCCTAAAAAAATGTGATGTCAGTGATAAAGTCCCACTCAGTATTTTGGAAGGATTCTGCTCCCAAGCTACGGCAAGTCTGGGCCCTCAGTCTGCCTGTCCATGTGCCTCCATCAGGGAAAAATCCAAACTTAATGTTTCAGTTAGTCTAACTTTTTCCTCATTAGCACTTCAGACAAAATTCCTGGAGGGGAAATCTTTGTTCTTTCCAACAAGTAAAACCAAAACACAAGATCTGGCAGGAACGATGCAGAAAATTTTATGCTGAAAATAATACAGTGCCTTGATTAGTTGAGTATGACAACAGTTGTTTGTTTCCTTTTTTCTTCCTCCCACCCCCCCACTTCCAAGGCAATTAAAAAAGAACTGAGATGAAAAGGCAGCCGTGTGCCCGTGTTCCTATGGCACGTGGGACTCCAGGTCTCACCTTCTGGGTCATCTCGGATCACCAGGAGGCCATTCCTGCAAACCACCTTCCCGGTGGAGGCATCGATAAATATCAGGGAAGGAATGTTGGAGACTCTGTACTTGTTCCACAGTTTCAGCTGTAAAAAAGATTGGGAGAGGGGAAAAGTAAATTTAGCAGCGCGAAGAGGCAGATTTTGGGGTGTTAGCATCTTTCAGACCAGAGGTCAGAGCTAAGCACAGTAACAGAGTCGGGTGCTTCAGTAACGCATACGAAGGCATCTCCCCAGAGCTGCTGGGCCAACCTGGACCTCCAGCACCCGCAGAGACACGATGTGTCAACACCATCCCCTCGGTACCATGGGCGAGACCGGCGTTTGTCTCCTGCCTGTTGTGGGCTTGTCTGTGAGCACAGGTAAAGCTTCTCCTCCTGCTGCGTTTGCCTCTTTGCAAGTAAAATGGGGCTAATATTTACCATACTTTGAGGTCTTTGTTTAGAAGACATGGTAAGCACAAATACTTTTAATGCCGCTCCTCTGAAGCAATTTGTAATACTTCCCTGGCTGCTTCCTCCCTTCCCATTTCAATGTTCATTAAACAAACAAGCCCTGCCAGGCGCAGCCACGCTGAAAACAAGGCCAACACACAGAAACACAATTCTTCTGCAACTGGGGCTTCCCGGGTTTGTTCCCAGGAGCTGATTAATGGGTTTGACATCAGCCTGGTGGCCGTGTAGCCCAGCTCAGCTCATCTATCCCACACTGCCGGACTCGCAGCGGTCCCCTCCGACCACGGGCAGAAGCCACGGAGGCTGTGATGGCCACGTTTTGGGCATCCTGGTCTAGATGTTGCTGTCTGCTGGTCATTATGCTCTGCAGCGACCTCGGCTCCGCACAACACCGGTGACAGAGTGCTCTGGGTGTCACACAGCCCTGGGCTGACGTTTCTCAGCCTATGCTTCTGGCACGGGATGATTTGGAGCTTAACCCACGCACAGAAGCTCACAGGGACGGGGAGGAACGAGACGACGACAGCGGCTGGCACGGCTGCAGACGGCCTCCACCTGCAGCTGGGAGAGCTGGTCTCCCCACCCTGCACCGAGGAGCTGCTGCGATCGCTGCATTGACTTACATTTTACATTTCTCCAAGTATTTCAACCTAAACAGCCCAGCGGCGAATTATCAAACTCTTAAACAAAAGCCAAACTATAGCCGAGAGCCAGAGGGGAAGGAAATGAATCACCACCTTTCCCCTAACGTCAAGCGCTGCTCTGCAAAGCCCCTCGGGCTCCGGGTGTTTACAGCTCGCTTGGGTTTGGAGAATAAAACCCAGCCCAGGGAGAAGGGCAGGAGGGGATCATGCAGAATCCCACCCAGCGCCAATGTGAAGGTGGGTTTGAGCACAAGACCCGGAGAAACCCTCACGCAACGTCCTGCTGCTTCCATCAGTATCTGGAAATGGTCCAGCGGAAACTGGACCCATGTGCTTTCCCAGAGAAAGAGGCCACATCCCTGATTTCCGAACAGATGCAATTCCATTTCCGAGATGGGAATGATCTGGGGAACCAGGCAAACGAGGGCAGGAATGGGATGCAATGTGCAGGCAGAGCAAACCACATCCCTTGGTTTGCTGACCAGAGATCTAGCTGAGGGGAAAGTCACATCCACATTCAGGTTTTAATAGCACTGTATTAAATATTTCTTCCAACAACTTTTTATAAAAGATATACCTGGATGAGTGACATGAGCCAGTCTGCTTGCAAGAAGGTGTCAGCAAAACCCTCTTGGGTCTGAGGGAAAGCATTAATACTCATCTAGGAAGACTAATTATTAACCTCCATCTATGAGGACCCAGACAAAGGCAACACTTTGTGTCCTGCCCACCAGCCTTCGATTTCCAATAGATGTATTTCTTGGGATGAGCTAACTCATTCATAATGCTGATTCACAAACCAAATGGCCTTGGGCATGAAAAAGGGGAAAAAAAAAAAAACATACTAAATGCAAACCAGCCCCCTCACAATGAGTCCCTTCAAACCACAGAAGGTAAAATCCACTTCTGTGAAGTTTAAAGGGTGGGGAAAAGCTCTTTATAAGGATCACAGGCATTTAAAAGGGTGTTGCAAACAATGAGGAAATTACAACTAGCAATTGGATCGTTCTCTTTAAATAGTTGCTTAGGTTTCACTTCATTTTACGAAGTCCTTTGTATAGGGCCAGCAGCTCCCCAGGGGCATCACGGCGGGTCCTGGCAGTTTTTCTTGGCTGAGGAAGTGGCAGGGTCTGCACTTCAGAGCCAAGAGGCTGCATCCACTGCCCGTGCTCAGAGGGACAGGGCTGAGACACCCCAGATAAGGGGTAAGACCAAACCAAACCTGCTGGAAGCACTGGCAGTCTATGGGCTCCAGCAGACTTGGCAGCTCTCACCAATAACTGGCCCTGGTTATTCTCATATATGCCATCAGGCCCCACTGGGCTCAAACTGCCTTTGCAGAAACTATTCTTGGCTGCCCAGACATCTATGGTACGGGTAATCTGCAATGCAGACTCTCCATCCCCATGAAATGGAGGGTTGCCACTTCTAACTTACCATTGAGGGTCCACAGGAGAATGCCTCAAGCAAGCTTGAAGCTAGGTGCGTGTCGAAAGGGTCAAAAAGCATCAAAAAAGGTCAATGTGACATCTGCTGCTCCTAGGGAAGCGTGTCTGAGACTTAAACCCAATGAACATCATGTCACGCTCAGTCACACCTTGGGTGAACGAGAAAAAGCAACCAGCACTGCCAGGTTTCACCTTGCACCCCTGCAAAAGCTGCAAGCATCACCCAGCTCCCAGACACCACCCCCCAAGCCAGCATGGGTCACCCCAAACCTTTCAGAGCTTTGTGCATGCTCAGCAGTCCTCAACATGTGCAAAACCGGGTTATCACCGAAACCCATCACACAACAGCAATGAACAAACACAAAAATTGTACGTAGGACGACTGGAACTGGGTTGCCGTTTTAAGCCTGGTTATAAAAGGCTTGAATTGCAAATTAGTGGTCTCGACGCACTAACCATATTAATTTTGCTGTCTGTATCAGAAAGTACATGAATGTGGTGTTTAAAGTGGGAGCAGTTTGGTTTGATGATCCTCCCGTGAGCTAGAAGAGCTGATGGGGAACGAGGAACGCACGCACTGCAGGATGAGTGCCAGGATCCACCACCATTCCTCTTCAGCCAGACAGGGCTTTCTGAAGCCTGTCAGACACTTGTGAAGGAAGCCTGACGGCTCCTTTTTCTGCAGGTCAGACCTGAAAGATCAGAACCTTGAGAGAAAATAGGCCTGGCTCATTTTAGCTGGGCTTTTTGGATAATACAGCTCATTATGGGATTCCCACACCACTATTTTGCAGCTGAACTGCAGCTTCAAGCGAAGACATCCCATCTCCACCTGAAGCCTCTGAACACCAGGATGACCTAACCCGTCTCGTGGCAAACTATTGCACTGGTTAGTTTTTCTCAGGGTAAAATCCTGAGGGTCTGCACCCTCGCAGGGTCTGGAAATGAGATGAGCTCCTCCTCGGTCCTGCTCAGCGTAAGCCTGCTGGTTGTGGTCCAGGCAGGAAGGGAAGCCCAGGAGGAAAAAAAGCATCTCTTGTACGAGTACCTGCACAACCTCGCGAAGGATCCTGTGTCGGGCTGGGCGTGGGACGAGGAAAGCAAATTATGACTTGCTCTGAAACCGCAGGATGATGGGATGATAGCTCAGGCAGCAGGGCAGAGTGCTGCCTCAGCAACTTTTAAAAGCTGTTTTTCCTGCCGTGAAGAGGATGACATAGAAATAACATACTCCACACTCTGAGGATTTGATCATCCATTTAAAGAGGGGATCTCTGCTCCGCTTCCCAACAGCTGTTGCAAATCTGTGGGATCAAGCCAAAGCTAACACAGATGTGGAAATAATCTACGGACTATTCAGCCCGAGAGCAGCTGATCCTCTCGGAGCGCCCTTCGCTCCTGGTTCAGGCTGTGTGCCTGCTAAACTCCAAACTCACTCCAGAACAGCCGCTGGAGCAGGAGCGAGGAAATACACCCCCTCGCAAGACGCCGTACAGGCTTGATCAGCTTTACAGAAACCTCTCTGGCTCCTGTGCAGGTGGTGAAGTACAGCAGTCCAGTGGAAAAACCAGACTCACCAGATTCCTCCGGTAACCTTATCCCTCCGCAAAGCACCACCACGCAGTCCTGGAGGACCTGGAAACCGCAGCCCTTGGCTCCCTCTGCAACTTCATCCACGAGAGGCTTTAAAACCATGGCTTATTATTTGAGGTCTGAGGCAATCCCAAGACGTCAGGCCACGCAGCAGCACACGGCATCGGTCCCAAAGCTGCTCTCCGCGCCGGCGGCCGGCTCGGTTATTTCCCCCACCCTGGTGACTGGGAAAAGCCTGGCTGAAAGGCACGTTGGAGAGAAGTTTTGCAGACAGCCGCAGTAATTTTTCCAGATAAAGGTGTCAGACGAGAGGTCTCCCCAGCAGCCCGCGTTTCTGCACAGGGCTGGCACCCAGCCGGGGCAGATGAAATCCCCTCCTGCTCTGCACGTACCGGTGGGGAAGGGATCCCCGGCTCCCACCAGCTGCCGGGCTCTATTTTTGGTTGTGCTGATTGATTTATCAGCCCTTGGTCGCATTCACTTACTAACATAAATCCTGAGCTGCAGTGGTTAACGCTGGCAAAGATAAAGCACAACTGCTTGCAGTGAAAAGAGCCCTGGCCAGTGGGAAAGTGGTCGTCCTGCCCTTGCTGGGGGCTGCATTCTTCTGCTGTTGTGTGAAGCTGGAGCACAAAAGCTCCTCTGCATCCATCCATCCTCCATAGGATACAGAGGTGCTTCTGCCCAGGAGATGCAGAGGTTTCAGAGGCACCTTCAGCAGCAGGGCAGACACTGCCTCTGCTCATCTTGCAACGCCTGCTTCCACCCTGACCAGCAACAGCCAGATAACGCCCATTTAAGAACCCAAAAGCAGATCCCTCAGCAATAACGGACATGTTTCCAATGTGGATGGCTGCTGCTTTCTGCTAAATGAAATGCAAAGCCACTTTTCTTCTAAAAAAAACAGTCTTGGAGGCAACACCCTCAGGGTCTGGGCAATTCCCCTGGTGAGGCGTTGGAAAGACCCCGTTTTCCAGCAGCCCCATGAGCACCCACGCAAGAACACAGCGGGGTTTCCATTACAGAGACGAGGAACTCACAAGCAGTACTCAGGTGGAAAAGCACCTTTGGTCCAGGGCCGTGGGGGCCGTCAGAGCCCATGTCCCAGCTCTGCCTCCACCACTCTCCACCACGCAGACCGGCTCCAGGCTGGCGAGACACAGCCGTCCCCACCGCTCCGCTCCCGCAATCCGGCGCTGCGGGGGACTTCTCTATCCTCCCTCGCACACAATAGTAAACTGTGGCTTTTACATCGTGCCTTAAAGGGTTTACAAGCACCAGGGGCCACCCAGGCGCCGCAGACAGCAGGCACGGGGCTGCAGAACAGGCTGCTCCCTCGCCCTGTCCATTTAAACCCAGGTCACGCCTGTCCCTGAGATTCAAGCTCAGCTGGAGCAAAAGCTCCTCTTCCAGCCCTCCCTCACGGCTCCTTTGCCTTCGTGCACAAGGGAAGCCCCTTAAATAAAAGGGGATGCAGCGCGGGAACAGCACGCAGCCGAGCAGTGGGGAAGGCATCGAGGGCAGATGGTGCACACCAAGGTCTGACCTCGCGACACAGAGGAGACCGAGCGAGGCTTGGGATACATTAATGTCTATTGTGCTGCTGTTTTCTCTCTGAAAGCAAATCAAAATCTAATTACAAAATACAATGGTGAGAGAGACGTCTGCTCCGAGAACGTTAATGAGCTGAGGAGGGAGGATTTGGAATTGCAATAAACAAGATTGATGTGAATGGCCGAGACTGACAGCGCAGGGCACCGGGGCTGCTGGCACACACGGACCGGTGGGCAGCCAGGCTACTGTCTTATCAGTCCCTTCTGCCTCTACGGTGGGAGAAAGCCCAGTTAAAACCAACCTTAGGACCAGTTTCCCCCAGTACTGGGCCCAGTAGTGCCTGCTGCGGATGCTCCCCGCTCCGGTCACGTTCCAGAAATATGACTTGGTGCGAGCGAAAAATAAACAAATTAAACCAAAAGCCCTGCTTGTCACCTCTACCCTCTCCTTGCCGTGTCTTCGCAGCAGGAGCCTGGCACAGCAGGGTCCAGCTTGTGGCCGCCCACACGGCCCCGCAGCCGGCGGGGGGACAGAGGAGACCCCGGCAGGAGCCAGCTTGCAACCCTGAGCTTTTGTTCTTGCCGCAAAACACAAGGACGAAAGCTTTGGAGCTGAAGAGGAAGGAAATCCTCTCTGCGGGGTTTTCTGGCAAGGCGGCTGCCAGGGCAGGGCTGCTCTTTGTTCCCCCCGAGGAGCTCCGCAGCCAAAGCCCCGGGGCGAGGGACCTGGGCCAGCCCAACCTCGCGTCCCTTTCCCTTCCCTTCTTCCCGTTTTCTTCCTCTTACCGCCGTGGTCGCCCAAGCGCTGGCACCGTTGCTCTTCCCAATTTCCCGGGCTAAGCCGTCCAACCGACTGCGAGCTGAGCATTTTATTTGAGGGCAAAGCAGCATATGGCTGGCATGCACACCCGGCTGGGAGCACAAGCTGCCTCCTCTCCTCCTGACGCACAGGCAGGCTGACAGGCTGGATCCTCCGCAGCCCACATCTGATAGGAAAACATTTAATTTGAGCAGAACTGAAGAGCGGTTAACATGATCTATGGAGAGCAAAGCCCCAGGGCCCGCAGCTGACACCGGAGGTGGCCTGGTTATTTTATATGTGCAAGTTTCAAAGAGGCACTGGGCTGGCAGCTTGGTTTGATCCCAGGATCAGGGCAAAGTAGCATTTGTCTAAACGTACAGATAACAAGGCAGGCAGCAAATCATGCAGGGGGGATGCTACAGACGGGCCGGTCTACCAGCATATGAGGAATATCTTTTATCAACCTCCTTTCTCCAGGTCTCCAGCAATCAAATTGTATTCAACAGCCTGAAGATAATGCATAATTTAAGGATACCCAGGACTAGGAAACACACCTCCCAAGAAATGCCTCTTTTTTTCCACGTGCATGCCTTGCTTTACCTCTTAGAAGGAGGCCTGCATACGTGAACACCTCCAGATATTTATTAAATAAGTTTTCTTCCTGCAGTTCTGCTTTGAGCCAAGTACTCCCCCTTCGCCCCCAGGAGAACGGGGGCCTGGGGCTTGCACAGAGATGGGTGCGGAGCTCAGGGGGTCCACCAGCACCCTCAAACAGCCTCTGGCACCTGCTTTCCACTGGCATTTTTTCATTCTTTCCTGGCAGGTAAGACAGCAAGACAAACACATAAAAAGCAGTGAGGACAGAGGGAGTTAAAGTGTTTGTGGGAAAAATTTAAGACACATGTAGAAGTGCATTATGCATGGCCCCTATAAATTACGCCCCCAAATGACTAGCACCGAGTAAGAAACAGCTATGTAAACACAAAGGTAATAAGAAAAAATAATAATTTCTCTCTCTCTATGGGGAAGGGATATTTTCCCATCTGTTTAGAGGAAAGGCGAGGGGTGGGGTGGCAGTCTGGGACGGTGAATTGAAGTTCAGGGTCTCTCTTGGTCCCCGGTCTCATCCGTCACTGGAAGCGGGACGGCTGCCAGAGCCTGGGTTTCCGACCCGCCGCCTGCGCTTTTGCCGCTACTGTTCCCTCGAAGGCGGCCGGAATCGAGCACTGATCGTAATCTCGAGGTCAAACGCCTTGCAATCCCCCATCGCTAAGAAACAAACACTTCTGCAAAGTCCCGAGTTTAGACAGAGTTCCCACCAAACACAAAAGCCTTTTAAATCCGCGGGGAAATCGGGATATTTTGTTTTGTTTAACGCACACAATGAGGTATTAGTGTGATTTCTGTTTTGTTTTCAGCGGTTGGTCCGAAAGAGAACCTTACACAATCAGACCAAAAAAAATTATGGAAAACAAACCAGTATTTGCTCGCACTGTAACACTCCCAGAGGAGCGAGGGCTTCAGGATGCTGCAAACCCCAGGAGCCTCGTGAGCTGTGACCTCCCCAGGATATGCCAGACCAGGACATCCCCCAGACCACCAACACGGGAGACCCTTGTAAAACTACCACGACATCTGCAAACACCTTCTCGTGCCCACCGCTGCCGATACACCCCCTGGATGGGATGCCTTGCTCATTACACAGCGTCTTCTGAAACGCAATAGCTCATCCGTAGCATCACCGCTGATGCCTCATTACAAAAACCTCCCCACAACACAGCCCTTGCATCGCTCCAAACACTCAAGACTATTTAAAAGCAACTACTTTCCTCCCGTTGATCTCAGGAGAGGGTGCAGTGGTTGGTCTGGCCCTCCCTACAGCCACATCCACCCCGGTGTCTGGGAGCCGACGGCGCTGAATCGCAGTCTGGCAGCACTCCTGGTTTGCAACCCAGGGAGAAATTTTCATGCAAAGGTTACACAGCTGCAGAGCAAGAAAGGCAATAACCACAGCCCCGGCTCCTGCTCACGGCCCTGGCTGCTGGGGCAGCTCCGGGCTTTGCATGTGAGACAGGCAATGGGCTCTGCTCACACCTCGGAGGGGCTGCACAGCTCAAGGGATTCACTCCGTAACCGCACGCCGGTCAAAATACACCGAGAGTTTAACCAGACCCAGGTGCTCCCAAGCTCTGGCTGGGAAAAGCGATCCCCACCAGCAACAGCTTGGAGTTACCCTGCTCCTTCTCGGCTCTCGGGGTGGAAGAGGATCTCACAGCCCACACCAACCCAGCACTGCACTCGCGGGAGATTTCTCCTCTGGAGCCATTAAAGCCCATCCTATGCAAACATCCCACCACCAAAACTGCTCTGGGTTAAACCACTGATGATGACGTGCTCTCAGGGCCTCTGTGTCCTCTTAACACACTCCACAAGCACAGCTGAGCCCCAGAGCCAGCACCGGGTGCCCCGCGGGGAAGACCATCAGACTGACTCGTGACACGGGCAGGATGGACGTAATGGGTCAGGCTGCCTGGAAAACACTCTGCTGCCCAGCACTTCTCTCCCTCCCGCTCCCCAGACCAACACTCGGCTGGGAACATAAACCACAACATGGAGCCGCTGATGTCTACACCAGAAAATGCCACTGCAAGTCCCGCGTTTGCAATTAATCACATTAAAAACCGGAGCAGAACAAAGCTGGCCACAGCTCAGATATGCTGACACCACAACAGCAGGAGAAGCCAGCAGGCAGGAGGCTGGAAAAGCCCTTTTCCCATCCAGCTCCTCCTTTGCAGAGGTCTTTCCCATCCAGCTCCTCCTTTGCAGAGGTCTTTCCCATCCCGCAGTGCTGGTGGCATTACCTGCGTGGAGAGGACAGAGGGACCAAGGAAGAGGAAGGGATGGGGGAAGGAGCAGAGACGTGGTTTGGAACGGGGAGGGATAACCAGCTCTGGGTGAGCCCGGAGGGGACCGGGCTGAGGGGACACGGGGTTTAGGACACACACACATGGTGGGGCAGGTGCAGGACAAGCGAGGGAACCCGATCTGTCCCGCGAAACCCAGCACCGAGACGCAGGAGGCCCCCGGCTCCACAGCCACCGACCGGGGAGGAACGAGACAGGGGCTTCCCTCTGCTTTATTTTAAGGCTTGAGCCGCGTGTCTTGCAACTGCCGAGCCAATTAAAAAGACGATCAGGGATGGTGATAAATCACGAGCAAGGTCAAAAGCTCCAGCTACATCCTGACTTGATTGACGGAAGTCACAAAGGATATAGTTTCACGGAGGGGCGAGCTCCTGGGAACCAGCACAGGGATGAAATATGGGACCGGGAAGGCAGGACCAACCCCTGGTGCCAGCGAGCCCTGGGCACGGCCTCCCTTCTTCTGCCCCCAGCATGGCACGAAGGCAGCCGTGGCGAAACGAGAGGCTGCTGCCAGGAACCGATGACAAAGCGAATCCCACGGGGGCGTTCGAAATGTCAGATAAGATGCAGTGTATTAATTCCCTCCGCTGACAGCCAGCCCCAGCTGGAGGAGACGGCTCGGAGATCGCAGGCTTCAGCGAGGCGAGGATGCCCGGCCGCCGAGGCTTTGAGTCGAACCAGGAGGTGACGCAGAGGGCTGGATGGCAAGGGTGCTACCTCGTCTTTTTGGTGGGAATAACAGAAGTTCTGTGCAAAAGGAAGGGCCGACCGCGTGTTCTTTTATAAAACGCTGAAGACTGCTGTGCCGCTGGCAGCAACCTTCCTCACATGTGGCTGCATTTCAGCTGTTACTATATTCAGAGTTTGTAAAATGCTAAGGGATGATAAAAATCACTCCAGAAACAGTTATTAAAACTGTTTCCAGGAAATCGATCCACAAAGACGGAGAAAGTCTGGTTTTTTTACAAGAGCTTCGACCAGAGAAGTTAAGGAGGAAGTTTTGCTTCCTTGTCTTTTCAGCAATAAAAAGGAGCTGCAATCAGGGGTTTATTTGATTCAGCAATGCACCAAACAACCATCAGTTGTTTCCTCAGAGGGGAGCCTGACCTGAGACGGGCAGAAAATAACCCTTAGGAGTCACCTGGAGTTGAAGTCTTCCTGCATTAGTCAAGCTCTGGATTTGTATGTTTATGTTCTTGTTTTATCCTGTTGCGTTCCGTGATTACTGACCATCCAGAAGAAGATCCCACGCTGACGAAACTGCTGCAGGAACAGAGATTTTATCCAGGGAAAGAGCACAAAGCACCGCGGGAGCACGGTCTGCCTTCCCGAACCCACTCCAGCCTCAATTCTAGGAAGCAACGTGTTTGGAGTTGGATGAGCCACGGGAAACGCAAGCAAATCATCCGCTTGCGTCCAAGCGGCGGTTTTCCAAGGGTCTGCCATGAAATTTCAGGCTCGGTCACCCTTTCCCCACCCCTGGTTCAGGACTGATTAAATGCAGCCACCGAGTCAAACTCCAACATACTCATCTCGTTTGGCAGCTCTGCGGTTCGGCTGCGAGCTCCAAGCTTTTTCCCCCTTCTCCCTCCTTCTTGTTCAATTATCTTGCTTCATCTTTATTCCGTTTCCAGGAACACTTAGCAACAGGCTCTTGCAATCAGCCACCGGCAGGCAAGGATCTGAGGAGAAGACTCTGCAGTTACGATGACCTTTTACTATACTCATGCAAATTTTAAAGGAAGTATGTGAACAATTTGCCTTTTAAGTATCCTCTAGTTACATTCTCCAGGAGTTAATTCTCCTTCTCTCCTTAGAGACATCAGAAACACCAGATTTTATGATTTTACACTAATGAGAACAAAACCTGTAGCTTAATTCCACTATGCTTTGTGGAACTTTGTTCTGTATCTCATGCAACGTGCAGACCCCGAACGGGCAAAAATTAACCTGTGACATCTACTCTGGCTAAGTCCCCAGGTCTGCTCAGACACCACGTGTTCACGCCACCAAAAGCCAAGTGTGGAGTTCGGGGTCTGTCCCAGCAGCCAGCAAAACTCTTCCTGAGATGGACAAGATGCTGTTGCTTCTCTTGATGAGCAGCTTTTATGGACCACCATCAGAAACTCTCATTTCAGGACAGCTGAAGGGTATGCCAGGAGACAAACGAAGCCATAGCATCCCAAGGAAAATGCAGCAGTTCTGATCTCAGTAATAATTAAAGCTCATCAGGCAAGGCAGCAGGTAAGAGAGCTGGGGCAGTGGTTAAAGACTCTCATTCCCATGGGACTCACTGTGGTGACACAGGGAGAGCTTCTGCCAAATCCAAGGACAAGTGACAAAGGCAAGTGACATAGGTCTCTCCCCCTCCAAAACAATACATTGACCACCACAAGGCCCTCGGAGGTGGGCAACATTGACACCCCTATAGATGGTAAACAGGTAAATAACCAGCCTGGTTTTGGCAAACTACAGTGGCCACTTTCGCAGCCCCCTCAACGGGTGCCAGCAGCTGGCAAGCTGACCTTGCATTTTCAGCAGATTTAAATCAAATCCCCAAAGCTTTCCAGCACTCTCCCTATTGCTCAGTAATTTTCCCACGTCCACAAACAAGTTTGGAGACACCCAGAAAGCTCACACCAGGACAGCCTGCACAGCTTGCAGGGCACAGGGGCATTACCACATTTAAGTTCTTTCTCCTTGAAATGAATGCTCTGTGTTTGGAATTAAAAAAATCCTGTATTTCTTGCAGTGACTAGAAGCTGCAAGGAGGGAGGGAACGGGTGAATACCAAGGTACTAAGAAAGGCAGCTCTGCTTTCTGAGTGGTGTTCATTAATAGGGAAATAATTTGCAGTGCCCTACTCTGGGAGAAAAAAAAAAAAGAGACTCACAGATCCTTGATACTTCAGATGATCTTAAAAAGTATAATCGACTCTTTTTTTTTTTTTTTCCCCCTTTAAAAAATGAAAAGTCTGAATAAGCATGTCATTGATCCAATTGCTGGGAACAGCATCTGGAACATCAATCTCTGCCTGAGACTGCAGAAGCTGCAGGAGAGCTCAAAGCAGCCAAGGCTGCCCTTGAACCAGATGCCGCTCGCTCTTACAGAAACGCCTGTGGATCTGTGTGAAAATGATTAAGCAAAATTGCTCCCTCTTTTTTTCAACTTTATAACTCAAATCTGTTTTCTCTTAGAGGGCAGATGCTGATTACACACCCCGCAGCACATCAAAGGGCAGGAAAGGCAGCCATCGGTGCCCAGCGTCTGCCCGACCTGCCGGCACCCACCCCGAAACTTGTGGCTCAGGCAGAGTAGAAACACCTCTTCAAGCTTCGCTCCCCTCTTAGTGACACTCTGAAGGACACCAGCCAGGGCTATTCCAGCAGCAAGTAGCAGTGATGTGTTTTTGCAGGGAGTTGTCTTGATGCTCCAAAACTCAAGTCCAAGTCCTGCAGCACCCCAGGGAGCCCCGTTCGTCGGGTGTAAAGACGAGTATTTCTCCGAGGTTCCTTCCCCATCGGTGCCTGAGTGTGCAAAGCAGGACACAAGGGACCTGCAATCCCCGCCTGCACCCAGATCCAGCCGGGAACTTCTTCAGACGGTCATTAACCAAATGACAACATTAAGAGAGCATTGCGCAAGGACACGGTGCCAGCAGCCTCTGAAGCATCCAAGAGGCAGGAGAGGGAGGACTTGCCAAGACAGGGCTGCTGTGGGGCAGGGACAGGAGCTGCTGTGGGGCAGAGCAGAGCCAGCCCCAGCTCCCCCTCTGCCCCACCAGAGAACTCACTAAATACCTGAAGCATGATGATGCTGCAGTAGACCCACCACCACCAGCGCAGTGCCTTTGCTTCCACAGACGCCAGCCTGAAAATCCCACTTCCCAGCAGTACGCCCCTCCTAAAACAGGATGAATATTGTCCAAAGTTTCCTGGAAACTTCTTCCTGCAGATTTGAATCTGGGATGCAGATGAGATATATTCCTGTTCTTTGAAAATCTGCACAAAGAATGGCAAAGGAAGACCCTGAAACCCCAGAGTTGAACCCAAACACCACGCTGCCTCTTACCCAATGCCTCCTTTGTCCTCTTTTTTTTTTAATCTTAAACTCTACGGGACAATGCTTGGACCTAAAATTCTTGGGTTTTTTGGATCTTCACCAGCTATGGCAAACACCCAGCAGCTTGGACAGGCTTAGCTAACTTTGGTGAACTAAGGGGCACCAAACACTGTGCATTCAATGTCACACCTGATGCAAACCCCTGCCCTCAGAGGTGAAAGGCGAGTGACTGATGAGAGGCCTCATCCCCTGAGCCCTTCTCCTTTATTCTAGTTCAAAGAGCTCAGAAAACTCAAGGCAATCACTCACCAGCTCAGATATTTAAGGAGGAGCACGGGGAAGGGCGTCTGGGAAGCAGGAAGCATGAAGCCAACTTCATCCAAGATGCAAGAGAGAGGCTACACAGCCGGGCTCTTACTTCACAGCTTCTTCCAGGCAGCCCACTGCCTCATCCATCTTAATCTTTGACCACCAAGAGATGAAAACAATTTATCCTCATTCCCTGCTCTTACTGAGAAGTTACAAGAAATAAAAGTAAAACTAAAACAAAGATCAATGTTATACCCCTTCTCAGACAATCTCCGGCTGACCTGGACTTTCTCAGCATCTCTTTTATCTAGCGGAGTGTTTTGGCTAAAGCTTTGCAGAGGAAAGCCATGTGAGCAAGCTAGTTAAAAACCTGGTACTTTCATGTTTATACAGCCAGCTAAGCAGCACACTACAAAGCCTTTTATTCTAAGTCTCTGCTGACAAGCTAGCATTGATGAATTACAGAAATCACCCAGGAATTACAAGGCACAGGGGGGGGAAAAAAAACCAAACACAATTCCCTAGGTGGGAAATATCAGCTCAGAAACCTGGGATTCAAGGAAAAGTCTGTACAAAACCCATCCCAAGATTAGGCAGCAATTTGTATTAAAAAGGGAAAGCGAAAACAGCTGAAGATGCAGAGAGACTCCCTCCTCATGGTTTCCAAGAATTCACCAGGTCCAGAAATGAAGACAGAGATACCTCAAAGGTAACTCTCCTTCCAAATGCCCCTATTTCCAGAAAAAGCAATCTGAAACGAGCCCCTGCGCGTTGACGTGCAGTGCAAGTGGCACCAAGCATGAGGAGAGATGTGCTTCCCAGCCCCAGAGGTGCAACACCGACCCCGAGCCATGAGCCGATGTCAATGGGGTGCACCGAAGAACATCCCGAGTCCCCAGGTCACAGCAGGCTTCACGCTCTGAGTGTGTGCTGCATCCTGTTGGTTTACATACTGTGTGAGCAAGAGCCAGGAAAAATCCATCTTCTTTGTCATAACAAACCCTAAGGTAAACAGGAAGGCAAGGCAATGCATATTATCCAAGTAAATAGGCACACAAAGGAGAAAGAAAACTCTAGCTGTCCGCTTGCTCTTGATTTTTGACAGGTTTTCAGCAAGCACAGACAAAAATGGGCTGCGTTAAGCCCTGCATGAAATGTGGGGAGCGAGGTGTGCCCCCCACTTCCCCAAGAACAAACCTGCTGCTCCTGAATAAAAAGCAAGAGGCTTTTGTAAGAGAAACTGGCATTTCACAGTCTTTTTGTTGCTGTCCCCCACCACAGAGCGGGCAATGAGCCCCCTTGCAGACACACACCCCAGGGGATGCTTGGGGCTGGGCAGCTGGAAAAAACACCCAAACCCAGGAAATTTTCAAGCTGGAGAAACCAAACCGGAGCCAGCTAAGTCCATAAACCCGCATCCCTGCACAAACACTTTGCTTCCCTTCAATTTATGAAGTTCATGGCATTCTCTCTGCATATTATGAACTACACACACAGTTTTGCAAGGTGGTGGGCAAACAAAGGGGTGTCTGAGGGTTACCTGGTCCTTGGTGGCACTTCTCGCCAGGACACAGCTGAAGGAAGAGATCCACCTGCACAGACCCTTCTGCAGGGCCTCCATATACAACAGCATAAAACTCAAGCACAGCTGGACTCTGTCTTCTGTGTTTTCTCCAGGAGGGTTGAGAACCTCCTCTCTCCACCGGGCAGAGCTGGAGACTGAAAGGTTAAACTCCGTGCAGAAATATGCAGCCCTCTGGATTTCTGACAATTTCAAGAAGAGGAGAAAAGCCTCTCCCTGGTAAGTTCTTGCTGTTCTCTTTGCTGAAGGGTGTCAGAGCCAGCAGCTCCGCTGAAGGATTCCAGAGCCGCTCCGGCAGGCTGGCACCCAGCCCGATCCTCCACTGCCATGCCAGCAGGGACACCCAGATACACAGGACCTGAGGTTGTACAGACAGTTACAAAGCAGGAGGGAAAGATTTAGCAAATCCTACAGAAAGATGCATCTACAGATAGTACAAAATAATTAGTACTTCCAAAGTCTGCATTTGCTGATGGAAGGAGATTTAAAGCTCGAAACCCAGCCCATTTGTGAAAAAAAAAAATAAAATAAAATAAGCACGCGTCCCAGATTTTGTTCTGAATCCCAAGGAATCAGCAGGTGGCAGATCGTTAAAGCCCAAAAAGCGCTATTTCAGATCTGCAAGCACAAATACCTCACTGCATCCCCTCTTCCCCCTCCTCAGGTCTACAGGAGGGCCACAGGGAAGATTTAGCATGTGCAGGACTGGGTTGATGTGGATACCTTTCAGTCAATTCAAAAGAATATTACAACGTATTTCCCGAGAAGTCCATAAATAGCAAAGGATTCTGCTTTAATCCCCTATCTATTCCTATCTGGATAATATGGCATTTGGACAAGCACTGCCCAAATGCAGATTTATGGCAAAGCTGAGAGTTTGCATGGCCAACACGTGCTCTCTGAACTCCGGATTCTAAGGAATAAATAAAAGCCTCTTCTAGGATATAGGTGGCTCTTCCGATTTGGAAACTTCATGCAGATACAAACCTATTTGCAAGATTTCTGCCTCCCTCTCCCATCCCAGCTGAAAGGCATGCTTATACCGACCTTCCCCAACACTAAAATCAACTGCTTTACTTTGGGTGTTCCTGCTGGTACCACCACCACACGCACTTCTGCTCGCTTTTCATTTCTTTCCTAATACTTAATATTATCTACCAGATATTAACTATCAAATCAGCTTCAAACTTCTTTGCTGACAGAAACCAGTATCAAAGGGAAAAGAACTATAAAACCTGCTGACCAAAGGGAAAAGGACTACAAAAAGTACAGCTGACGAGCGCTCCAGTCATCACTGCCGCACTGGAGACAGCGGGGAGTTGTGTGTTCTTAGAAGTCCCTCAGAGGACACTGTATCAAAAAAACCCCAAAACAACAACAAACAAACCACAACGCAAACAACGGCAAATTTGCAAACAACTTAGTGCTGCCGAAACTAGTTTTCGTGATGGAAATGCTGAGAAGCACCTGAACAACAGAGTCACTGTACCACACACGTGTGGCTGTGAGGGGCTGACCACAGCCTGCCGCCCACACCGGCAAAGCTGTGGTTTATTTTTCTCCCGGGAAAGCAGCCCTCCTGGATCCCTGGGCAAGCCAGGGCAGTTTGGAGAGGTTGTGCTGGGTGTTTCGTCGAAGGGAGGGATGCCAGCATCCCTGGGACAGGTCTCGGCGGCAGAGCAGAGCCCTGAGATGCTCACCTTCCTGCCAGAAACCTGCGCCGGCAGGTCGGGGAGGGGGAACGGCTGAGGAGGAAGCACTGCAAGGCTGTATTGCCAAAAACCATCCTCGAAAGGAAATAAAGGGAAGGTCGGGATCAAAAAAGACGGCGCCACATCCTGAAAAATTATCTTCTGCTCCGGGAGCCGCATCTTAAAACCTGGTACAAAGCGAAAAGGGAGCCAGTGGAGGCAGAAAACTCAGCACAAGTGCATGCTAAGTGCAAGCAAGTACATTCTACCCAGCTGAAAAGTCAACCCTATAAAGACACGTCCATTCCCAGAGGCACCAGGAAGGACTGTTTCCTACTCCATATTCCCCAGGTGTAATTTTAAATTACTCCCCGATGGGGCTGCCACACACCTCCCCTGGGAGCCTGCACCGCAGCCCCACGCAAAGGCACGGATCCTGCCTGCTGCAGTGGACCCCAACAGCGAGGCACAGCAGCTGGGTCAGGGAGGTGCAAGATAGGTTAGAAAAAGAAAATACAAAGTCATTTTTTACAAAGAGGAAACGCTGCATCCTTGCTGAATCGCTGTTGTTGGCTACACACCCTTTGGATACTCACTACTTGCAGGCAAAACATAAAGCCAAGGATATTTGTTTAAAACCCACAGGCGGACACTGTGATTCTATTAAAAAAATACAACTGGCATTAATTCTAAAAACTTCCCACCACTGGGACTGGGATTCAAAACCAGCACTGGGCAGTGAGGCCAAAACACACTCAGAGCAGACGCCTGCAAAAGATTCCAAGGGAAATTAGTTATGTGGGTTTTATAACAAAAATAAAATAAAATCCAACGTTTATAAAGGAGGAAAAGGAAAAAAAAAAAAAGGAAAAAAGGCAGCTTCCCTAGGAGAAAGCGTTGCGAACACCCTTTGCAGATAATTCAAGACTTGTCCGGAAAGGAAACTCTCTACCCATCCCCTGCCACAGCACCAGCTTCAGAGAGCTGTGGGCAGAGTGGGATGAGCCCCTGGGCTTTCATTGCTCTTCCCTTGCCACTCTCTCCAGATGAGGACACAGTGGGCTAAAGCCAGATGACCAACTGGATTTACAGAAAGCCCCAGCTTCCCTTCTTCTTGTGTGCTAAAGTCAGCCTTATACCATAAACTTATTTTTTTCCTAAGTAATTTTTTTGTAGCTGACTCACACCGAGCTTCTGCCAGGAATTTTTATAATTAGTGAATTAGAGCAAGGTTTTGCCTGTGCATGCCTGACAACATCTGCTGATTTAAGCGAGCTCTGTTCAAAACCTTGCAGAGCCCTGGAAGAGGGTGGCTGAGCGCAGCCCTTCCTCCCAACGGCACGGTTGATGGGGCTCCTCTTGCCAGTCTGGTATGGAACGTGCTGCTCCTCCTGCAGAGAGCTTTACAGCTCCTAATCCACGTTTTGAGTGGAAGGAGATAAGCTGGAACAAAGTCCAAAGGGTACTGGAGAAGGTAGAGGGATGCTAGCTGCCTCTCGAGTGAATGAACCTCTTGCAAGGAGCATCCCTGTGAGAGCATCCGCGGCTACGCGCCTCTCCATCAAGCTGCATAGCTGCAAAGCCATCGTGCGTCACATCTTGCTTAGAGACAGACGATGGTATAGAGTTCCATAAAACCACAGAAAAAATAACTTCCTCAACCTCTTTCGTCGATGGACACAAGGAGCTGTTTCGCAAGGGAGGCTCCAACACGCCAGAGCGGTCCAGCCCAAAGATCAAACGCGAGCCACGCCGAGATAAGCCAAAAGCAGACATCTGGTGTTAGCAGCCCAAACTACACACAAAATCCTCCTAGATGGTCCAAAACCACCCCGCTTTCTGCTACAGGTCAGAAAAGCAAATGAATGACCACCTTCAGGATCGAGCCGTTCAACATCCTCCCCGGAAGATTTGCTGCAGAGCGATGCCTGTGCCCTCTGCACACAAATCCTTACTCGCCCGGCCCCGTAATTCATACCATATTACATCTGAAAGGCTGCATTAAGAAAATATTACAGTTGCCAAGCCCTGAAAAGCTAGGATGTGCTGGAAATAAGTTTTCTCTGTAGCATTAATCTGGTCCACTTGCGTAGGGTCTTTACAGCACGGCCACATACCACATGTGCACACAGTCCTGACGCAGTTAGTACCGAGAATAGAAGATGCTCAACAAGTGAGGAATTATCGAGTTTTGGGTTTTTGACTGGTTGCTCATGCGCGGCACTCAGCCCTCTTCACTTCACACTTCTCATGTGCTGCTCCAAAGCAAAAATGAAGGCATCCTGCCACTGCAGACTGGGATAATTCTCAAACGGCTGTGAATTTATTTTCATAAAATCCTAGAGAACTACGTTTGCAACACCTCTGGTTTATAGGCGAAGAAAAGAGGCACAGAGAAGCTCTGGGCTCCCAGTTCCAGAATCAGCCCACAGCTCCCTTTTTAAAAAATAAATAGCGCCAAGTGGCATTTTACATGTTTGACATACAACTTCCCAAGAGATCATCTGCAGCAGGAGCACTCGGCGCTTCTGCAACTCAACCCTCTCAGCCTGGGGACCCAGGAAATCGAGTCCCTTCTTGTGCATGAAAAGTAATTTACCCGGCGCCACACACCAGCCCTGCAGCAGAAGCAGAGCAGGAATCCTGTCTCCTTCACCATCACTTTACCCCCTCTATTTTTCCATGACCAGACTCTCTGCCCCCGAAACCCTGCTCCCTGCAGGGCACAGGTCCTCCATGCACAACCCCTGAGCAGCCAGGGGAGGGGTGCCATGGAAAAAACCCATACGTGATCCTGTAATTAGAAACTGCATCGTAACGCATACAGGGGGCTGAATTAAGGTTGCAGAGGAATACTGTAAATTGGATGCACATTTCTTGTTCCATTTTACTGCTTTTTTTTTTTTTTTTTATTTTGCCCTCCCCCTTATTTGGCTTTGGCTGCACTTCAGATTAAGCTCCTAATAAGGGCTGGAGTTGGACGAGATTTTTTCAGCCCATCAGATTGCAGCCTTCCAAGCCATTGAAATGAGGTTCGAGCTCAACTTGAATTTTCAATAGTTTGGCCTAAAGGCAAGGGTGTTAACAACAGGCCCGCCAACACCTTCTCTATGAGAAATGTCTGAAAACATGTCTGCACATCAAATACTGCTCAGGCTCTGGTGAACAAAAGCCACAAAGCTAACATCTCCAACCCACCACTAACTTGCTCAGCCAGTTCTCCTGTCAGTAGAGCTCATGCATTTTCTCTGAAAATTCAGCGAACCTCTATATTCTCTCTAGGAAAACGGGGTTTTCCCCCCAACCACCCTAAAGCCTGTTGTAGTTTCATTATGGCAAAGCAAGGCCAGGGATGAGGAGAGGGCAGGTAAATCAGGTGGACATATAGGAAGCAGACACCCACCAGTTCACCCAATACAGTCTACGTAAATGATGCACATCAGCAAGATATCACACTGACATGCATGGAGGAGCAATCAGAAAACAGCCTGTCTTGTAGCCAGCTCCTATAAGCAGCAGAAAGCTATGCTTGGGTTTTCTTTTTATTCTTAAACATATTTCTCTTTTTTTTTTTTTTTCAGTTCTAACAATTTATTTTTTTTTATCTATACACTACGATCACGTTAAAGGCTTAGTCCAAATCCTAAAAGCAAGGAAGACAAAACTGAAATGCATCCCCTGTACCAGAGGAAGCAGAGGATGGTAGGTATGGCTGATGGATGCAGGAGGGTGGGTTTCCTCTCCCATCTCACCCCCTCCTTGGTAACCACATCCCATGTTATGGTACCCAGCAGGGCACAGCAAAGACAGGACTTGCTGCAGGCTCCAGTCTGGGCAGAACCCAAACCACCCCAATTCTGAAGTTACCCTTGCCCCAAGATTATTTTTTTACCTAGAACCCCTGACTTCGGCAGTCTTTACTAAAATAAAAATGTCATACTACGAGTTTCTCAGAAGTCCTCAGGCCACCCCTGCCTAAACGTACACACCTAAAGCACATGACAAAGATGAGCCTTTCACCTTCAGATCACTGCACTGCTGGGAGGAAGGCTTTAACCAAGACCTCTGTCGGTCCCCTGAACAGATTTTGGGTTGGGTTTTTTAAAATTTTGAAGTATATTTTCTTGAGGAAACGAATGCTTCAGCTTCCCTCTCATCAAAATCTTTTCTAATTCACATTTCTAGCGTGGTGGGTCCGAAGAGCAGCCACGGCCATCTACTCTTGCCAGCACCGGAGGCAGCAGGGCAGTGCAGGGGAAGGGGCTCCCCTCCTTTTGATGACAAATGATAGAGAAAAGGAACGATGGTTTCTTGAACTGCATCCAAGGGAACGTAACCCTGCTGGAGCGCCTGGCAGGGCATCAACAGCAATGGAAATTTCAGCTTTCAAAGAACAGAAATAAGACTCAAGAAGGGGGTGGGGAGATCCTGCAGGAGCCGAGGTGCCACTAATCCGACAGATTGTTTTACAAACTCCTGCTTCTCTCCTATGAAATTATATCCTCCACAGAAAAATCATCTGGCTCCAACCTCTTTTGGTAAGTGGAGCGTAAACAGAATAGAAAAGAGCTCATACCTGAGCAGAAATTGGGCTTGGATGGGCTGTGACAGGCAGGAGAGCGGAGGGATGGCAGCCAGACCACTGGGATTTTGCTCTTTTCTTCATATTTTCTTCATACAGCAGCTGCAGGATCAGTGAGTCCCACCAAGCAAACAAGGCTTGTCCAACACAACGGGCAAGCGTTGGCCAAGCCAACTCAGTGCCCTGCTGCGTCACCGGTGGGCTCTGTCCCATCCGCAACGATTGCCAGGCTAATCATAATTCTTTCACAAGCCCCTCGTTGGTATGTCACTACGCAGCTGTTAAGGGCAAAGCACCATCCTGTGCACGAGCTGCTGGGAGCCAGGCACAGTCCCACCGGCTGCAGAGCTTCAGAGCAAACATCCACATGGGTGATGATTCACATACACACACACCAATGCCTCTTCTGTGCTTCTGCACAGGGCTGGTTTATCCTCAGGGGCCAGCAAATGCCGTGCGGGAAGCGCTCACAGAACAGCAAAGGCAAGGCACAATGTGTAACTGCGCTAATTGCTGGAGTAATTAAAAAGGAAAAGATCAAACTAAATACCAGAAGTCTGAGCATCAGCAAAGAACCACTTTCCTTCTCAGGAGCTGCCTCTCACATGTACGTCCTCACCAAGAACCGCCTGCGCTGAGCCACCTCCATGGGCCTGAACAACCGTTTGAGCAGATGACACACAAAAAAAAGAAAAAAAAATGTCAAGAATTTTTCTTTCCAATAGATTTCACCTCATTTTCTCTTCAGTGTGGCAGGATGAAAAGACATTTCTATTAAGCAATTGAGTTTTCCCCACAACAGACACGAACTGGCACGTTCTGAGCATTCGGGATTTCAATCCCAATTAAGTAGAATAATAATTGCTGCACCTAAGGGTTTCTCAGCTCCCTAAGAGGAAACAAGTTATACATACACAGATTTTCCTAGCTTTACCACTACATATTTAAGACATGGATTGAGGGATGAATCACAACTTCAAATTCTTCATTACTAAGCCTGGCAATCAACACTGCCACTTTCTGGCAAAGAAACTCTAAAAATCCCTGATCTTCACCCGTGATGTCATCTGCAGACAGCGATGTGATTTATGTCCCATTAAATCCTGTCCTGCTATTCCTTTGCTGCTGGGGATGCTGGGGCGAGGAGGGGTTCATCCCAGCGCCCAGCATGTCTCCGCCACGGAAGCAGCTGGGTAACAGGATTTGCTCTGGATAATCCCCACTCCGGCTCTTGGGAGCGGAGGGGAGGAAGCAAACGGAGATGCACTTGGCCAGAGATGGCAGCCACCGTAGTAACCGGCTTTTATACAACTTATTCTCCCCCAGCCACGTGCCAGTCTCCAGTTTCAAGCCCCAAGAAGAAAAGGCAGCATCATGAAGACAGAAAGGAGGCTCGTGAACTTTCTGCACTGGCATCAGGGCGATGGACATCCCTGTAACTGACCAGTCAGATGCCTGGCCCCAAGCTTTCAGCATGTTTTAAAGCAGGTTTAACCCACCGACCCGACCCAGTCAGTTGGTTTGGGGCAGCGACCGAATCCAAAGTGACAAACTCCTGCCTGTTTGCTTTGGCCCTCTCTCCTCTGAGCAGCCCACCAAATACCAGCTGCACGAGCTTGACTGGAATAAATGCCTTCGTATAAAGGAGGTGAGGTTCCCAAATCTCAACGTGAAGGCCAGCAGCACACCTTCACGTTGCCTGGACAGACCTCCAGCTGCAGCAGCAAAGAGATGGGCAACTGTGGCAGCTGCGGGGAAGCCAAGTATGGCCAGGGCAAGGAGCCAAGCCACCAGGCAGGAGCAGCCACAAGGATGAAACTAAGGACCAGCTGCTGGCAGGGAAGAGCTCTGCAAGCTCACAGCCACACACAGAGCATCACCTCACATAGGGCACAGCCATGGAGGAGGTCTCCACTCGACTTCCCATTCCAGATCCCAAGGCAGGAGGCACCTCTGCCAGCCTGGCTTGTCGCTGCCCGTGGGCACCCACCCTCTCTCCATGGGGCGAGGGGGATATTTCTTTAGATAACAACATACAGCAAAGACCAACTTTTTCTCGTGAGGCTGCCTGAACAAAGCCCAGCGCAAGAGACCCTGAGCCACCAGTGGGGCCATAAGCTCTGCCTGGGGTTATTATTTTAATAATTAGAGGGATGGCAACAGACAGAGGTGGTATTCTGTGGCCTCTTAACCCAGAGAGTTAAAGGCTGGGTTTTATGCAGACGACTCCACTTTTTCAGCTCTGAAGACTGCAGCAAATCCTCATGGAGAAAAACATCAAAAAGAGGACGCTGGATGCAGCCCAACACAGGGCCGCTGCTCGGCCAGCCCGAGCCAAAAAGCAACATAAAACATGCAGGGCTCACAGGGCGTTTCATTTTTAAAATGGAGCAAAATCTGGAGCCTTCCTGCGATTCAGAGCCAGTCTGCCTGGAGCAAAGTGACTTTCCAGGAGAGGCATTGCTCCCCTCTCCAGCCTTGTCCTCATGCTTCTCCATCCATCCATCCATCCCTCCGCCTGCTCCTCCCATGCTCACCATCCCTCTGCCGAGATGGCTCTTCCCAACATAGAAGGCTCTCCCCAACCAACCACATCACCATCGTTCCACCTCAGGAGCCACCGGCCCCACGCAGCCGGCAGGGACATGCCCACAGGGAAAGGCAGGGACAGCCACCTACCCCTCTGCTTCACAACACAGCAATTAACCGGCTTGAAAACTGCCTCTCTAGGCAAAAACCTGTCCTGGGAGCGACCGGGGCGGCAGACATCTACTTTGTGCACCACCTAAAAGATAAATAAATACCTTCTGCCAAGTGGGGCCCTGGATGCTCCTGTCACACACAATAATTAAACCATCAGTCAAAGACACAGCACATTAACGCAGATGGAGGTGGATAAGGGAATGAAATCCTTCTACTTGAATCTCCGCAGCTAAGCGAAACCTAAAGCAGGTCACATCTAAGGAGAAAAAAAGTGAGAGACTGTATTATAAAGATTCAAGAAACGTCATTTAACAGTCGGCTTTTCCAGTGTGTGCCAAGAAAGTGAGAAAACCAAAGACAGAGAGTGCCCAAGTATGCAGCCAGCCAGGATCAGGCCAGCAAGAGGACAGAAAGGCAGAGGGCCTTGACCATCAAGAAAGAATTGCAACAGAGGTGACCAGCAGGTCTCTGAAGACAAGGGGGAGGCAAAATTGCTGGTAGAGCAGCCCATAGCTTTTTCCATCCCTTTAAAAGAAGAGTCAAACCCGTGCCATACGTTAGCACTTAAGCAGTCCCTGCCCTCAGTTTCCCACCATCTGTACTGCTCTCTGAAACTCCCCTGCTCATTTAATTTATTGCTGTGTGTCTTCGCCAAAATCAAAGAGCTAAATATCAGGAATCGTGGTGGGAGGCATCCAGCTGCTACGACCCTTTGTAGGAATAAAACGTATTTGTGCAAACTCGCATTGAGAAAGCCGGGCAGGAAATCTTCCTGCGAAGAACTTCCCATGCTTTCAGATTAGCAGATCAAGCCGCAGGCATTAAGACCTTTCCCCTTCTGTATCTGTGAAATCCAGCGCTTAGGACACAAAAAAATGGGTCTTTTCTAACCCTGGAACGAACCGATTTTGGAAGCAGCGGGGGGCAATGGCTGGGACTGAGGCAGGCAGGGAAGCCGAGCTCGAGCTCATGTGCTGCTTGGGGCTGGTGAGACGGGGCTGTTCCTGGGGGAACGGGGTGTTGGGACCGGGAAAGCCTGGTGGTGTCAGCTGCATGTCCCCGTTCTGGTCACTCAACCAGCCCCCAGACCCCTCTCACCTCAGTTTTCCTGCCCGTGGGATGAAGGCAGCAGGACTTGCCTATAATGCACGCAGCCATTTGCAAAGCTCCTGAGCACAGATTACAGGGAAGAGCTCGTTAGAAGCCGCCTGTAATTTAACAGCGAAGCGGCCTCTGCCTTATGGCCACGAACCAGCATTCAAGAGGGAGCACCCTAAAAAATAAGCTTGTGGAGTCATCAGTCTCCCAGAAGGAAATAAGCACAGCTCCCTGCCCTCTCAAAACACCAGCTATCTAGTTGATAAAAGAAGAGCATTCCTGGAAGCTAAGTGCCTGGGCAGTACTTGCAAGGCAGGATTTGTAGCCTGGTGCCCTTGGACACAGCAGCCACAAAAACTTGGAGGGTGGGGGGAAGAACAATTTCTAACAACCCGGTGATCTGTCTGATGCTCAAATCTCATCAGACCCAAGTATATGCGCCAGGATCACAGTGCTGCTCTTGCCCAGGACCCAGGCTGTGTTTGGAGGGGCAAACGGAGGGGTTGGGGGGTCTGCTGGTGAGGCTGGAGGCACCTGCAGGCTCTTGGACTCGCTCACTTCTCAGGGTTGGAAACAGTCACACAAGGGCAGTTTCATCTGCTTCACCTGGAAATTGTCTTCTCCTTCCCCCACCACCACACGCCGTTTTACCCTTGCCGTCTTCCTCCTGGCTCAGTTCAAGTTGTCTCGTTCCTCCATGCAACAGCGGCAGCCAAGTGAGGAGAGGACAACCTGGGACTCACCTGGGACCTCCAGCAAGGATCAAGCAAGTGGATGTTGAACTGCAGACGAACCAGGGCAGCCCACGACCGAAACTCTCCGTGCTCACCTCCAGCCCAGCATGCAGCCTCTTAACGAGCGGCGAGCAGGAGGGGACGGAGCTGAGATCCCTGGCAACGCTAATAAAACCACCGTGTTTCTCCTTTATTGGGGAGAGGAAGAATAATCCTTTTGAACTATCGAAGTGGGGGAGAACCAACATCTGCTCAGAGGCCGCTGCTTGGGTCTCACTCTTTTAGCTCCAACTCTTTCCCGACGGGTGGGAAAGGTCTCTAAGCTTTTATTCAAAGGCTTTGCCCTTAAACAGGGCCTTTCAGCAGAGGATCGCAGAGCACCTTACAGGCATTTAATTAAAACTTACAACCCGCCCTGGCGAGGGAGGGATTAAGAACAGGCCCCCGGCTCAAACAGCAGCTCACCAGCACAGGCACCTCTTGACTGAGGTTCGTTCAGCTCAGCTGCAAGAGTGCAGCAGTCCCAGCCTCACTGAGCTACACCAATTTGGGGTGCATTTACCCCAAACAGCACAGAGCCTCCGGAAAGCCATCAGAGCAGAGAGGAGAGGCTGGGAGCACGCTCCAACAGGACAGGATGGGCAGGCAGTGCCTCATCTCTGCCAACCCAGCCACAGCAAGGAGATGAGTTCAGCTTGTGCTGGAGACACAGAACTGGGCTCCGTTACCCCTCTGCAATTTAAATACTATACATTTCCAACGCACGGCATTACTAGGGGGCAATTCACCCAACCTCACAGCCCTGCGAGGTTGATAAAATGGAAAACCACTTTTTTCCCCCCACCCTCCCTTGCTTACCTACAGGGTGAGACTTTTGCTGGTTGAATTAAATCTATTTAAACAAAAGTAAGTTCAGACATCTGCCTTCGCACAGTGTCAGCTGCGAGAAATGAGCTAACATCCAGATGCAGTGGCATGTCAGGATTAGCCCAGGCTGGGGCAGGAATGCTTCCATGTATGGAAAAATATTGGAGCAGTGAAACCATAAGCTTGGAGCAGAGCAAAGTGAGAGGCCCTGTCAATGGAGTCGCAGGCTCAGGTTTAGAGGATTTAGCAGCTCAGATCCGCTGTGAGATCCTCAGCACGCATTACAATAAATTTCACACTTTTTCCAAAGGGGACTCCCACAGCAAGGCTGCGAGGGCGAGATCCTACGCCCCTCTGTTTGCTCTGGAAGCGGGGCTGGGGCCGTCGGGTACCATTAACGCCCCCCGCGCCGGGCAGGGGCTGGGGCGTTGATGGAGTGGTTCTGGCGAGCGGAGAGGCTGCCGCTGCTCGCACTCGCCTGCCCGCCCACCCCTTGGCAGCCGCCTTCGGCACAGCAGGGCTTCCAAAAGCCAGCTCGGAGCTGGCACGCCGGAGGGAAGCGGTGGCAGTTGAAAAGAAAGCGCCGAGCTGAATCAGCGGGGCTGGGGAGCCGGGATGTGCTTCTTGCCAACGCCACGGCAAGGGCAGCGACCGCCGAGGCACAGGGCGAGAGCCGGGGCAGTATTCCCTTCAACCGGCCCGAATCAAGAGGGCTCATTTGTCAGCATCCTGAGTTAACGCTAATGAAGTAATGGCTATGACTTCATCTCTCCAGTGGGAATCTCTTGGGATGGAGGGAGAACTAGAATTTCTCTCTCTCTCCGGCTCGCTCGTGCAGTTGCAATTCCTTTCAGTTGCCTTCTACTCTCTTCTGCAAACATTACCTAATTCTCACCCAGATTCTTAAATCCTTGCATTGAAACATAAAACAACGCGCCCTTCTTGGCTGTCAAAGCCCAGCCTCGCAGAGATCCCTCCCGCCGGGATCCGACCCGCTGTGCTGGCTGCCACCCCCTCCCTGGGGACCGGCCACACCGAGCCCCTCTCGCATCCAAGGATGCCACCAGCTACTTTTTATGCTTCAGACATGACATAAAAATCTTGGCAAATTCATTTTAAACAGGGGACTTGGCACCTTCTCTCCATTAAAATATTTTAAGGTCAGGCTGGATTTAGGCGCAGTTGCAAAGACAGGCAAAACGTTGCCAGAGGACCCTGGAGTTTCTCTCCTTGGGTGGGCAGGAACAGCTTCAACTGCTGCAGATCTCCACGGGTGCAAAATACCCACAGTAATGCCTCACACCACCCTGCTGTGACAGTGCTGAGTCTGCCTGAAGAGGCTGTCAAGACTTGTCCCCTCCCGGCAGCACCCCGTAGCCCCGCTGCCTTCCTTATTGCAAGCCTTCAGCTTCCAGGTTTGCTCTGCCCTGGGTTTTCTCCCCAGAAGATGCTCTCCCCTCCTTGGGCACCATTCCCTGTCCCCGCTGTCGTGATGGCACCGATCATTCCAGGCGCATCCTTTACAGAGTGGATTCTCCCCATCATTCGGGCTCTGTGCCCAGCGCTCACCTCCCGGCTCGGGCTGGGATCCAGCATCCCCCCATCTCCCCCCTGCCTCCCGGGGGGCTCCCGTCGCTTTGTTTAGAGGCCAGAGGGGCTCGCTGAGCTCCAGGCAGGGGGTTGATCAGATTGCAAAAGCTCCCTGACGCAACCGAAGCAGTCAGTCACTCACACTAAATAAAGACCGCAAATTCTTTACATATTAATTGTTGGTTGCAATTTTTCACGGTGTTGAAAGACGGACGTGAGAATATGCAGAAACCATTCCTGCATCTTTTTAGTCCCACCCTGCCGTTAATTGCGTGGACTCTAAGCCAAATCAGTAAGACGGCACATCTTCTTTGGAAAACTGAGATGATGAAAACTATCATACGAGATGCTCACGTTGTAATCTGAAATACTCGTATAATTCACTTTCCCACGAGAGAATTTAACATGTCGGTTTGCTTACTTGTCAACTCATCCCGCTCCCAGTTTCTCCACTGGCCATGTCTTTACCTCGTGACCCACAGAATTAACTCTAATTGTGTTTTTTGCCTACAGAGCATCAGCAGAGAGGCAGTGGTCCCAGCCAGCAGAGGAGAAGCTGCCCTGCAGAGGTTCATCAAGGCAGCTCTGGGAGAAAGCCCTCTCCCCATCTCACCTACCCCCGGCTGGGGCTCCTGCCCCGGGAACAGAGGGGAATTAATGTGCACAAAGCCCAAGTCATAATGAATCCAAACCCCCTCCCCACGCTGGCATGACTCCCCCCTTCCTAATCGTTACTATCTGGAGATGGCAGGAGCACAAAGTGATCTGTCTAGAAAAATGTTTCAACTCCATCGTGCCTTACGCCGTGATGTGCTGTGGAACCAGTTTAGAGAATACACACAGCTATGAAGTCGTGATTATTCAGTCTTCAACCCAGGCTGAGAGCTCAGGAGTCAGCTTGTTATTTGCTGAAAGCAGGGGGCCCGAAATTATCCGTGAATAGTTCAAAGCTGCAGTTAATTCAACATCTCTACTTTCAAAAGCATAAAAATCACAGATTCCTGGAGTGTGTAAGCTTTTTAAAAATGACAAACTACTAACTGTCAAATCAAAGCAGCGAAGAGAAATCCACATGGCTGATAAGACAAATAGTTGCATTTTAAAGAGTAATTAAATATCACTTTGGAATATTTTGCTTGGAACTTGTTTCCCTGATAAAAAACGGGGAGGGGAAGGAGGAGGAGGAAGAAGCAATCCGCACACACCAACGAGCTTCTCACCAAGCAAAGGCTCAGGCAAACGCTGCTCAAACTTGTTTTGTTGAATTCAGAGTTCAGCCTGCTGTATCACAGCCTCCCATACACTTCCAGTTTCCCTATATCCCTACATTTCACATCAAAAATCTAGCAGTTAGGAGCAGACGATGGCTAGGTTGAACGTGGCTTGCTGGGGAGGAGGGTGCGTGGGGCTAGGGCAAGAATCCCCCTGGTCTGATCACCAAGAAGTGCAATATCTTCTGACTCGACTCAGATTAAAACCATACCCCAACTTCCACGCTGGGAGCGTCGCCGAAAAAAACAGGAATGCAAAACAGAGCGCTCAACCCAGATGCAATTGAGGAGAAGTGAAACCCTACCCCGTCTGCATGAGCTAACCCTACTGTTAAAAGTATGTCCCCGGGAAAGGATCAAAAAAACTCCGACTTCAAAACCCCCCCGGACTCTCCCAAAACCCGTACCTGCTACCAATGATCTCGCAGTGAATTTCACGCAAGCTTTATCAGTACTAAGAAATACCCATAGGCAATGGTACAAAAAGGGTCGTTTCGTGTATTAAACAAGACCTCAACTTACTGCACTTCAAACCAAAACGTTACCAAACCACTTGAAGCAGCCACCATTCGAAGGGAAGTCAGTTTTCGGGACAGGACTTGCAGAGCCCAGTCCAAGACCCAACCGTGTGTGATCAGCAAACGCTCCCGCTGCTTCTCCCCACCGCGGAGCCGGGAGGATTTGATGATAGAAAGATGTCCAAGGACTTTCAGAGCTGGCCCTGATGATGGAAAGATGTCCAAGGACTTTCAGAGCTGGCCCTCACACACGGGCAATTACCGACTGAAGGACGCAATAAACAACAAGGCAGATGACACATCAGCAAGACATTTAAAATACTAATTCTCCCCCAGGGAAAGCGCTCGGGCACTTTGGATATATGGGGAAATCCAACCTCCAAGGACGTCAGGGATGTTTTCGCAACTAGTGGAGGACCTGGATTTTATTCACAGCCCCCAGACTTGCCGTCCACTGACAGCAGTGAATGCTTATAGGGATTTCACTGAAGGATTAGCGTTTTGGCATGAGAGATGACTGCTAATTGTATGGAGAGTCACTGCAAAGCTGTATAAAATATACTCGGAAATTATTTAGAAAAGCAGCATCAACAACAACAAGAATTAGAGAATGTTTTGGCTTCGACGCCGTCCGCACGATGTGGAAATACCGAATAGCTTATTCCTTGGTCATAACTGAAGTTCACCATTGTATTTCTCCAAAATCGCACAGAAAAACACTCCATTATTTTGTACCTTCTTTTGTAAAGCTGTTACATGTTCAGCTCCTAAAAGAATGCATTTTTTGGAGAACTCTGCACTGATTACTTTAAAAAGTAAAGTTGCTTTGCTTAGTTCTGCAACCTGAGAGTAACAAATGAAAATGTCAACCATGCATTTTTAAATAACATTTTCATTTCAACATCTGGATTAAGATGCCACAATGAAAAACAGCACACAGGCTTCTCTCTGCTCCTTTCATAGATCTCTCATTCTTATGTTTCAGAACCAGTGAGTTTCAAAGCAAACAAAGAATCAGTTGGTGCTGCTAATGCCTTGCTTCTTACTCAATAGCCTTATGTCATGAAAAGACCATATTTTTCAAATCTACATCTCCGTGAGCCAAAGACTTCATATACATTCCCACCCCAGAAACACAAAGTCAGGAATACAGCTGAAAGTGATTACCTAGATATTTTTATATGATGAAACTCAAAAGCTGCTTCAAGTGATTTACAAAATTCTCTGTTAGACAAATCCCACATCTGTGCTGACCACTTGCCTCCCAGATCTCAGCAGATGGCAATTTCAAAAAGAAAAGTTATGAGTCCCTAAAAATTGGGGTGTACCTTAAGCTGTAATCAAGGGTTTGAGGTTTGCTTTTTTTCCCCCCCAAAAAAATTGCATACAGTCTAATTTAATAACGTTTCTACCTCCTCCCCACCATTTCTTGCACAAACTCTACCTACAAAAGTAGTATCTGGTGTCTTGTTAGGAAAGGCTCCTACAGTAGGTGATCTTCTTAGGCAGAGGGAAAGAAAAAGCCCTTTTCTTGGGAAGGTGGGGAGGGAAGAGAAAACTTAGTAAGTGAAAAAAATATAAAATAAAAGAATGAGTGGATATTTGTTATAAAAGACTTCACAAAGAGACATCTGCAAACACGCACGAGGTCGGTCACATTTTACCCACTGTCCTTAAGAGCACCATTTTATTTGCGGTGCTGAGGAAGATGTACCCCCAACACAGAAGTAGTCAGACCACTAAAACAATGAAATCCAAAGCTACCAACTTGCTCCTTTCCCCCTCCTTAGGGCGAGACAGAACAGCCATCTTCTTCACACGCAGGGAAAGATCACATGCCTCTGCCACACCATCCAGCAAAAGACACATTTCATGTGAACACGGGAGAAAATACACAGAGCAGGGTATACAAATCCTGCTTTTAAGATAAAGAAAAACCACTCTGTCCCAACTGAAATGTATTTACCAGCGTAAACAAAGAGAGATCCTCAAACTGTTTTCAGATCCTTGACTGAATAA
Organism: Tringa tobata; assembly: GCA_033628505.1. NCBI lineage: Eukaryota > Metazoa > Chordata > Aves > Charadriiformes > Scolopacidae > Tringa > Tringa tobata. The sequence continues at coordinate 405,671 of JAHREE010000483.1, forward strand.
TCACAGAAACATAATCAATGTGTTTTGCATTTATTTAAAACCAGACCAGAAGTCTTCCAGCTCCAGTGGAAACGGATTTGCCTTCCCAAGAAGAATCCGGGCGACGCTCGAGCAGATGCGTAAATACAGTGGAAAGCAAACACAAAACAAGAGGCAAAACACAGACCCCGCACCACTGCGGCGCTGTGCGGATGCGCCAAGTAAGAGTAATTAGAAAAGTCCAGATGAAAAAGAATGAGGAAGACAACTGGGCCAAGTAAGTAACAAGTAAAAACAAAAGCAAGGGCAAATAAACAACAGCAAAAGATAAGCTGCTTTCTTCCCAGCACAGACCCACAAACAGCCTTTCCTCCTCCAGCAACATGTGAAAAGACCAACTCAACAGAGAACGTGCCCCATTTTTATTTTATTTTTTTAGCAGAAATGACCAAGATGTCCCACAGCAAGAGAGCACGCTCCTGCCTTCCTCTAAAAGCCTGCATGCCATAAGCCCTTGAAGAACACCCAAAGTCACTCCAAGGGTAGGTGGACTCTGCAGCAGAGATGGTCTGGAGGTCACCAGGAGAAGTCTGGGGTCCTCCCGACAGCAGGCGCCGGCGGACATCAGGGCACGTAGACAGATGGGGGCTGTTTACATTACCGAGGTTCTCAGTAGCAATCAGGAATTAAAGCTGTTATTAAATCAAACCCTCCAGAACTTGAGCAGCTGTTCATGCAAACAGATAACAACAGGGTGACGTTAAACCAAAAACCCCAAACGAAACAAAGACACGGAGCAACATCTCTCCCTCATGTTTGGCTCAGCAACGCCAGGCATTATCGGAAGACAAATCAATTATCAACAGCTGCGGAGAGCTACCCGAATCTGGGGCTGAACGGCTTAATTGAGGGATGTGTATCACGAGTTAAAGGCCCCCAATCTCATTTGGCACGTTACGGTTTTTGCTTCTTGAAAGAAACCCCAGTAATATGGCTGGCCGTGGCTCAGACAGAGGCATTATGCCATCCTCCTCATTAATCAAAGGCTTTCCCCACGTCCAGATGTTTGCTGACTTGTACGGCTTGCTTTTATTACTGGTTTGGAGACGGGAGTCGCTATACACTAAAGTTACCCAAATTCAGCCGGTTGTTGCAAGGCGCAGAGGCTGTTATGCCCTTGGTAACTGCACCCCGGCATTATTGAGTTACTGAGGCTTTCAGTGAAGAGTGGCTGTTTTCTTTGACAACCCATGCTATGCTACTTTCACCAATAACCAGGAGAGTACGATACCGTTTTACTTTTAGGACTGTGGGAATTTTTTTGCTGTAAGCCCAGAAAGGAGCCTGTTTTTTAAGACCTATCAACGTTCAGCGCTTGGAAGAGAGAGAAATGTAAAGAAAACACCGAGCACCCCAAAGACAGACAAGGCACACACTGATAAATGTTTCAGCAGGAAACCAGGACCGTAATAGCCCTATTATTCAATAACTCTGAGCAACAAAAATGATGCTACAGCCAATGTGGGACTGGAAGTCACCTCTCTCCAAAGCTTGCATGGCCTCAGTAGATAAATTAACCAAGTCTCCACGGGCAGTGTTGGCTGGAAGGGACTTGTGGAGCTCTTTGAGCCTTCAGCCACCAACACAAGACCACGTCGGCCACGGCTTCACCCAGCCAAATCCTGCAACCTCCCAGGACCAGGCTCCACAGCCTCTCCAGGCACTCAGGCTGAGAGCCCGGGGACAGAGCCCAGCTCCCAGCCCGATGTTCCCACCTCTCTCTCTGTTATCTCTATTCTGCATTTATAACATCCCTTCCTTCCCATAAATCTATATAATTCTCTGGGACTTGCCTCACATGGGGTTCAGGAGTAGCCTTTAGTGCAAAGGAACCATAACTCAAAAGCACTGCCTACATTTTTCTAATGCTTTTGTTTTTAAACAAATTAAGCCCGCGAGGTACAGAACATATGTTAGACGTCCCCAGCTCCTGCTGGCATGTTTTTGAAAAATACGAAGTTTGTGCATTTCTGGAGAGTCAGGTCATTAACCTGACTATTTAAAAATCAGCCTATTATACATGGAAACTTCTAACTGCCTGAACTACAGGTTATAAATCTCCTGTTTAGAAATCTGATATCCTGACATAATTGCCCTTTATAACTTACAAATAGGTTCTCTGTTATCCATAGATTAAGCTTCCTCCAAAGCCACATCACATCTGCTTAGTTTTGAAAATATACAGCATGAGCTTCAATTACTTTACACTCTGCGCGAAAATAATCCTGAGTTTAACTCAGGGCTTCTTGGAATAAGAATTTAAGACCCCCATAATCTTTTTATTTCATGTTTTCTTGCAATCTAATAGATGGAAGTATTGGACGGCATGTAAAATTAATGCCACCTTCCACTTCTACAATTTCCCAACCGTTTAACTATATTGCAGAGGAATTTTTAAAGCAAATATGGTATGCAAAAAAACTCCACCACCTAAATAATCTGAAGTGTTCTGTAGGGAAATGGCCAGTTACTAATTGGAACCGCAATCTTTTCACGTCTCTGCAGGAAGAAGGTTTGGTTTTAAGGACACCGGAATTAAACTGTCATTTCTCTGAAGGATGAAGCTTCTGTTACAACTCCCCGTGTTAATGAAACTGATCTCGGACCCCGAGCTGTGATCATTCCTGAAGCTCCCAGTCCCTGGACTTCCAAGGGGAAAACTGGGGGCCTTCAGCAGCACCATCCAGGTGCACGGCATTAAAAACACCAGCTTTTGCAGCACCAGGGGCTTGGCGACAAAAATCTGTAGCAAACCATCCAAAAAGCCAAGCCTGAGTTTCAAAATAGCTACGTATCTTCTCAGCAGAGGGGACAACGCACGGCGCAGCCA
>JAHREE010000483.1:418430-438064 GCA_033628505.1 Tringa tobata
GGGGGGGGGAGACACGGCCGCGGCGCTGAGCTGAGGGGCCGGGGATCGCCGCCGGAGCGGAGCCCGGTAGCGTGTCCCGGTCACCCCGGGCTGTGGAGGTGCCCTCGGGTCCCCGGCTGGCACCGGGAGAGGCTCCGCGGCCGGATGAACCCTGCCGCCGCTTGGCCCCGGGGCTTCCCGTGCCCTCCATGTCTGCTGAAGTCACGGCTGGCATTAAACGGCCACCATTCCTTTCTTAATTGTCACCCACGTGTTTATTCTCTGCCACCGGAATTCCTGTTGCTGTCCAGCCCGGCCCGTGCCCCCTGCTCCGTCACAGCCTGGCAGCAGGGTGTGAAAAGAAGAGCTGGGCATGGGGAGGGGGGACGGGGGACGACAAGCTGTTAAATTGGTCTGGGAAACCAGTCTGCAGCTCCAGCACTGCCCCTTCTGCGAAGGGGAGCCCTCATCACAGCCCTGGTCTGGATCCATTGCGCGTGAAGTTCTGTGCTTGGAGTCTTCTACTCCATCTAGTAAATAAGTAGCAACTTATTATGGAACAGGTTGCCCAGAGAAGCTGTGGCTGCCCCATCCCCGGAGGGGTTCAAGGCCAGGCTGGATGGGGCTTTGTGCAACCTGGTCTGGTAGGAGATGTCCCTGCCCGGGGCAGGGGGGTTGGAACTAGGTGGTCTTTAGGGCCCCTTCCAACCTGAGCCATTGTATGATTCTGTATAACTGATGAATTTCTCACAGACGCCCTGTCTGACATCAAAGCACTGACCTGCTGTGATCTGACAGTGGAGGAAGTATAGAAGGGTTTCAGTTTCTGTAGCTGAGTACATCAGCCCCAGCTCAGTCCCTTCAACCATTCCACCTGTGGCACAGCCCGCTTCTCTGTGTGCCCAGATAACCTCAAAACCAAACCTACAGCTGTCATTAGTTAATTCTCACTTCATGTCAAACCCTGCACTGGAACAAATCATGGAGGTATGGACCCTCCTGCCAGGATTACTCACAGCAGGTCGAACATGCCCGGGCCTGGCAGGAGGACTGCATCTGCAGGAAGCGGTGGGAGGTCTGGAGAGGAGAAGGTTTTGTTCTGTTCTTCCTCTGACCCCACGGGAGCTGGTTCTCCAACAGTGCTGGGCTCTTAGCTTGCCAACTGCTGGGGGAGAAAGGAGTGTGAGCAGACCCTGGGCATGGTCCCCAGATGTGCCTACCCCTCAGCGGGTATAAATGTCTCTGACTCCTACCATCTGGTTCTAGCTGTGCCACGACGCCCTGCCTCAGATGCCTGCAGAGGGGCCATCCTCTTGCCAAGGGAAAATGAAGTCTGGAGTGCAATCTCTGCTACAGCATCCTATTAAAGTCTTGCTGTAGCCTCTGGCAAGGAACAAGCAGGCCGGACTTGGCATCTCTCCAGGAGGAGAGGACACTGTGGTTTGGGAGGAGAGTTTTCCCCAGATGCAAAAAAAAAAAAAAAGCTGGAAAAAGCATTGGGATTTTTGATTTTTCCCTGTCTGTGCATCTTTCATCCTGGAAAAGAGGATTTCTAGTGAAGCCGTTAAGCCACGCACAGACAAGGTCATCTGCCAGACTAGCTGCGTAACACCAAAATACCACAGGGCAGGTAGAAACTTGCTTTGAAAGACAAAGCCATGGAGAGCCCGTTTGAGTCCTAGAGCTGGCTCCTCTGCCCCCGCAGAGCTGGTGAGCAGGGATGGGTTCCCAGAGCCCTGGCCTTGAGGCGAGGCGCTGCATTGACAGCAAGAAACACGACTGTTCATAGTCCGACTCCTGGGGGAAGGGTGGTGTTTCTCAAGTCCTAATTGGTCTTCATCTCACCTTCTCCTCCTCCTCCCATCCTAGTTTGTCGCCCAGCTGCTGGGGTTCCTGATCAGCGTGGTCAGCTCCATCTTCTGTGGTCACCTGGGGAAAGCCGAGCTGGATGCTGTGACGCTGGCCGTCTCCGTATGTATTATTGATTCTGCTGTGATTTGAAACACAAAAATTATGTGTCGCTAAAAGAAGGAGAAAAAAAGCAAAGCCTTTAGGAATGTATGTGTGAGGACTCTGCATGTAAACACAGCCTGATGCAATGCAAACATCACATCCACCAAACCCTTCTTTCTTTTGCCCTGAGCACAGGCAGGAGATGGGAACTGAGCAGTCAGGGGCTAGGCCAGTGCAAGGCCAGCATCTGGGCAGGGACCTGGAGCCTGTGACCAGCTCTCCGGACCCACCAGACCTGGGGCTGTGCATGTGGCTAGGAGCAGCACTGTTTATGGTCATTTAGATATTCACCCTGTGCTAGAGGATCCTTTTCTACACCAGACGAGAGAAGAGGCTATTTAGCTAACCAGAACATGTTATTCTGAGAAATAGAGAAGGGCTGGAAACCTCCCAAAAAATTCGTAGCAGAACTGCCTCCCCACCCAGCTGGGAGGGACACAGTGCTTTTGGCCAGGTCCCCTGTCACATTGCCTTGCAACTCAAGTCCCTTTGTCTCTCTTTCAGGTTATCAATGTCACGGGCATCTCCATCGGTTCTGGTTTAGCCTCAGCATGCGACACGCTGATGTCCCAGGTCAGTAGCAGCTCCCCCTTTTCTTGTGCCTGGCAGGGTTCGATTGGTGGTGTGTCACCTCCTGTGTGGTGGTGGTCATCTGGGCACAGAGGGCAGGAGGATGGCAGCTTCCAGCCAGCACAGGGCTACAGATGCACTGGCTGGAGCCTGCTCCCTCCCCACAGCTCCCCAAGGGAGCCCTGGGTCATGCCTGGGTAGCAAAGGGATGTGCAATCCACCCAAGAACCAGTTAAACCCAACCAGCCTGGCCACTAGCCACACTAGCCACTGCAGGGCGTGGGAAATGCATTTAATCAGCCCATTGCTGCCCTTTGGTTCCCTGTAAGGCTCACCTTGCTCCTCTCTCCTGACTCAGACGTATGGCGGCAAGAACCTGAAGCAGGTGGGCACCATCCTGCAGCGGGGGATCCTCATCCTGCTGCTGTGCTGCTTCCCGTGCTGGGCGCTCTTCATCAACACCGAGCGGATCCTCCTGCTCATCCGACAGGATCCCGAGGTCTCCAGGTCAGGGGTGAGATCGAGCCCTTCTGGATCAGGCGTTTGGCTGTGGCTGGGTTGCCACGCAGCGTTGAAATCAAGGCTCCGTGGAGCTTGAGTGCAACACTGCTTGGCTTGGCTCTTGCTTTGCTGTTTCATTAATCAGGGAAACAACTCTCTTTCCAGGTTAACTCAGGTCTACGTGATGATCTTTATTCCAGCGCTTCCTGTAAGTTGCTGCTAAAGCTGTTAGAAGCTCTATATTTCTCAGTAACATTAGGGGAAAGGAGGGAGAGTCTTTGCTCTGCAGATCCCAGGGCAGCAAGGTTTAGGGTTTTACAACATGCCCCTTGATCTTGGGCCTTAACAGATGTATTGGCCAGCAGCTGCTGGACCAGCAAACATCCATCTTACCGTGCAAAGGCTTTTACTGCAGGCCACGTCTCTGCACAACACGTAACTGGTGGTGGACATTGGAACCAGGGGCTCCAGGGCTCACTCTTAGCCCTGAGATAAAGGCTACATGCACTCGTAGCTGCTGGGCTTTTGGCTAGTTACACCGTCTCTCTGGAGAGACTCCTCTGAGACACCTGGGGAATAAGTGCCTGTAGGTTAATGTTTTCTTCCAAAGTTTCCAGGCTCTCTTGTGCTGATGAGGAAGCACCGCACGTTTCCCATTTGGAGACGGATCTCTCTTCCCCAGTGGGAATGGGAGGTGCCTTTTGTTACTTTTGGGATGCAGCCAGTGCTGGCAGATGTCACGCTTCACCCAGACCGCAGGAGCAGGGTGTCGGGCAGCATGCCTGGCTGGGGCATGCTGGAAAGGCAATGGGGGGACCTGAGGAGAGGACCTGTCTGTGATTGTTAATTCATGGCTGGCTGTTGATGAAATAATCCTGGTTCTTGCAGGCGGCGTTTCTGTACCAGCTGCAGACGAGATATTTACTAAGCCAGGTATTGTATAACTAGCCAGGTTCTGGGCCATAAATTAAAGGTATTCCCAGGAACGTGGATAAAGTGGGGGATCTAAGTTCATCCTGTCCTGGGGAGAGCTGGGCTGAGGAATGTGTGAGGCACAGCCCTCAGCCAGACCTGCAGGGCAGGAAGAGCTCACGGGAACCACACTGTTTCCTCCGTTTCCCCATTGCTGCCTCCCAGTTCAGCACTTTGTTGATTGCATGAGCTCCTGAGCCCTGCATGCTGCCTTTTGCACCTCTAACACAATCCAGCTTTACCTGGAACAGGAGCAGCCTTCTTGTCCTTCTCCCTGGGCACTGATGAAGGTTTCCCCTTGGTAAGGACTTGGGTGGTGCTGGGGAAGCAAACTCCAAAGTCTTTCCTTGGCTTCCAGGCGATCATTTTGCCTCAGGTGTTGACGGGGATTGCAGCCAACATCCTCAATGTGGCCATGAACGCCTTCTTCCTATACGCGCTGAAGCTGGGCATGGTGTAAGTGTGAGCAGAGGTGGTGACAGCATCTCTGTGGGTGCAGGGGTTGGTTTGGGGCTGTGGTGGTGTCCTGGGTGCCCAGTTATGCTGCCTTCTGACCCTAGCCAACCATCTTGAAAAGATAAGGCTGGAGGGATCTGCTCCACATCTGCAGCAAGGCTTGTCTCCTGCTGTTGCTGAGGAGGTGGTGGAGCAGGACGTTGTTTGTAATCTGCCTCTTTCTCTCCCCAGGGGCTCTGCCTGGGCTAACACTGTTTCTCAGTACACCCAAGCCATTCTCCTCTTCCTTTATGTGTGGTGGAAGAAGATCCATGTGGAGACCTGGGGAGGTACTGTTTATAGCTTAATCCTTTAAATACCAGTGTCTGGCCCCGGAGATTTGGCCCTGTCACCAGCACCCATGGTGTAGGTCTGATAAGGGGATTACCATCCCCTCATGGCAAGTAGATGCTGTAAGTTGTGACCCCCCAGTACATTCTTGCTGATCACCCTGGCTCAGGAATGCACCGTGGTACACAAGACTAGGCTTATGTCCTGTGAGCTGTGGCTTGTGGTTGTTGTCCTCGGGGTCCAAAAGAGCATATGGTTCCCCTTTGGGGGAGGAGAGGGAGAACATGTGTTCATTCTGCTTCACTTCCTCTTTGCAGGTTGGACCAGGGACTGCCTCCTAGACTGGGGCTCCTTCATCCGACTGGCAGTGCCCGGCATGCTCATGATGTGTATTGAGTGGTGGACCTTTGAGATAGGGAGCTTCTTGGCAGGTGAGTCCGAATCCTTTTTTTCCTCTGGTTCACCAGGTCATCTTCCAGCCATGCCTGCTCTGGTGGCTGCCTCTTGAGCGTGTCCCCAGAGAACCTCCTGCCAGCAGCTTCCTTGCCTGTAGGGTTGGTTCTGCAGGATGCTGCATCTGCTAGATGGGAGCCATGTAGCCACTGTCCCTTTGTCAGAAAAGGAGAATTTTTAATTCTGACCTAATGAAGGAAGGGATGAATCTTTTCCAGGGCTGCTCAGTGTGGTGGAGCTGGGTGCGCAGTCTGTCATCTATGAGCTCTCCTCCGCAGCGTACATGGTAAGCCCCGGGCACATTAAAGCACGATCAGCCTGGGAGGAGCCCCCAAACAATGGCCCTGCAGATCAAGGCTGGGGAGGGAAGCCAGGGTGGGAAGCAGGAGTTGGTACCTGGCAGGTGATGACTCCCAGGCCTGCTCTGCAGCTGCACATCCAGGGAACGTGCTGCAGATGGAAAATCCCTTTCCTGCAGCAATGCCAATTTGCCCCAAATTCCCTGCTGGGGCAGAAGAAAATTGCTGCAGGTTCTATTGCCCCTCACCTCCTCCTTGTCTCCTGCTACTCAGGTGCCTCTGGGCTTCAGCGTAGCTGCAAGTGTCAGAGTGGGCAATGCCTTGGGATCGGGGGACGTGGTGCAAGCCAAGACCTCCTGCATCACTGCGCTGCTGTGCACAGGTCAGCCCAGATGCTCCAGAGGGGAATAAAGGAGCGGGACTTGCTGCCCTTGAAGCAAGCAAGTGGACTATTTCTCTTTCTTTCAGGAGTTTTTGCTGTAGTGGTTGCAACGTTACTGGGAACCCTAAAGGATGTGGTGGGATACATCTTCACCAATGACAAGTGAGTTAACAGCTTTCTTTTGAGTATTATTAGCTTCTTGGAGGGAGTGATTTCTATCCCAGGAGCTTCTCAGAAGCTGCTGATGTAGTTCATAAACCTCCATCTGGCAACTCTGTTTCCCAAAGGTTTCTCCCCACTGCCCAGTATCACTGGGCAGCATGGATGCTGCTGACACTACCATGGTGGTACCCAGGCTGCATGCATCCCCCCAGGTGTTGTGGGCTGGGATCAGGCTGAGGGAGATATGTCAGAACCAGAGTCCCTTGGGACCAGGCTGTGCTGCTTTCCCTGACCAGTACATACATCTTCCCAACAGGGAGATCGTTATCTTGGTGTCCAAAGTGATGATCATCTTTGCTCCGTTCCACTTGTTTGATGCAGCAGCAGTGAGTATTCCAGCATGTGGAGCAATTCCCTCTCTGCAGGTTTGGGGTGCAATGGAGAGTGCAAAGCTGCCTCTAGCTGGCTCTTTGTCTGTTAAAAAGATAAGGAGAAGCAAACTGAAAACCTGTGGAAGCAGCTGCTTGCATTACCTGTGGCACCTCAATGTCCCCCGGTGCTTGTAGTTGTCCATTGGCATTGCTGCAGGACAACCCAGTTCTCTTCCTTCCACCCGACAAGGCTTCAGCTTTTTATTAGTTTGTCAGAGCAGCACAAGTGAGCTGCTGGATCTTCAGAGATGTCAGATGCTCACGGCGTAGCGGCAGTGCTCATACAACTTGTCAGATAGTATCCCCTGATAGAGGGACACTGTCCCCCTGCTAGCCTTTTGGTGTCTGCAGACAGCTCCACGTTCTGCGCCTCGGTCGGCAGCTGGAACCAGAGGAGCCCTGCACCATGTGTTGTGTGATGTGGCTTTGGTCCCTCTTGGCTCTACGGGACAGTGCTGTGGCTTCCCCACGCACAGGGCCGTGCCTTTCCCCGGAGTTCCTCTGGTGGTACCTTCTGTAGCACGTGCTGTCCCGTATATTGATCCCTTTGCCTGCTTTCCTTAGGCGACCTGTGGCGGCGTGCTGCGGGGCACGGGGAAGCAGAAGATGGGTGCTATTGCCAACGCCATCGGCTATTATGCCATCGGCCTCCCCATCGGCATCTCACTGATGTTTGCGGCTAAGATGGGGGTAGTAGGTACGTGTGGCCTTCATTTGGCTTTGTGCGAGCTGCCAGCACTGCTTCTGCTGGGCCAGAGCCTGTGCTTTGGGTAAAGTCTCAGTCCTGGAACTTGTGCTCAGGTCTTCCTTTCTATCGGTGGGGCTGGACTGCACCCCGAAGGACTTCGCTGAGGCAGGCTCTGAGTAGCCTTCATCAAATGGGGGACTGAGATGTCCCCGTAAATCCAGGTTTGGTCCCAGCATAGGACCACCTCAGGAGCTGCCTCTTCTTGAAGCCCCTCAGGGCAGCTCTCCCATCAAGACTGGGGCGATAATCTGACCCCACTGAAGTCCTTGGCAAAAGCAGGCTTTCCTCAAGCCCTCCCTGAAGTAGCTCTCCATCCTGCAGGCCTGTGGGTGGGGATGATCGTTTGCATCTCTCTGCAAGCCCTTTCCTTCTCGGCTTTTGTCATGCGCATGGATTGGAAAAAAGCTGCAGAAGAGGTGAGACTTGTGTTCTACCAACTCCTAAAAGATGTTCCTGCTCCAGTACAATGCCACAGCCCTCTGGAGAGAGGCAAAAGTGAAATGGGATCTGTCCTCGAGCCATCAATTTGGTGCTGACCTTGCTTGCTTTGGGAGGGTGGAGGGAGGAGGCTCAGGTTTGCTTGGCTGGGCAGGACACCCTTGCTCTGAGACCAACTCTTCTGTGTGTTTTCAGGCTCAAGTCCGAGCTGGACGGAAAAAGCAACTGGAAGATGTGAACTCCAATGGCACAGCTTCTAACAAAACAACAGCTGTGGGTAGGTAACCAGCCCAAATTCTCCACCCAACCCTTCCTTTCCTTCACAGTCATGGCAGCCATGTCTGTCCTGCAGGCCCGGGTGGCTAGGAAGAGCACAGTGGCTGGTGCTGGTCCTAGGCCAGTGGCACTTCTGTGCTTAGTTATGGAGTACAAGGTACATGTTGCCCAAGTCACCACCCTGGCTGCTCCAGGGAAAAGCCTGGACTGCCAGCCAGTGTCTGCCTTACCTGGGAACGCGTGCCACTCTGCTTATGGCATGTCCTGGTGCCCTCAGGCCTTGGGAAAAGACCCTCAGGACTGTCACTAGTGCTTGTGCAGCATCAGACAGGGTTCCCCTGACTTTGCAGCTTGGGTTCCCTGCAGCCCTCACCTCTCTCTGGCACAGATTACATCTCCGTTGACACGGACACTGTGGTCCTACCCGAGAACATCGTGGGAGGCGAGAGGCAACCTGACCACCAGCTCATCACGCAGGAGGAGCCTGCTGTCATCCCTGCTCCTCCTGCTGTGCTATGGAGGGCCCTGATCATCCGCCGTGTGCTGGCTGCTGCCACCGCCATCGCTGTCCTACTGGTGGGCATACTGGTCCGGCTCCTGACCGGCAATGGCTAGAACCAGTGACACTGGGGAGCTGTGCACAGAGCAGGAGGGCACGTGGTCATGTCCCAGGAGGATGGTGTGGGGGATGGAGTTCCCCCCTCAGTTCCTTGTAAAGAGTCACTTTGCTCAGTTTCTGATTAACTCACAATGTTTTATCCCACACGCAGAGTTCTTAAAGGGGGTGGGGGTGCAGCACCTGGGAAGAAAAGTGCTGGAGAGCTGGTCTGTCCTGCGCTGCACTGGGATGTCACTCGTGACAGGCGGGAGTCCATCCTGGGGCTGGCCCGGGAAGGAGACAAGGACCTCGTCCTGCTTCCTACTCCCTGGGGGCACTTGTCCATGGCATTTGCAAATGGCAGAGGCTCTTGCTGTCCACATCATCGCTTTTCCTCACGCACCGGTCTGTGGCATCACCTCGGCGTGGCAGAGCCCACTCGCTACCTCCGTGGCAAGATCAGCAAGGCAAGATCAGCAAGGCTGATCTCGTTAGAAGATGGCTGATTCCTCTCCAACTGCTGTCGGGGCATGGGGGGCTGGCTGCTGGCCCTGTTCTCCCTGCTGCGTGGCAGGCACAGGGCCTAAAGCAACTCTTCTTTGCACTTTTGTAAGGTGGGATTTTGATACAATAAAGTTTTCTGAGTAAATGTTGGGCTGTTAAAGTGGTGTGAGCGTGACCCCGGGTTGTTGGCAGGACTAAGCTGTGAGAGGGAAGACGTGGGCCTGGTTCCTGCACCATGGCGGGCTTGCCCAGGGTCTAACCTCTGCCTCCTGGCCCTGTACTTTGGGGCTGGCTCTGGGTGCAAGGGCAGCCGGGGGCTTGTTTTAGCTGGGCTCGTAGAGGTACAAGCAGGGCTTGTGCACCTCGGCTGCTCCCACGCCGCTGCTGAGCTGTGTGGGAGAGGGTGGTGTGGGGCACAGCCCTACAGGTCTGCCAAGGAACGGCCATGTATCTCAGTGCAAGTGCCCCCAGCACTGCCTGCCCACCCCTGCCCTCAGCACCGGCCCCAGGCTCTTACCTGCAGCTGCATGACAGCAGCAAGGCCACTGCCTTATGGCCACACGCCGGCCGTTGGGGGTGAATACCACGTAGAGTTGGGGCACGGCACCTCCCTGCCACCCCACAGCTCTCCTGGGACATGGCGCTGGCTGCCTGTGGGCTGGTGAGGGAAAGACATGACATAAACGAACTTGAAACAGCCACCAACCCCCACCTCAGCAGCCTCTGCCCAGATGTGGGGAGGATGTGGCAGGCTCTGCCCTGCTCAGAATCCCACTAGATTTGGGGATGGGACCCTGGGGTGAGGAGGAAGCCCGCCTTGCTCAGCCCCATGGGCTACCCCATCCCACCGGTGCCCACCTCGTGAGGGTCTGCGCCATGGTGGCAGGTCCCGTCCAGCTCCCCTGCCCCGCGCGGGGCCAAGGCAGGACGCTATATTTGGCCTGGCGGAGCGGTGCCGGTGAAACCTGACGCTGCCGCGCCGTGCGAGGCCGACAGCTGGAGCCAATGGGGCCGGCTTGTCTTGGCCACCGCCACGCCGTGATGAGAGGGGCCAAGACCAGCGGCGGCCCCCGCCACTGCCGGCAGCAGCTCAGGGAGACCGCACACGGACCCATGGACCCTCCATCGCTGGTGGAAGAGGCAGACAACCCTCCAGCCCCCCGGCCGGCGGAGCCACGGCCAAGCAGGAGAGAGGTATGAGGGTTCACGGGAGCGGTTTGGGAAGTCTCGGTCCCTTGCACCGCAGGTCCGGGCTCCTCCGCGGTGCACAGGACCCTCGCTGCCCCGTCCTGCCCCGCTGCCCGCACTTCCCATCGCCGCCCCAGCAGCAGGTGGTCAGCTCGCCTGGCCCCGGCTGAAGTTCACCCCACCGTTGGTTACACATTGCTCACCCTGAGGAGGTGGTTTTTAACCGAGCGCGGAGGAAGAGGGTTCTTTCACTCCCCCTGGGCAGAGCGGCAGCATGAAGAAGCAGGCGGACCTCCCCGAGGAGAACGGCTTCAGCGAGGCGATGGCTGCCGGCCAGCACGATCTCACACCCGGCAGCTGCGGGAAGAAACGCCGCTGGCTTCGGTGCTTGGTCCCGGACAACTTCTGGGAGAACGCAAAGAAGCTGCTGGTGCTGGCGGGGCCGCTGGTGAGAACCTCGGTAGGAGACTGCTCCCCCCAGCACGGCCACCCCCGCTCACCTCCATCTCCTCTTCCCCTGGCTTAGATCCTGATCCAGCTGCTGATCTTCCTGATACACCTCGTCAGCTCCATATTCTGCGGCCACCTGGGCAAGGTTGAGCTGGCTTCCGTCACGCTGGCCATCGCTGTAAGCATTCCAGGGGGCTGCCCCCGTGCCGGGCACCAGCTCCCACCTGCTGACACTGGGATGGGATACAGACAAGGACAGAGGAGATTTCAGTCTCTCATTTTTCCTTTTAGCTCCTCTCCCTACCTAAAAGTCCTAAACACTCACATTCGCTCTTTGTTTTTTTTTAACTCCTGTTTCCAGGTTATAAATGTTACTGCCATCTCTGTAGGTTACGGTTTGTCTTCGGCATGTGACACCTTGATATCACAGGTGGGTAAGAGGTGCTGGCACTTGCCCTGGAGACATGGGCTGTTCCAGCATCGGCTGATGCTGCCCAGACACTGCATGGAGCCCTAGCTGCACCTGCGAGCCGGGGAAGCTTGTCCCCAAGCAGCAATCCCACAGCAGGGAGCTCCGTGCTCCCCTTGAAATACCAAATCCTTTCCTGGGGTGGTCAGGGCTGCTCCACGCTCTGCAGGGTCCCCGTTGCCCCCAGCACTGGTGTGTTGCCAGCCCAAGCAGAGCCCAACCCTCCTCTCGCCTTGCAGACCTACGGCAGCAAGAACCTGCTGCGCGTGGGGGTGATCCTGCAGCGTGCCACCCTCATCCTCCTGCTCTGCTGCTTCCCCTGCTGCGCCATCCTCATCAACATCGAGCAGCTCCTGCTCCTCATCCGCCAGGACCCTGAGGTCTCCAGGTCGGGTGGCCCGGTGGCCCAGACGCCGCTGCCTCGTCCCTCCCCGTTGTGCTGGAGCTGCAAGGAGGGGGGCTATGGCCGTGGCCCCTCACTAACCGTGCCTCTCCTCTCCCCCCAGGTTAACCCAGCGCTACGTGATGGCGTTTGTCCCTGCTCTCCCGGTGAGTCCCTGTGGGCACCCTGGATGCTGGCCACACACAGGGACCGGCCGTCCTGCTCCTTATTTTCCACCACAGCAGCAGAGCCCCTGCTCAGCGCCGGCCTCATCTCATCCACCAATTTCCTTTTCAGGCAGTTTTTATGTATAGCCTAGAGACCAAGTACCTGCAGAACCAGGTAGGTCCCACAGCCCTTACGCCCGCAGAGGGTTAGTCCTGGCTCAGGTCTCCCCTTAACCATGCTCCCAGGGGTTTCATGCTTGCTCTTCCCAGTAGCAAGGCAGCGCTTTTCCCCACCATTGCCTCAGCGCCCCAGAACAGCTCTAACCCTGGAAATCACCCCATCCCATGGCACCATCCCATCCCACCTCATCCCCAGTAGTATCCACCTGCTTGATGGACCTCTCATCATACTTCCCCAAATCAGGGCTTTACCTCCAACACACTCATTTTCCAAGCAGGCAACATCATCAGAAGTTTCTTTCTTTGCCTGGGAAAGCTGCTGAGCAGGGGGGCTGGCGGGCACCTTCTCATCTCTCTCCCGAAGCTTTGGTGAAGGTGCTGCAGCCCCCACCTCCTCCCTCTTTGCAGATGATCATGTGGCCGCTGGTGCTGAGCGGGATTGTTGGCAACGTCGTCAACGTCATCGCAAACTGCATCTTCCTCTACGTGCTCGACTTGGGCATTTCGTGAGTAGCGCCCCCATCCCACGGAGGGGAAAACACAACACCTGGCAACAGCAAGGAACTTTTCAGGGATGTTGGCTCCACTAGGCATGGCCGAGCATCCGGCGCTTGCGGGGGCACAGCAGGATGTTACGCTCTGGTACCCTGAGGCCAGGGAGGCGTGAGCAGGATGACAACGACCTTTCTCATTTCCTTTGCAGGGGCTCAGCCTGGGCCAACACCGTTGCTCAGTATTCGCAAACCATTTTCTTGTTCCTGTATATTATCGGAAGGAAACTCCACGTGAAGACCTGGGGAGGTAAGAGCATCTCCCCAACTCCCTCTGGCTTCTGCCTTACACAAATATGTGTGAATCTTCCACCACTTCTACCAGGACTTCTTCCATCAGGACTAATTCTGTTAGTCCTGGGGGTGAAATATTAACCTCAGCCCGGTACGTCCCAGGAATGTGGTGCTGCTTCGGTGGCAGCACATCATGTGCGAGGGTTGGCAGGGCACCATGCTGGGCAGTAAACATTAATTCTGGAGAAATGACACTTTCTGCTGAGGCTTTCTAGGGTTCAGCCCCAAAGCCGGATGAGCACAGACGTAAGCATGAGGTTGTCCTCAGATGCTCTGCTCCAGAAGGGATGAGTTGAGGGTTGCACCGCTCTGTGGCCCACAGGAAGGCATCAGCAGAGCTTGTACCTGCACACTCTGCTGCTGGAGGTCCTATGGAGCTGAGGAGCATTGCCCTGGTGACTCTGCAAACAGGAACAGCACCTCCACTTGCCTCAGGTGCTCTCGAGGACATAGTGGCCAGTCTGGTCGTCCATCAGGTGACATTTCTCCTCTCTGCAGGCTGGTCCAGTGAGTGCCTGCTGGAGTGGGACAGCTTCACCTCCCTGGCTATCCCCAGCATGCTCATGATATGCATTGAGTGGTGGACCTACGAAATCGGGAGCTTCTTGATAGGTGAGCAGAGAGGGGGAAGCTGCAAGGAGGTGGACATGGTGTGACCAGACCAGCGTCTGCAGCAGTCACAGGGGCCGAGAACGGCTCTCACCCGGAGCACTGACCTTCTCCTCTCCCCCAGGCCTGCTGAGCGTCGTAGAGCTCTCTGCCCAGTCCATCATCTACGAGGTGTCCGTTGTGGCTTTCATGGTAAGGGCTGGGGGTTATTATTTCAGACCAGGGCTCCCAAGGGACAGCCCCGGGACAGACACCCAACAAAAATCAGCTCCAGCAAATCTCGGTCTTCCCCCTCTGCTCTTGAGCCTCTTCCTGCTCCTGCCTATCCCTCCTATGGAGATGCTTTGAATTAAATCCTGAACTCCATCCCTGTCTCTGCCGGGTGGTTATTC
Source organism: Tringa tobata (assembly GCA_033628505.1). Taxonomy (NCBI): domain Eukaryota; kingdom Metazoa; phylum Chordata; class Aves; order Charadriiformes; family Scolopacidae; genus Tringa; species Tringa tobata. The sequence goes on from JAHREE010000483.1 coordinate 432,225, forward strand.
TGCTGTGATGGCCCCATTACCCGGACACACACGCGAGCCTCAGCCCTGTGGTTACAGATCCCCCTGGGGCTGGGGACAGCCGCCAGCGTGCAGGTGGGGAACGCGCTGGGCGCCGGTGACATCGAGACGGCCAAGAGGTCCTCCTCCACCAGCCTGCTCTGCACAGGTCAGGCCACCAGCGTGATGGGAAGCCTTCACCAGGGATTCTTCCAGGCACGGCAGGACCAGGGAGCCTTGGAAGTCCCCTGGCCGCGGCGCACGCTGGTGTCCCCTGCTCTCTCCCTTCTGCTGCTCCCGAGCTCCCCATTATGGCTGGGCCGGGCTCAGTGCTTTGCTGTGTTTTTCAGGGGCATTTAGCATAGCCATGGGGGCCATTTTAGTGGCCACAAAGGACATGCTGGGATACATCTTCACCCCTGAGAAGTGAGTGCCGCCAGCTCCCAGCCTTAGTGCGCAGATGTTGGTTCCTAAAAGTGATTGTTGGCTCTTCTCTGTCCCCAGGGAAATTGTTGACTTGGTGGCCTGGGTCATGCCCGTCTACATTGTCTTCCACTTGTTTGAAGCCATGTGTGTAAGTCCCTTGGGATGCTGCTGCTTTTGGTACAGGACCTCAGTGCTGAGTGGCAGCATCGCAAGTTGGTCAAGGGTCCCTGAGGCTGTGGGTGAGCACCAACACTGGGACCTTGAAGAGCTGCTGGGGTCACCCCTTAGAAAACACCGAGTGCACAAGGAGCTGCCAACCCACAGAACCAGGGAGGGACGCAGAAATAACCGGGCAGAGGCAGAGGAGCTGGTTCATCACCAGGATGGTTCACCAGCCCCCTCAAAGGCAGCGTCAGAGCCCTGAATTTGGCCAAGGTGGCACTCCTGGCTCTGGCCCCAGCCCCTCTTCCTCTCCCCGGCAGGGTGCCTGCAGCGGGGTGCTCAGAGGCATAGGCAAGCAGAAATTCGGTGCCATCCTCAATGCCATCAGCTACTACGGTGTGGGCCTGCCCCTGGGAGCCGTGCTGCTCTTCGTGGCCAGGATCGGCGTCATAGGTACCGATTCCTGGGTACACAGCTCTGCGTGGCCCCAGGTCCCCCGTGGGGGGAATCCCCCCAGCTCCCCCAATGGTTCACCATGACCTTCCTGCCTGGATCTGCTCCCCCTACCTGCCTGGGGACTGGGCACACCGGGGTGGACCCTGCAACTATGGAGAGCTTTTAACTGTATTGGGAAAAAGCAACTGCTGCCAGGTCTGCCAGGCAGCCCCACAGCAAGCACCCACGGCCGCCCCATCCCCACGTCCCCGCTAACCTCCGTGATGTCCCCTTTCTTGACTCGCTGTCCCGAGATGCCGTCTGGGTTGGGTTTGGCCTAGCCATGGTGCCTGACTGACGCCGCCATGCCCTCTGCAGGCCTGTGGCTCAGCATGCTCGTCTGTGTCTCCATCCTCTGCACCTGCTTCATCGCCTACATCTGCCGCATGGACTGGAGGACGGCGGCCGAGGAGGTAACCTGGGCATCCACAGCATCGCAACCTGCCAGAAGGAAGGTCCCCAGCAGCTTGGCTGGGATCGCAGTGGGATAAGACAGCATCGTGAGCTTGAGCCCTCCAGTACCCTCAGCAAAAGCCAGTGCTCCCATGTTTGGGACTGCAGCCACGTCCCTGTATTCAGCTCCCTCCCACCCATGCACTCAATGGCCTCAAGGTTTCCCTTGTGCCACCCTTGACCGGGCACATGAAGCACAAAGCAGATGGGCTGACCGAGGTGTACCTCAACCCTACAGTCCTGAGCATTGTCTTGTGCCCCAACAACTCCAGGGTTCCCACCAGCCAGCATCGCTTGGGCATTTTGGGCACCTTTCAGCTGCAGCTCAGTGCCATTTCCAGCCAGACAAACCCCGCGAGAGGTGACACATGGCCTTTGCTCGGTGGGGATTTCCCATACCATGTGCCACCACCTAAACCCATCATGTTCCCTCCCCCAGGCTCAGCGCCGAGCAGGAGTGACCCAGCCACCACCAGAGGAGCTGAACCCAGGCCCTGATCCCTCCTGCAAGGCGCTTCCCTCTGGTGTGGGGCCAGCCCCACCACCCCATACATACCCCCCTGCCATGGCGGTGAGGGGGTGCATAGGTATGGCCAGGAGCTGGGCACTGTGTGGGGTGATGAGTCTGGGGTCCGGGAAGGGTCCCCAAGGATTCACATAAGCCAGGAACAAGCCCACAAAATGGGGGTGCATCATAGTGTTGGCGATGCCCCCAGTAACAATAATTACAAGGGTGGGTTCAGGAGGAGGATGGAAGCTGCTGGGGGGGGACAACCTGGAGGGATGGGGCACCCTGGGGCAGTTCTCACCTTGCAGACACCGTGTCCCGCCGAAGCTCCACCGAGGGCTGGAGATCTCCACACTCTGTGCTGCTTGTAAAGTGCTTTCAGACCTCAGACCAAACCCTCCCAAGACACCCCTCAATCCCCCCAAAAAGGTCTCAGCGACCCTGCCCTGTTCTCCTTGTAGCAGGAGTGGATGCACAGAACGGCGTGGTGCTCACGGGCATCACCAGGACGGAGGGACCGACGTACCAGCTGGAGCTGCAGGAAGCCACTCCTGTCACGTCCCCTCCGGCCACCGCCGTGGTCACCAAGGAGCTGATCATCCGGCGGGGGCTGGCAGCGGCCGCAGCCGTCGCAGTACTTGTGCTTGGCATTGTCATAAAGCTGGTGACCAGCAAACACTGACTCGCGCCAGGGACCGTGGGGACTTTGCTTTGGGGGCAAAAGCTCCTCCTGATGGATGGACCTACAAAGCACAGACCGGCCAGCGAGAGAACACAGCACCACCTGTCCCATGGGAGCCAAAGGGCTCCCTGGCAGCATTTGGTGGCATCTGCTCAGCCACCACTCGGGAACAGGCCCCGTGGCTGCTCCGACCCCCAAAATGCTGTTTGGGGTGTGTGGGTACCCCTCTCCTGCCTGCGCTGCTGGCTATCGCCTGCCGACCGGAGCCGAGCACAGCCCGGCTCACATCGCTGCTCTGAGAAAAATGCCAAATAAAGAACAAACCCAGCTGGACTCGGGCTGACTCCTTTGGGAGGGGGCGGAGGGCAGGGGAACGTCCGACGCTGGGGGCTTGTGGGTCTTGCCCTGGCCCCAAGCGGCCTTTGCAGTAAAACAAAGGTTTTATTCAGCAAGGCAGCTTCCAGTTACAAGCTTGGAGGTAAAAGACTCCCAGTAAATCAATAAAAAGTGGAAATTCAATTACACGTGAGATGGCTGGCTGCTCAGCCGAGGCCAAGGACTTCCCCAGACGTAGGACTCTGGTGGCAGCAATGCCGCTGTCGTCACACAGCCCTAGATGCAGCGTGGTGGTCCCTGGTGCTCCTCGAGTCCTTGGGCAGAGCGTGGGCACAGCTCCCAAAGCCTTTGCTGTCACCTCAGCACCTTTGCACACCTTGGAGGGCTAAAGGTGGTTTCCCCCTACAATGAGACATCACCTGTTTGGTCGTGAGTCCTTTGGAGGATGGGGTGCTGCAGGTTCTTGGAGGTTCTTTCCCTCTACTCTTGGCAGGCTGCTGGGGACAACCAGCCTGGGCTGTCCCCTTCAGTAAGACCCACATTTTGTCAGGCTTATTGCTGGCATGAGACAGCTTTCTACGGGGATCATATGATGTGTTCCATAGACAACAGGCTCAGCAACAACTGGTTTTGTTCCGATACCCTTGTGACAAATGATTCCTCCGTTCCCCAGAGCTTTTAGATGGGATCCTGTTTGCAAAGCAGGGCAGATGCTGCCTCCTTCCATCTGCCACCACTCACTGCTGAGCTCTGAATGAATTCCTGTGTTTCAATGGGAGCTGGGGCCTTCTGCTCGGGGCTTCTCTGCTCTCGGTGGGTTTCATTTGCTTCTACCTCTTCAGTGCATTGGCTGACTTGGAAGAAAAGAAATTGCAGCAGAAAAGAGTTCAGCACTAGGACTATAGGGAGTGAGTGGCTGGTTACAGGTCCGGTGGGTTGCTGACTGTTGATCACCCTCTTCGTCCACAGGACAACATCTGGAGAGGCACAGAAACAAGGCTGAGCCCACAGGGAGAGAGCAGAGCCCGAGGCAACGGGGAGATGGAGGCTGAGACCAGGCCAGGGCTCAGGGGACAGAGCTGGGAACACGCACTCATGCAGACAGCAGAGAGCCAAAGCTCACCTTTGCCACCACCGCTGCCACAATCCCCAGCATGGCCAACATGATCAGACCCACTCGGCCCTTGTTAAACTGCATCAAGAGGAAGAGCTTGGCCCAATCCACCTTCTTCTGGCTGCCAGGTGGGTACCGGAGTTTGTTCACAACCTCCATCTTCAGGTCCTTGATCAAGCAGGGGCGATGGTGGGAGAAGGTATCAAAGCTGTGCTTGCCGTGGTAGGCACCCATCCCGCTGTTACCTGAGGGACACAACCTACCCAGGTCACACCATGCACAGTGACAGTGGCATTTCCTAAATAAATTCTGTTTGTCAGCGCTCAGGACACAAGCAGAGGTTGGTCGTGGTGCTTCTCACACCTGGAGCAGCTGCCCTGCTCCCCAGGGGTAGAGAAGCAAAAAGCAGCTTTAATAACTACCCAGAAATAAGTGAGGACCTGCTCACTGCCTTGAACTGGTGCTCAGGCTGGTTGTGCGAACCCAGCCTTGGAATGTTAATGGCACAACTCCGGGGCCAGTCCTGCTTCTCCCACAAAATTTACACTGGGGTAGGGGACAGGAGGAACAAGCAGTGGAACATAAGGAGGACATTCAGCAAGCTGCCATCAGAAACACCCAAGGCCTCAGCCCTCCACCCACAGCCAGGTTGTCTCTACCACAAAACCATGAGCCTGACAGTGACTGTGGAAACTCAACCATCTGTTTGCCCACAGGCAACTTCACCCCATAGCTGGGTAAGAGGAGAACCAGAGCCGCAGACAGATGCGCCAGAGGGTTTTCCTCTCCACTGGCACCAACACTGCTCTGACCACTAATGAGCCTTTCTACAAAGGAAACCACCAGTGAAAACAATATTAATGGGAAAATGCAGCTGAAAGTTTTCCTGAATTGCCAAACACGTATGATGGCATCTGGGTCAGAGGCTGCTGCTGGGAGACTGAAACCAGACCTACGGGCTGGAGCAAGGACTTACCCACACCGCCGAAGGGCAGATCCGGAACCAAAGCATGCATGAAGACGTCGTTGGCTGTCACGCCGCCGCTGGAGGTCTCCGATATCACCCGTCTGATCAGCTACCAAGAATGAGAGATGGCACAGAACAGAGGGAAATCAAGATGGGCCACGAAAACCATGGCCTTCAGCAGAGGAGGTGGGTGTCAAGGTGACGCTTGCATCTCCCTTTGCGAGGGGCACGCTGTGCCTTGTTCCTTGGGAGAGGCTGGGTTTACATTACTTTAGCACAAGATCTGTCTTGATGGAACAGCCACGAAATGAAGAGGGTCCATCCAAAAAGGAGAGGTCAGAGCCAGCAGTGCCTCAGCCGGAGCCTGGGGTGCTCCTCAGCCCTCCCACCCAAACCGCCCGGGGCTGTTGTGTCAGAGCAGAGAACTGACCTAAATTCCTGAGCTGGCACAACAGAGCATGGAGCCGGGGCAGGAGACATGCAAGGAACCAGCATCCATGAGCGTGGGCTGGCCAGCAGAGGCACAGAGGAAGCTGTGCAAACCCAAAGTCCTGCAGCAGGAAACTGTGAGCCTCCAGCAGCTCTGGGGACACTCGTGGTCCCCTGAGAGACAAATGCTGCGGTTCAAAAGGATTAAAAAGAGGAGCCAACAGAGACCTTGTGGGGAGATGTGCCTGGGACTGGACACATTCAGCATCAA
>JAHREE010000483.1:452966-494784 GCA_033628505.1 Tringa tobata
GGACTTTGGTTTAGAAGATAAGCTGTGCAGTATTTGTTTTCAAGAGTCCACCAAATAGCACAGCTGATCAATAAATGTTTCTTTAGCTCGCACACCGCGCTCACAGAACTCACAAGTTTTTAACTAGGCTGACAGTCCTCAATTTCTGCTGAAATGTCTGCCTAGTCTTGAGTTCTAAGTGTTTTCTAAAAGTCACACAATCCAGCCAGTGGCACAAGATGGGCAGATACAGAAGCCCAAACGGCACTCAATCATAAAAGCGGGTACAGAAGATTAACAGGGAGAGATTTTGAAAAACCTACAAGAATAAATGCAGCTGAGTTCATTTATGGCATCACTTGTTTTGAAAGCTGTGGCTGATCTCACATTTGCAAGAACAAGATACTGCGTAGCACAGAGCCCTGGTCTGTAGGCTGCATTGTAGACATAGCTGGGGCCATGGAAAATGTGAAAGGGACACAAAGAGACAATGAAAGTGATTGGCACAAAGACTGCAACAAGACTCAACAGCACCACTGGCATTTAGTTTGCTTTCAGCTCAAGAGGAGGGGGGAGCCTGCCACATACAAAAGCCTATTGAAAAGGTGTTTGTCCCAAGAAGCAGTGCCAAGACTTAGTTAGACCAGGCTCCAGCTGACTTAAAGACCTTAAGAGAGAGGTTACTGAGCTCTTACTTCCCTCATCCGCAGAAAGGAGGAGCTGCGTGGCCACAGCCAGGGCTACGGCTCAGGATGGACAGGGAAGTTCAGCATAAAAGATTTGCTTGAAGACTTAAAAGCATCCTGGACAGTCAAAAAAATAGTGGCAAGCAGAGATCTGAACAGACAAAAAAAGTTAAAAGATCAAAAAGAAAAAAAAAACACAAAAAAAACAGGAGAGGAAGCAGGAGTCAAAAAGGAGGCAGGTCACAAGCCAGCCTGTTGGAATTTCAAAGCCCCAAGCAGCTTTGAAAGCAGCAGTATCCGCCTTTACTCACTCAAGATGGAAAAAAGGCAAGCTTCCCTTTTCAGTGCAGCTGGGCTGTGTGCTGCACAGTGTTGTGGCAGCAGTAGGTCACAACAACAGCTGCTGTACCCAGAGGTGACAATGGTAATACCACCTTGACGTTGCTGTATGAGACAGCAGCAAGAACTATGCAGAACCTCGCAGTCCCAGGCACAACTCGCACCTCTCAACTGAAAAATGCCTCTCAGAGTATCTCATAGTATCTTAGTCACGAGTTAAATTAACGAGATTCCATCTTCTCTTATCAGAGGATGGGCTCAGAGTTCAACTTCTTATAAATATATCAGCAAATGTCAGAATCAAAAAGTGGTTTTGATTCCTCAGTTGACATTACATGCTATGGAGAAAGTAGAACAAGTACAGAACATGGTGGTCTTGGGTAGATGCTAGAGAGCTGAACTAGAAAAGCAGCATATCAAATACCTCCTTTCAAGTTCTATCTTTCAAAAGGCTGAAAAAGAGTAAAAAAAAAAAAAAGAAAAAAAGTAGTAGAAACAAGCACCTGCTGTTTGGCGCAGAGAGCTGAAGACAGAGGACAGCTTCAGGATCTTTGTGGAATGAGTTTATGCAGAAAGACAGGCCATGAACATTGGTCTCCTCCTCCTGAAAACAGCAAACAAGAATAGCCCTTTTCTTCTCCTCCTGTTTGTGCAGCTGTAGTCTTGCTGGCAAGAGTGGAAGGAGAATGAGCTTGAACCCTGAGGAAAAAAAAGAAAACCAACAAAAACCAGTGAGTTCCTGGGAAAAGCAGCCTATCTCCTAGACTCGTGCACTAAGGCTTCTGCTTTGTTCCTAGATTCGTGTTCAGACATATCATTAGCATTCCCTACTCACTCCTTCCTCATCCTCTTTCATTGTTACGTGCCAGTCACAAGCATAGGGGTTTCTTTAAAAGAATAAATCAGGAAAAATTTGATAGTACAACTAAGAAACGCAAGAGCCGCATACCAGCCAGCACAGCACACCTCAGCTGGGGAGAGGATATTAGCTACAAGGGGGACAAAACCTGTTTTTCCATAAAGCTTGGGTAAAAATTGTAACGTACTGCCAATTTTTGTCAATTAGCTCTGTATATGCTGTTCTGGCAGCCCAGACAGCTCCTCTTTCCTGGAGGCAACAAATAAGCACCTTGTTGGAAGAACATACAGCTGTTACACAGAAACCTACTTAGCATATTTGTTTTCACATCCAAGTTTTAAAAAAAAATAATTAAAAAACCAAAGCAGGCTACATTGTTTTCCTAAAGCAAGTGAAAACAAACTCAGGGACACTTTGTGCCAGAGCTACCCAGAGATAACTAACTCAGTCGAGTTGCCCCATCCTGCCCTGGTGGCACGTCCAGCTGCTGAGATGAGCACCTCTTGACCCAAGCAGGGAACATTCAGCAACTTGTTTCACCAGCCAAACACAGACCGTTTCTTTGAAGTTAACACCATTGGCCTTTGGTTACAGACACACAGAAACTCGCTTTTACCATAGAAACACTTCTAGTGTCAGTATTTATTTTTACCTTAATATACATTTATACAGGCCATAATAAAAAGGCTATTACGCAACAGTTCAGTGAGTTATTACCTAGTTTCAAGAATAATGCATGCAATTACAAAGGAGAGGTAGAAACACCGTATTAAAGACCTAAAAATACAAACATTATATAAACAAACACTTTCAAATTAACTGTTGGAATTTCATACAGATAAATAAGGTAAAAAGTACATTACTCTGTCAAAGTAAAAGGAAACACATGGTTATCCGAACACTGAAACAATAATTTGATGTGTAAGCCCTGTACAACTTTGTCAAATAGTTCAGACCACTGTGTTTAAGAGGATTAAAATGATTTTGTCCTGGAGAATGGTTTATTCAAGTATTCAAGCAGTTGAGTAACAAAAAAAAGTCCCAAAAATAAAGTATAGGAACCATTTCCAGAGAAGCTGATCTGCCTAAATACTTTGCAAATCGGTGTCCTGGTGATCTCACGGGATGCTTGAAATGATAATGCCTATAAGGCTAAATGAAGCTTCCCACCTCTCCCCCTAAATGCACACAAAATAATCCTGATTTTTCACACACTGTATGTAGATATTCTACATCGACTTATCAGCATCTCAAACCCCAACATTATTTTCTGGTTTTGCATGGTTCCTTGTGCAGAACCTTTCAGCTTACAGTATTTATTGTAATACTGCCCAAGAAACAAACTACAGAGAACTGTCATTACACCCCTAGAGACTGCAGGCATTAATGCACATATCGCATGCACAACAAAAGATGCAACCGAATCTATATAAAAAGCAAACAACCAGCAACTCAACATTGCTATTACTGAGAAAGTCCAGAGCAGTAGTTACTCAAGTATTAGACAAATAGGTATAAAATGGAAAGGTTCACATGAATACAAGTTTTTACAGTTTGTTTGAAAGTCTTCTAGAAGCTACATTTGAAATTCTGAAAAGAATTTTATGTACACTGAAATGAAATTCAGCCAAGTCCATTGTGCCTTCTTTCTCTATTTTTTTTAATATAGTTCTTCAAAAATGAATATACAGTTGCTTTAGTAAATTAGTGCAAAACAAAATATTTTGGAAGAAGATCATCGAATTGTATCCACATCAGCTGAAAACCCACTGGGGATTTTGCACAGATGGAGTGCAATTTCTTCCATTACCATCTCTCCCCCGTGTCAAAGAGCTTTTTCTCGCCATCCCTTCATATGACAAGCTGAGCCATGTTTACAACACGTGAGCTCTGATATGAGCCAGCGCAGCCCCAAAAGCTTCAAACAGCACTTGCACATGGTTAGGGTTTCCCCAAATTCACTCTGCCACGTTTTACTGACAACTTAAAAATATTTTTTCATGAACTTCTGAGGGAATCTTCTGAGGGAAATGTCTTTTTGTACCTGATGCAGAAGGATCCGCTCTCTATAAACCTCATGAGGAAAAAACCACCCTGATCATTCAAGTCAAAGCACACGTACAAGGATCAGTTTGAAACGTGAAGAGAGATTCTTTTAAATTCTGTTGTTAGGAAGAAAAAGGAGCTGCTGGATCGGTAAGGCAAGTGTACTTTTGGAATTTATCCTCTTTGAATATGCTGCTGTTTCTTTGGTAGTCACCACAGAAATGTAAGAATCATCTTCCACGTGGGGCAGAACAAGGACAACAATTAAGCTGTAGTGAAAAAAGTGCAGTATCACTGATGTGGTCCCTTATGTTCACACCATCTGGTCCTCGGGATATTCCTACTGCTCATATACAGCCACTGTGCTATAGCAAAGTGCGGAAAGCCTTCGCTCGATGCTAGATTTATCTGAAAAGAGAGAGAGGTAAAATAGGTGATGATTTCAGTATTATTTTATAATGCAATAATCATAGAATCATAGAATGGTTTGGGTTGGAAGGGACCTTAAAGATCATCTTGTTCCAACCCCCTGCCACAGGCAGGGACACCACCCACTACACCAGGTTAATTCCATGCAATTTTCAGTATTTTCATTATTCAACATAAACTTACACTTGTGTACATTTTCTATATCTGCAGGATCTTGCAGGATTTTAGTCAGTCCTTCCAGCAGCAAGGCTGCTTTGTGGTATCGATATGTAATATCTTCAGTTTGCTGAAACATCTCATCCAGAGCTGCCGACTGAACCTGGAATCATTCAGGAGATTCAGTTACATGAACTGCATTAGGCAAGTAATGAAATGAAAAATTCAAAATTAATGATATAAAAGTGTCATTAAGAAACTATTTTTGACCCTTAATTTAGTTGATCTGGTTTTATACCTGTAAGCAATAAAACAAAGTCTGAGAGAATACAGTGCCTGTGCTGTGTTAACTGAGGATATTCTGCACATATAAGCTATAAAAGCACTTTTTTTATCTTTTGTGTTTACGTATGTTACAACAACATATGAATAAATATGCTTGCTCTTACACTTACAATCTCTTATAAAAAAGACAAATTAATTATGCATGACTACACTATTATGAGGGTTCAACAGAGTATTTGCCAGCATCTTGTGTGACACCTACGTTAAAAAGACTTCCTTCTCATCAAAACGCGGTTAAGTTTCCCGAATGGTTACTGCATCTGCTCCATGGCAGACAAAATTTATCAATTACATGAAAACGCTTCCACATGTTTGCTATTGTTTTTGCTTTGTGTGGACAGACTGATGTTCCTCCAATTGAAGTGGCAGATTGATGAAGCTACTTCTGTTGCTCCTATGCTTTAGTAAGTTTTACTGGATGAGACTTTGGCGCCCAGGGCTGTGTGGCTTTGGAATTTATTTCCTTGTGTTTATGTACCAAATGTGCTGATGTAGGGGAAACATCCCTGAGGAACAGCATCTGCCAGGAACTTTAGCCACAGTTAAGGCAGGGCGGGCAAGAGAATGAAAGACTAACAAAAATACCATGAACAGAATTCTGGAAACATACATTCTGTTTTCTAGTTATTTAGAAGAGATAGGAATCACTTCCTTCAAGGGAAGGAAGCAATTCATCTCAATGTCCTATCATTTAGGTGAAAGGAGTGCCTTACCATTTCTACAGCACAGCTGTAGATGAGTTTCTCTGCAGTTACACTGTTGATTTCATCAATGAACCTCTGCTTGTCCGAAAAGAAACGGTTCAACTTTTCCGTCAATTTCTTGCACATGCCGATACAGAATTTGTATCTCTCGTTGAGGCTTTTCACAACTGGAAGAAAGTTAAGAAGAAATTAAAAACAAACAAACCCCAAACAAACAAAAAAAACCCACCAGCCAACCAAAGCACCCCACACAACCAAACAATATAACCTAAGTTTAGCTCTTCCCAGCACTAGCAAAGTCTATCTGTTTAAACTTGTGCTTTTAATGTTTACTTACTCTGCCACTTCTGTGAGTTAAGTATATATTAAAAAAATTTCCATTTCAAGTTAACAACTGCCCATTTCTTAACAGTTTCTACCTGTATCTTTGTTTGCCCTCAGAATTGTGCAAGTGTACACATCTACAATTCTCTTGTACAGAACAAAACAAACAAATATTGCAACTTCAGTTTTTTGAGTGATGTATCAGCAAAGAAAATTCACAAACCAAGCAAATTGCACCTACCTTGCTTAACAGCAGTGGATGGGTTCAGTTTCCCCGATTTGACCTGTGCTTTGGCAAGATGCAGAGAAGATGCGAGTAACTGGGCAGCTTTCATGTACAACACCAGCTGCTCTACTTGTCTAGGAAGGGGAGGGGGGAAAAAAAAAAGCAGTTATATATCAGAATACCTTTCTTGAACACTTTCAAGCCACCACTGGTGTCTTTCAAGATGGGCAGACACCACTTTTTATTCACAACCCTATGCAGGACCCAGCAGCAGCAGCAAAGGAAGACAGATGTTTAAAATGCAACTCCACCCCTCCCTTCCCTTCACAAACACTGTGTCACGGGTTGAGAGCACATCTGCTCGTAGGAGCTGCAGCAGCAAATACAAACTGCTTTAATGCAGACATTTTAAAAAGGAACACTTCTTTGTGGGGACTAAGTGCCCGAGGTCAACGTCTTACCACAGGCGACTGGGTGTACTTTTCTCTTAGAGTCATTTCTTATGCCCCTGGAATTCTCAGTTGTGAAAAGCAAACACTTTGATGGGTGTTTTTTTTTGTTGTTTTTTTCAGGAAGAAGGCAGGAAGTGGAACTGCCCTTTCCCACCACTCCAAATTTGTCATTTTTCTCCTTGCTTTTGATTTTGTATTAGGACTGACTGTTTCCACTGAAAAAAAGCCAAATTTAGACACTCCTTCTCCCTACCCAATCTCCACCTTAGTGCTACTGCTTCAGCCTGGCCCACAGGAACAGATGAGGGCTGAGATCTGACAGAAGCTAGTACACATATTTCCAAGGTTAGAACTGCACTACTGCCCCTCAAGCCTGAACTCCTCACCACTCTCCCCAACTTGCATAGCAGTCCAGAAAACACTGTCCTTTTATTTGCCTGCTAGCAAACATCTCTCTGTCCTTTGCTCTTTCTGATCTGTCTGCAGCCGTTAAAAGCTTACTCCTATAAGAGATTCTACACAGGAAAACAATCACTCCCAACAAAAAGAGCACAGTTTGAATGCGTTTTTGAAGTGTTCAATATTCACTAATTCTCTTGATACTGTTTGACCACATACTTACCCCCATTCTTTGCTTAGCTGGCTGATCTGATCAACAACTATGCTCTCTTGGATTTGGTACAGCGACACTGCAGAAGTGCACAGGTCTGGGTTTCCTCCTCGTACTGCTGTCAGATCCAGAACGCATTCTGTAAATGTCAGCATCATGTTTAGATGACGCAGTGTATCTGTATGTTCTCTCTGTCAGAGGGAAAGACGACAACAATTTAACCATTATAAGCCCCACGGCAAACAAGTACACTTAAAACTCTTGCTAATCATTTGAGGATTTCTTGGTATGTCAATTCTATACAGAAATTACATTGTAGTAGAGCCAGCACTAGGGACTACAGAACCAAACGGGTCCAAACAGATCAACAGGTATTAACTTGTTCTCTTTTCATTAACGATTTCAAGATACACTAGCTTATACGTAAGTGTCTTTCAACAAAGCCAAAGGAATTGGGACACAGAGTTCTATGTTTGTTGGAACCTGAGCAACTAAAGGAATCACAAGTGGGACATATTACTTGTTATTATATTATCAGCAACCCAAAAGTATGCTCGGCACTTGCGTGAGAAGCCAGGAGGAACATTTGGCTTTTATTATATAACAGACTTGATACCTACAAGAGAACCCATCTAAAGCTTCATACTTGGGTGCTTCACTCTAATTTACACTTAGATCTAGAATTATTTTGTGTTAAAAGGCAGCTGTTGCCAAAGTTTACAATTTAAACTAAACAACTTCAATTGGAGCTAACAACTCACTGCTTCTTGGTGACTAAAACAGACACTACATGCATAGTCTCTGCTCAAAAAAAAAGTTAGTTTTCAATATTAATCAAACATATCTCAGCAATATTTATAATTTTTTTCATTAGTAATGCAGGTTTCAATACATTTTAAACTCTATCTGTGGGAAGAATACAGTGTACTGTCAAACATTCATGTTCTAACATATAGATTCAGTCAATAGGGATCCAAACACCTTCCACCAAGATGTGACTGAGAAAACAGAAGAGCAATCTGTCTTGAGGAATTTACAGTCCAAGGATAGCATTCTGGTGAAAGACCACCCCAATTTGTGTTTTTCAAGTGTCACTCCTCCACACATTTAAGAAAAAATATAGGACACTCTTCCCACAAGTAGGATTTAATGTCATCCAGTGACTGTGAAGCAGCAGTTAAAAACAATGCCCAGAGGGACATTGCTACTGTCAGCACCCACACCCAGAGACTTGGCATTAAAACAGAGGCCTCTTTGGAAGACTCTGGTGAACCAAAGGAGTCATGTTCCTTTGGTTACCTATTCAAATACATGAGATGCCAGGAATAGCTACCAAAGAGAAATTGGCAGCAATCAGTACAGGAATATTTTCAAAATCTTAACAAGGAATATGTGAGATAGTGAAGAGGAAACTATGAAGTGCACTGAGCAGTCCTGTTTTCACCATGTCTCTGTTTTAGCAGCATTATACATTATAAAACATTAAATTATTTTTTCTATACCTCCATTAAAGTTTCCTCAGGCAATTCGGGAGCTTCAAAAGTGATAAAGCCCTCTAAGCTGGGAGGCGAAGTACCATAAGGCATGTACTTCAGACTCGGAGCTGCCTCGGCTCCCGGAGGAGAAGAACCCATATAAATACCAGGAGGAGAGCCCATATATACACGGCCACTAGTAGAGCAGAGAGACCCTCCAGAACTGTTTGATCCAACTACAAGAAAAATAACACACACATTCAGTCTAATAGGTTGTTCCATCTCGCAGCGCTGGGGCTGCGGATGATAGCAAATGACAAATCAGTAGTCATCACAGATTCACTCTTGGGAGGCTCTCCTCATCGTTCCTTGCATCGCTCTGTAGAGAATGCAAAGGCTACACCGTAACAGTGACGATTCATAACACAGACTCTGGGAATTGGATGACAAGGATTCCAAGGCAGAGAGTCCAACTCTACAGACCAAAGGTTGTGCTATGGTTCACAAAAGCACACTGCTGCAGACTCCCACTCATCCTGAGTGGATGAAGGCCTCTACCTTGACATCTTTGATATTCGGCAAAATAGCCGACACATGCCGAAACACAGTCAGCTCACACCCCTTGTGTGTTGCTCCTGGTACAATGCACAGCAGCAGGCAAAAATGCAGAATTGGAAATTTAACTTTTCCTCTCCACCTTTGTCACAGAGATCTATTATATACTCCCTGCAGTGGAGCAAAGCTGTGTTATACAGGAGGTTACACACCGCTGTATTATAAATCTGTGCCTCTGGCTCTCTCTCCAGGAGAGAAAAGGCAGAAGTTGTCTGATATCAATCTCTACTTTACAGAGCACTTTTACTGTATGGCCTAGAGGATCTACTGTGCAAGGCAGTAATCAGGTTACTGGCCCCAAAAATGCAAGGGCAAGCCTAAATACTGCATATGAAAACAGTCCACAGTGGTCAGGAAAGTCTTACCTGAGGTGGTTCTTGTTCTGAGGACCATATGGGTACAGGTAGGAGGGGTGGCACTGCTTGGAGGGGACCCAACAGTAAACATGACAGCCCGAGAACTCGCCGCACTTGCCATGGAAGGAGGTGCCATTGCAATTCCATAGGCCCCTGCTGGAGCTGGAACAGAAAATTTCAGCAAGTTAGTCCCTATTACATATAATCATACCAATAAGTAATTACATACAGCAAATTGGAGCAGTGCAACACAACATGCTTTGATGTAGACCCAAGACCTGAACTAGTGAGAAGTTGTCAGCCAACAAAACAAGCTGAGTGTACGGCCTTGGCAAGACACAAAAAGAATGAAGACACAGTCTGCGTGTATCTTTTTACTTTCAGTCTCTCACTGCTCTACCCTCACCTAGAAAATAGCAAGAGAGGCTCTCTCTGAAACCCTGAGGATGACACCAGTCCTGCACCAAAAGATACGACAGAAAAATTCTCCAGGCACACCATGGCAGGTCTGGAGGCTGAAGACCGGCCCTGCCTGCAGAACTACTTCCATCTGCTCAAAAGCAAGGTGAGAACTCCTGGTGGCCACTTGTGGCAAGGGACAAGCTTGGGGAGGGAGGAGAAAAAAAATGACCCAGAATTACATAAAGTGGCTTTCATATGAAAGTGAGGTGGAATTAGGAAATGAAACAGCCACAACTGTTGTATAAAAATAAAACCAAACCCCTCTAGCCAGTATAGCCAGATGAGATATTTCTGTGTTTAGCACAGAAATAGATATTTTCCCGTCTCAGTTCTTTTTAAAGCTATGCTAAAGAAATGGAACATATCCCCTTCAAAGATTAAAAAAAGCCTTCTGTACTGAGGCTAAAAATTGTCAGAACCAATTATCAAAGTTGGAAGCAGAACTGTATCTAGTTGGCACTCCATAAAAAAACCTATCACATAAAGACAGCCTGGATGTACCAAGCTGTTCCTTACCTGTATCCATGGGTCGCTCTGTATTGAGGCTGTCTGTACTGCCTTGGTACAACTGGCCACCAAGAGTCGTCTTTACCTGTTGATCTGAGAGCTTCCCAGTACTAACAGACCTAGACAGAAAAACATATGACTTCACAACAAAGTTCTTCAGTAAGATCTTCCTATCTAACTTGCAACTAAGGATGACTTTCAGATTCCTGATATTTCTTATAGAGAATTCTTCAACAAAAGTACAGAAAGTCTAGAAATCTCACTGTTCATCATGGACCTAACTGAAACAGAGCCAACCATAAAAATAAACAGACCTTTTTGTCTTAAAAATGTATACTGTAAGTTTTGTCGTATAGATTCTCAAGCAAAAACTGAACAGGCTTCAGAGAGGCAATGAAATTCCATATTCAGATAATCAAAACAAAAGGGAACTAGATAGCAACACAAAGCACTTCAGGAAGTCCATGCTATATTTATACACAGTACAAAATGTTCTTGTCGTACACACCAAACCTCAGCATCTCCTCACAGCTCACTTCTTGCATGCTCTTCCCCTCCAAGTTGCTGTATGCAATGTACATTCTTCTGCCAAGTTACCTACCCAGCTTTACAGGTTATAAATACTGCAAAATGCCTACCTGCCGAATGTAGTTTTACTGTGCAGTTCTCCTGCCTGCTTTTCACCTCCTTGGGTTGAGTGGAAATGTGTGAAATCCCTTGGGTCAGCGATGTCTTTAGGCTGCAACGGGGTATCTACCGCGCCCTGGCGATTCGCCAGGGCCAGCAAGTTCGAGGACGCTTGAGTTTTAGGTATTTTGAAAGGAGCTGTTGCCTTTAAGAATCAAGACCAAGAATACAGAAAAAACAAAGTTAGAACTTCAAAATATTCTCAGGAATGGTTTCAGGTGGTGTGTTACCACTTCATATTTTACTGACAGCGGCAAACTTAACAAACCTTAGTAGGAGAGCCAATGATGGTTGGTAATGGAGTTTTGAACAGCCAGTCTGAACTTCTAGGTGATGATCCCATGTGTTTGGTAGGCGATGTTCCCAGGCTACCTGGCCTACTTGGTTGTGGAGAATGACTGTATCCATACCCAGCATAGGATGGGCATACTGGGTCTGAATGCTGCTTTCTGAGCTTCTGCTTGTTTTGGTAAATATCTGTGAGAGTAGGAGCGCTCTGCAACCTCGCTCCCATCAAAAGTGACTGTGGAGATTGAGATGGTGGTATCGGAGAACCTGTGGGGATGAAAAACAATGAGGTAAAATTCTACTTGCAGTGCTTGGAAAAATGTATCAATGAAGCCCAAAATGCCAGAGATCGACATTGAGTTGAAAGAAGATAGGACTGCAAACGTCGTGAGATATGTTTGATCATAAACTCACTAGATGGCAAGGAGAATGGATTTAGCCTGTCGGTTATTTGGTCTAAGGCTATGTTACACTGATGAGACATTCAAGCTGCCAAATAGGCAAGATTTCAGGGTGACAGCTGTACTGGCAGCTGCAGTACCTCTGGAAACCTGCATCAAGACAAATAAAGTGGTTGGATTCAGCAGGAATGGCATAACCAACACTGAAGTTTCAAGTGCAGCCGCCAAGACTGTAGGTTGAATAGAGGTTCTCAAGTACTGGAATTATATTCTTGCAAACAAGCACGTGAATGTGACGTTGCATGTTAATGACTTCATTTGCAGACACAAAAGGCAGCTCATCTCATGGTTCCTGCAAGAAAACTAGGTACTAAAAGTAACCAAATTATTCAGAAGGAACTGTCTGGGATCATTACTACAGGCAGTCATTTATTTTTTAGTCTGTCAGACTGAATCTTTTTCTAAAGCTTACTATGTACAAAGGAAGTCCACACTTAAGTATGAGTGCAAAGTTTCTTCTAAAGCAAATGGAAATGGAAGAGCTATAAGGAGTCATTTAAACAGAGGGCTTTGGGAAAATGTCTCTCGTGAACGTCTCGCCTACTCAAAGGTGCCCTTTCTCTTTCAAAATAAAGAACCTGAAATTTGATGAAATGGTCTCTTCCTTGTGGTGTTTTTATGTCTCATGATGAGGAACTGTGCAAAGTTACAAACAGTACATAAGACTTCAACTTTGTGACCACAGCTTCCTAGTTAAAATTTCACTCGCCTTTTTTTTTTTAAATAAAAACGGCAAAACTGAAAAAGAACCATACTAGCTAGGTTAAGATTTTTCAGTGCTGACCAAGACAATTTCCTGACACAGGCTCCATTTCACAAATGTAAGCTCAAAAAAACATCAAAAACTTCTTGCAGTTTGCTCAGTGCAGTGCCCAGCTGTTAATATACATCTTTCAACCTTCTTAAGCCTATGCTTTTGCTAGTTAGATTTTGAATATGAGCTACTTCATCTTGATTTCATTCCATTAAATGGTATGTTTTAGAATAGCCTTTCTGCCTCCAGCTCCAGCAGAGGGATCAAGTCTATTTCTCATTAACTTCCCAGCCAAGAATTTGCTTGTTCGAAATCCCTCTGCTCATCTGTGTCATAGCATTGAGAGTCCTCACCTGTCGTTTCAGAAACCACTCTTAAATCTCACTGGTTACTGTTCGAGTGGCATTGCCACCACAGGGAAGGCTTCTGATTTAGAAGTTTATCCTCTGCTGCCACTGGCAGCAAGAACAGCTCAATTAGTTCAGAAGCTACATTACAACAGACGTCTTCAGTCCTTAGAAGATCTCAGTACAGATGACCTCACTTCACCCAGAAGCAAAAGCCAGCTTCCCATACCCATTTAAATGCTGAGAAACAGACTTGCTGCAATTTGTGGTACTTTACAAATAGAAATACCACAGCATTCATTTGAAATTAAGAAATAAAGTAGGGAAAGAATGCAGGAAACAGATGAAGAAATGAAACATTAAAAACCCTTACAGCCATAAAAACAGTATACCAGCTGTGGTATGTTGCAAATACAAGTCAGTTTGACACTGGCAAAAGGCACTAAACCAACAGCTTAACAAAATTATATCCAAAGAAAAGATGCAACAAGAAAAGCATACACACTGCTTCGTATTCTCTTCACACACACCCTTTTTGGTTTTTTTTTTTAAAGACTATTTCAATTCTGAGGATTCACTCGTTCCTTGTCTTTTGTTGAGACTGCCAATGGCATAGCAATTATGAAGGTAATTTTTAAGACATGTTACAGAATTCATTTCACATGGATGAAACCATTCCCAGATATTTGAAATATGGCTACTCCAAGAAATGAAGGCTCCATCATCTCTTAGAAAGTGTTTAAATAGGGGGAAAACCCCAAAATGTAGTTTCAACACCACCTCTTAAAGAGTGAAAATAAAGTATATAACTAATATTTTAGATAAGGAAGAAACTGCACCCCAAAATGTGCATAGAGCAAAAGAACATGTTGCTGAATTGCATATTCTTATGCCTAATCCTTCTGGCATTACACTCCATCTCTAACAGTCTCAGAACATCTTCAAGTTCTATTTCTCCCTGATCTTTTTTTTTTTTTTTTCCCCTGCTGGCATGTCATAATAATTTATGATTTGCAAAGCTTACTGAATGCTTAGCAACGCTAGCATCAGATTCCAGTCAATTTCCTAAGGGAATGACGAAAACGTGCTGCAAGCTGTACACTGGCAGTTCTTCCTCCCTTTTCTGAGGACTGGCATGACAGAGCTGGTCTATTGAAACCAGATTCTAAGAAGCATGTTACTACCATTCATAATAATCCATCCACTTCCATCCCTGTTTAAAGAGGGGCATTATCAGAGTTGCTTTTTCATCTTGAGAGAAAGAAACTTCAGTCGCTCTTTCACTTTGTAGGGAATTAGTTATGGGGAAAGGTGTCTCAATACAGCCACAACTGGGCTCAGTTTCTACATAAACTCAGTGCAGCACTTACCCAGTGCCTCCTACTAACCCATACTAATGCAGTGTTGGCTCTCTTCCCCCTACACAAAACGCTGTAGAAGCTCTATCAAAATAGAACTGGTTGCATTGTCCAAAGTCACTCACCTGAGAAGTTTCTACTCCTTGAGTCATGTCCTTGAAGTTGTCCGCAACAACAGTGTCCAAGCTGCTCAGGTATGGTTCCAACTATGGAAACAAAATCAAAACGTTAATTTACACTTTATACTTTACCTACACATGAAGATAAAGCAAAATAAAACCTAGTGAGTTTACTTTTGTGAGTCATTTAGCAAAAATTATTTCTGCAAGTGTGACCCAGCTGGGCAGATCTTGGTTTAAGATAATTTCAAGCAAGAATTACTGTTCTGAATTACTGTTCCAGATAAACCTTTAGTAATTGCTAAGAATGTATGGGCTTACCTAGTGGTGAAGGAGAATACGGTCTAGAAGATCCTGTGGATAACCTGCGCCCAACGCCCTGCGCAGTGTCCCCTGGTACTGGAGAACAGGAGCCCATCTTCATGAAGCCCATTGGGCTGGTATTTGAGCGTCTCACAACTCCAGCTCTAACAAGGTGAGAAGAATGGTTACACATGCTACAGTAACTGTGGTTCCTGGAAATAAGCTTCAGAATTCCCCAAGGAGTACAATGATCAGTTAAAGAAAATACTGATATTTAAAGAGAAAGCTATGATATTGACGCTTATTAAGCTAATAACTTAAGCTAAGCTTCCCACGCTGAAAACAAGCAACATTTAATTCCCTTTGTTCACATTGACTTTTTAACTTTCAATGTCATAACAGTCTGTTAACTGGAGAAAATTAAAACAGATATCCCTTAGTACACAGATTCCTAATCTTCAAACAGCTTGATCACCAAATTTTGAATATTAAATGTATTGCTGCAAATGCCCATTTTTATGTCAATGAAGAGTATGACAAAGTTTTCATACTGAGACTGCTATACAGGTAGGATAACTGAAAACAGGCTATTTAAGGGAAAGGTACTTCCCCAGTTATAGCACCTATTATAAAATCAGAAATCCTGGGAAAAAAAATACGCAAGGAACCATGGATTTTGCTTTTGGAAAGAACTCAAGAGTTGAGTAGTCTGTTTCTGAGTCTTTGACCTTCACCATCCCGATCCTGCAGACCACAAGGCACTAAGTCTGGCACACTAGAGCTTTGTAATAAGACAAGCTGGTAACTAGCATGCCAAAAATTGTTTCCTTGATATTCTACAGAACAATGCATTCATTTCATCACTACATGTGTGAAAACAAAACATAACTTATTACTGACTTTCTAGTTTATGATGTAATGCCATATAATACACAAAGAGGAATAAAAAAGCAAGACTTCATCTTTTCACCTTCTTGGGTTGCATTTGAGTGAAAGAACAAGCTCATTTTGTTTTCCTGAAAAATTTCAAGTGCCCATCCAACAATCTTGAGACTGTGAAGGACTATTACTTGTTATCATTAAAATGTCTCTCTAGTATGTTTTTGTGCAGAAAAAAAAAATGACATCAGCAAGAAAGCACGGACATCTGTCAGGGTACAAACACAAACTAGAACCAGAAAAGGGAGTTAAAAACCCCCAAACTCACCTTGGTGATCCGTGGGGGTTTGAAACAGGGCTGGCAGTAGAGGAGAGGTTCTGTTCTATGCGCTGGTAATTCCGTAGCTGAGTGGGAACCGGGATAGGTGCCGTTTCGCTGCGGGGGGACACCGAAGGCTGACAATGCCTGAAGTTGGAAGGTGTAGAGACAGGCGTTGAATAAAGGTAGACAGGTCTCTCACTGAATTGTACCATTGTTGAAATTTCAGGAAAAATGTAGGAAACAGGCAAATAAGCTGCTTCTGCACTCCCTGCATGCAATGGGATCTCAGCTTGTCCTAATCTAGCTCTAAGACTTCAGGGAGGATGATCAGGAGCTGTTTGTTACTAACTGCCTTTCTTAGATTGACTAGTACCAGACTGAGCTGAGAGAGCAGTACCAGCTGGAGCCCTTCGTCACGCACCACGGCGATCTACAGGTCCCTCCAGCTTCCTGCCAATCAGCCCGCTCTGTTTACCACGCTTCAAAATAGCGTTCTAGGAAAACCCATTGCGCTAAGAACAGGAAGTTCAGCGGCAGGGCTGGAATGTGTACAAAAGCCACTAAAAGCACACTCAGAGATATCCCCAGAGACACCGTGAACTTGCAAAAGGAAAACACATTATGTAAGCAACCCCTGACAAAATGACCAAAACCACACACCTGAACATTAATCCACAGACTCCAACCGCAGATTAGCTTCACCCAAGTTCAACTGAAGTGTCAGTGACCCGGCTTACCTCAGTGTACTATCTGATAAGGGAATCAAACCACTGCAACGTAATCAGTTACCAACGCTCTTAAAACCAGACAGAATTCAACGGAAAGAATTTCAAACTAATGGGCTTTTTGGAAGATAATCAGTTTAGTATCTGGCCCTTTATTGACCACCTCTTCAGAGAAAGATTAGAAATTCTTAAAGGAAATGTGAAAAAAGTCCTGCCACTAAAAAACAAGCAGTTACAGCACTCGCTGCGAGGCTACAGCTGAACAGAAATCTGAGGTTTTGACTGTATTTATCCTGTTCTCTTTACTGCCCCTGAGAATGAAATATTACTTCCTAATACGCACAGAGCTTCCTTAGCAAAAGAAAAGAAGTTTGTCCTTTTAATTGCCACACCATTTTTAGATACTACTGAGTAATTTGGAAGTCAGCTGTGAGCACACAGTCGGTGGAAAAGCCTGAAAGCCTCCACGGGAGGAGAAGGTCTCAAGTGGGAACCAGAGAAAGGCAGTGGCAGCTGCTAGGGCTAACACAACAGGCCGAGGTGGCACAGGGAGAGGGGAAGCAGATATTAATTAAACTGTGGCAGTGACAATGAAGAGGCCATAAAGGCATCTCAACTTTTAAAGTTCTCAGCATGGAAAATGCCTTCCCTTGCTCTCACACACTCTTGCAGGTACAGCAGTGCGAGCCGTGGGCTAAGCACAGCTCAGCAAAGCTAATCTCCAGTTAAGTATCCTCAAGTCTGATGTGGTTTGTTATTAGTTCGAGAAGCTGTCACACAGATGTGTGCAGAGCTGCATGCAAATCTTGTTTCTCTGAGGTCCAGAGAATAAAATTAGCAGTTAACCACAGGAGAGTGAACCATCTCTACCTATTCTGTCCATTCTGGCTGGAGTCTGAGAAGTGTTACAGCTTCTTCTACTTGACATAAAGCAGCATAGCTATGGATACAATTCATTCAATTTGATTAGTTAACCAGAAATATTCATAGGGCATAACCTTTTGTAAAAAAAAAAACACAAATAATCACACACTATGAAAGGATGTTCCTCAGGAAATAAAAAACCCAAACCAAAAACCAAAAGCAGCGTCTTGTACAGTATCAAGACACACACTCTGCTTTCTTCAGACCACGCCGCAAGCAGCCAGATAGTTACTAAATTGACTCAACCAATAATAATTTGTATTAATAAATATCTGTATTATAGTACAGACACTGAAAGTGTGAACAGTGGGCACCTGTTTCTAACCACACGACCGTTTAGCTCTTAATTCAGTAATGTACAGATAGCATAACTGGCATATTTTCATAAAACCTGTAACTTTAAAAACTGTGATGCCTGACAATTTAAAATAGGAAATTACAATGCATTTATAATACGTTGTACAAGGCCAATATAGAGCAAACAGATCTTTACAAACCATCCCCATTATCTGCCCTTAAACACAAACTGTAAGACTAAAGCTGTATTGACAGCCCATGTCAGCAGATTTCACAAACTGCACAAAGATCAGCACAAAGTAGCAAACTTTTCTTGTGACAAGCATTTCTAAACAAATAGTGCTGACTCGCAGCCCTGTAGTATTAGCATTAGCCAAGAATACATCCAACATAATAGCTTTATTCCCCATTTAGCCACTCATCCTCTTTCTGTTTGTACTGAAAACATTATGAAATTCATTACTTGGTCAAATAACAAATCTAACCCTTCTGTTTACATATTACAGGAGTAGTTAAACAGCATGATTAAGCTTTACAATTTCCAATATAATACAGGGAAGATTTCAGGCAGCACTGATGGATATCAGTGCTATTTCAAACTAGCAGAAACTTTGCCTGCAACCATGTGGAAAAAGGAGGACTTATTAACAGTCCTGCTGATGTAAAAGCTGCAATACATGTTTACCTCTTTCATGTGACTTCTTTGGTATCTTGTGAGACACAAACATGAAATTCACAGTAATTGCTTACACAAAAACCACACCCAGTTACCAGACACAAGATAATCCAGCCACGAGACACAAATCCATAGCAATCTGGGCTTTGTAAGTTCCTCTTCTCTCACAACTACTTCTTAAAATCTATACTGCATTCAACATCGTGACTCACTAAATGAAGACTGTGCTGTGCTTTGTAACACCAGAAAGGACAAGTCAGTTATGTCTCTGAAGCTTCTGCTTTCAACTAGTCCAAAATTTAAACAGACCAAAGCATACTCTCTTCCCTTAAGGAAATCTTTTGGGGATGCATCAGAACCAGAATTCAGCTACACAACTGTCAGCTATTAGAATTAAGAGTAGAGATCCTGGAAAAAAACAGGCCTGGTTTCTACTGCAATTCAATTTCCAGTAGCCATCCACAATTTAAGAAGAAAAAAAAATAGTAGCAGAGAACCTTTTTAGAAGAGAGGAAATACTAAGCCTGCATCACGCACCTGTTAGCTGTACCAGAAGCAGTGCTTCGAGAAGAGGCTGAGGATGGTTTCTGTACAGTTCCTGAGCTTCCAGAAATAGTTAACGGTGACTGCCTGTGAAAACAATAAACATTGTCAAAAGACAGGTCTTCACAGCAGAGAAACAATCTACTTTGCAGTAAAACTTTCTGAATTCAAGCTGTTTACATATTCATATTAAATTCAACTTGGCATATTAATCTTTAAGTCCACACACAGCTATGCAAACCCATCACTGCCAAAACCCCAGCAACTCCTACAGCTGCAGTATCAATTTTAGAACATGAGACTTCTTTTGGATAGAGCTCAGCACACCTACCCTCCACACATCAAGAACTCGCTCGAAGCCCGCCTGCCAGCTGCTCCCAATGGCATGTCATCTACAGTAAGCAGAAGAACACATTGAAAACCCACATGACGAAGCGGAACCTTAAAAAAAAAAAACCTACATCTCCAATATTACTGTTGTAGAAATAATCATTTCTGACAAATTTCTGTGAACATATAAGTTTTCCACAAATTGTTTTGTGTGTGAGAATACCTCAAATACGATCAACAGCAACAACATTACTGGGGAAAGCAGTTCTTTAACAAGCTTTATTGTTTGTGTTTGTTGGTTTTTTTTATCCTAATTGTAACAATTTTGAAATAAAATTCATTGTTTAAGAGTACAAGGTGTCAGCATTGAGAAATTTAAAATAATGAATGACAAAAACCCTTCACAAATCAAGGCACTAATTTGGTCAAATACTTAACATGAATTGATGGCATGTACAGAAATCTGCTGATTGGCTTCCTAGTGGCAATTCAGATTTGGATGATGTCATAAAATAGCAATGTGCTACATCCCAGTCCTTCTACTGTATACGCCCAGTCTGATGCCTTACCTTTCACGTTAAACATTTATTATGTTTTTACCTACACTTGTTTATTATCTAAAGCTCTACAGCATGGTCTATAAACATTCAGTTAGCCTGGAGGTAACAATGTGCCTGTCTCCACCAAGAGAATCCTTGGGCTTTTTATCAGTTGTTTACAACTGACTCTCTTCTCCTACTGCCAAACCCCAGTATTTTCCATGACTTTAAATCGACCTGGTTTCCTTGGCATATCTGGCTACTCAAGTGGAAGTGAAAATATCCCAGATGGACATGCAGGTATACCAAACAGGCTCCCCTGAAACTAACAAAGTGAGTTCCAATGTAAATTGTGACACATTTAGAGAAAAGAAAGTCAAAGAATAACAGGACATATAGGTATGCTACAAGTGGAAATAGTTTTAAAATGTAAAAATAAGGAAGGTTCTTACATGAGTGGTCTGAAGAGATGTTGTGTGGGACAAGAACAAAGTCATCTGTGTCACAAGAGGAGTTCTTGCTACTGGTACTGGCAGAGTCTTTAGAGACTTGAAGATAGTTAGGAGGACCCAACGGAGGGGAAGACAAATTTTCTTCTTGAATATGCTGCATGTCTGGGAGAGACTGAGGGGGGCGGAAAAAAGGAAGTAAAAAAACCCACTGTAAATACAGTGATTCAGAATGCAAAATTGCTTTTTTACTTCTAAAGTAAGAATCATCACTAGCTTTGACAAAAAAAAAAAAGGATAAATCTTGGGCTGTTTTTTGCTTCTTAAGTATTTAGAAATACAAAATGTATTTGAATTTGGAAATTTCAAATACTGGATAACCCTGTAGTGGCAATTAGACAGTTCTATATTAAATAGGCTGTGAAGTTAAACAATCACAAATTATCTAATCATTCCTGATGATACGGATGCACCTCTTCAAAATACCACATAAAGCTGAACTCACCAGCTTGTATCAGTGTAAGGGGCCTTAGTCAATGTTATGGTTTAACCCTAGTCAGCAATTAAGACCACGCAGCTACTCTAGACATTTGACATGTATTTTTTTAACAAAAAAGGACAAGAGAAAACCCACAAAGTACAACACAAGGAGCAAGAGAGAACCAAAATGTTAATGCCATTCTTCTAACAGAAAACAGGGTTATTCCTTGTGATGTAAACACAATTGTTTATACTTTCATGAATTGGAAGATCTAAAATTCAGTAACTCTTGGCTACACATTATAGAAAATATTTTCTGGAGGTTGTTCTGTAAAACAGAGAACTTACTGGAGGAGAAGCAAAACGGCATGAAGGAGAGCTACCACAAGAACTGCCGGAGACCGAGCCTGCATATGTGGGCACTGGTACAGGACAAGCTAGAAGAGGAAAATCCAAGGGGGGGGGGGAAAGAGGGGGGACACTAAGATTTTGAAAGGCTGAATTTCAAACAAATTCATTTCCTCACTGCTTTTCATTCATAAACCCTTACACAATTTATAAGCACAGCACATCCTTAAACACACAAGGGTATTTAAGTTCAGTTGAAATGTCAAAGGAACTAGTAAATAAGTATCACATTTCGTCTAGCATAATACAAAAAAGGATTCAACACTTAGCCTCACAATAGAGCACAAGTCAGACTCAGGAAAACGCCTCATAAACACTTAGTGGGATATTTGGCAGATCTTTCTCCGTTCCAGCTCCCAACATTCACCACTTACACAAATAAGTAGAAAAACAAAACTACTTACATTTTTTGACTGTTGAAATCTGATCCAGGAAAGGGTGGTTGAAAAATGCTTCTGTAGAACAAGAAACAACAACCATGGTGAGTAAACGTACAAATGTCGCAGAATTTACAGACTATATTGCAGATACTGGTAAATTGTTGTCTTCCCAGAATCAATATTTCAGAGCCAGAAGGTGAAGAGCTTATAAAAGATTAAAGCCTTCTATGTTATATGTTGCTGTAGCATTTGGAAAGGAAACAAAAATCAATGGAATAACTTCAAACAACAGCCAGCAAGGCAAATCAGACTAAATTACCGAAGGACATTTTATGACCTCACTTAAGGATCGTGTACACAAGAAGCCTTCCCATACTCATCATGAAATTATGTTCTCTATGTCCACCATGGTACTAACTCAGTTTTAATTTCTCTTCAAAATGATGAGCACCTTTCACATCAAACAATGAAAGTATTTTCACTTCTGCCTTTCCCAAGGAGTGATGCTTATTTTTGAACCCATTAATGCTACTCCATAGGTGGCCAAAAATCACAACAGAGCAGCAGCCACTCTCCTTCCAACTCCCCAAGAGCAGAATGCGACCTGTGCAGCTGGTTCACAGCTTAAAGCAGAATTAAACACAATTTCTTTAACAATTTATTCCATTAACTTGTTACTGTTACAATAGAAGCATTTTGCTTTTGTTGTAAATGGGCATGCTGAGATGCATTTAACTTTAGTGTGAACTTTTTGAACTTTAATGTTCTAACAGTTGAGGAAAAACAATGTTGTTCATCAGACCTAAGCAAATAACACGGAAAAAAATAAAAATCCTGAGGCCTGCAGTATCCCCTCTTTCTTCAACAACACTTTCTTTCACAACCCGATAAGGAAGGGAGTCTAGCTGTAACGCAAGAACAATGTAATGATTAACTTTAACACGAGGATCAGGTGTTCCTGAGCTTTTGTACAACACCTGCTGTTCTACTTTATATCGCTGGAAGATCAACAAGATTTCCAACGCTATTTTTACTTTAACAACAGGCAACTGGGCTCAGTTATACACTCTCCCTTTCACTCCCTTTGCTAAGCACATTCCAGAGCAGCCCCTTTGAGGCCCTTTAAGTGGCTCAGCCAAGGAAAACATGACTTTCATCACTACCATTCTGCTTTCTATTTTTCTTTCTAAGCACAAATGCATTCTCCCACTACCACACATAAGTGAATTTCCCATGTTTGAAGAAACTGTAGGGATCAGCACACCCAGAATGCAAAGTGGGATCAATGACTTAAAGTCCATGTTTCTGATGTGTTTTTAATTCTACATATACAGATTTATACATCGACCTCTGAATACTGTCGCTATCAGTTGGGACATTTTACTCAGTTATCATGAGTTTTTTCCGGATCTGGCTTTTATTTAAGTTTTTAGGTACAGCAGTTAAATTGAGTTATGTCAGTCACACTTATACACAAAAACCCATGCCTGGTTCTCAGAAGAGCAACACCTTAATTAGGCAAATATTTATGTTTTAAATTCCAAATTACTAAAAAAAATATAATTTGATATTTCTTGGAGAAAAACATAGCAGGAATTGAAAAGGAAAGAGAAAAAGGTATCTAGTAGAGTCCTGAGCTTCAAGTAAAGAACTAAATGGCCTTTTGAATCCTCCTCTCTCCACAGCCTAACAAATACAGTCATCTTATCACAAATGCACAAGGACCACATGTGATGAATGAGTCCATCTGTGTATTTCAGTACTGCATCAAAACCAGGGCTGCATGCCTAACTAAAGAGCAATGGTGAAGTTTCAGAAGCAGAAACAAGAACTGAGCATGTCTGACTTCTGGGTGCAACTCACCCTAGGATCTCAGCATCAAAAGAGTGAACAGTTTATGGTAAAGAAGAACTGCGTCTTATTTACAAAGAGCCTGAAGAAACGTTACAGTTTAGGCTCTTTCTCACTATCCTATACCTATCTTGCTGCTAAAACAAATCTCAGTATAGAGAACATTGCTATTGATATAAAATAACAATAATGAAAAAGATAATTGTACTTAGCTAAGTTAGCTTTAATTAACCAAAAGGTTAAGATTAACATTTCCTATGGCAGCTATGATAAAACTGCAATAACAAATAGTGCTATAAAATTTAAAGAACTAATCAAGATTTAACTTTTCAGTGGTCTTTTAAAAATGCTTCCTGAGTTTGCATTAAAAAAGAAAAAAAACCACATTACTACTTTGCAGTAATAGGTAACCAAAACCATGCAATAAAAAGGCTTTTTGAGACTGAAGCAAGTAACAGACAACCCAGCCAGTACAAAACACACGCAACTCTAAACTCTACTCCTGACTAATTTTGAAACAGCAACAGTTGCAGCCATTCTGAATGATTCAATAGGACTGGTTTAAGACCTTGAAACCTTAAGAAGTTAGAACAATGTTCTGCAACCAAAGATCTCCAGCTAAAGAGAAAAAGCCAAACACAGCAGTAAACTGGAGCCAAACAAGTTCACTTTTGTTAAGGCAGTATCCATCTAGTTTCTACTAGTCCCTACAACTAGCAACACATAAGCATTACACTGGAAATTCAACTTTGCAAATATAAACAATTTTGATGTAATTTCACGTCTTATTGCCCTCAGATATACATAGCTATAGCTTTCAAGTTCAAATCAAATTTACACAACTTCTACCCCCATTAATACAGTGATGATATTTGCATTTTGCAAAAGAAAGGTATCAGGGAGGAAACATTAAAAGCAATTTTGCATCCAAAGCAGGTTCTTCCAGCACTTGTTACATTTCTGCAACCTGCAGGTTGCTCCTAGTCTGAAGCCAAAACAGCAGTTAAAGTAACAGAAATATGACTGTGGCATCAAATATAAGGTATATCAATTAACACTGTGGGGGAAAAAAGGCCACAATTAAAAGGCCATAATTAAAATAATTTATATTTCACTAGTCAATTACAAAGTCGTAATTTAT
Source organism: Tringa tobata (assembly GCA_033628505.1). NCBI lineage: Eukaryota > Metazoa > Chordata > Aves > Charadriiformes > Scolopacidae > Tringa > Tringa tobata. Next base: position 477,798 of record JAHREE010000483.1, read on the forward strand.
GCCCACCACTTAATACTGACTGATAGTGGTTTCCTAATGATTTATTTTGGCTATTCTGCCTTCTTTATGAGAACCAAGAAGAAAAAAATACATCTTTTTCGTCTAATTGGCAGTAGACAAAAGGTCAAGACAGTTACTCTGGTCACACAAGGAACGTCAAGAGATCAAAAGGAAAAGTTACCTACCAAAGTCCATTCTATCTTTTTGGTTTCTCTGAAGCAAACCCAACAGCAGGTCAGCCAGATAAGCTGATGTTTCCCTAGGAATACTGCACACAAGAGGAAGTAAAACATGCATTAAATAATTCATAATGCATTACATTTCAAGAAGTCAGCATTCTGCTGTAAGTCTTCACTATACGTGCTCTATAGCTTTAGCACAAGACACTTTCAGCTCAGCAAGGTACACAATGAAGGCAAGATGCAACATGAGTCACTGTTATCATACTACATGATTGTAATGATAGCAATATCAAATATTTTTATGAATCCCAGGCATTCCCACAGATGAAAAAGTGTTCAATCAACAAATGTGACAGGAAAGGCCATGGTGACATACCTAGGAATCAAATTCCTGTTCTTTTCATAAAACATTCTCAAATCTTGAGGACTATTGGCCTGTCAAATAAAAATGTACATTAATTAAAGCTCACTTTCATGGAGGAAATAGCTTTTGTACCTATGCACACATACACAAAAAGGAAGCTTTTGCATATGGGCATTAAAGGAGAAAACCCCAAGCACAGCAGTGACCTCACTGAGTATCCTGAGTGTTTCCTCTAGATTGTACACACTGATCTCATAGACTAAGTATGAGCAACTTCTCCCTTTGTATCTTCAAGTGATCTGGCCTTTGAAGAATCGACACTACACTCAGACATCACCACTTCTCTTTTCATGACTGGAAGGAAAAGCTCTAGAAACGCCCACGAGACTAAAAAGATGGAAAAGGAAATAAAGCGTTACCTGAAAAGGTGGTTTTCCAACAAGACACTGATAAATCACAGTCCCTATGCTCCACAGGTCTGCTTTAGCATCATAGTGTTGAGACATTATCACTTCAGGGGCCTGGAAAGAACAGCAAAATCTCAGAAGGGAAAACAAAGCAACAGCAACATGAATTCTACAGTTCTGTCAGACTAGTACTAACAGAGACCACTTTATTGTAAAGAGTAAATATTTTAAAACAAAATTAACATTTTAATCTGCATCATATGGCTAGAAAGGTAACAGTTCTATTTAAAATGAAAGCTACATTTCAAAAAACTAGAAACGCTGATGTTCTAAAGAAAGCATCTAGCGCTTGACATGCATGGGAGTAAGACAAATAATGAAGCATCTCATAAGGAATATCATTATCACCATTTTACATATATCAAAACAAGACAAGGGAAAGTAAAATGATTTTCCCATGACCATACAGTAGGGTAGTGGTAGTGTCAAAGTCAGACAGTTCAGTGTTCAATTGACTACCACACTACTTAGTAAAAATTAATGGCAATTAACTCCAAATTGTTTTTTTAAAAAAGCAAACAAACCAGAACCATGTGAGAGGGTATTCTCCCACATGTGAGAGAATACATTAAATTACTACAATGAAAACATGAAGTAGTAGCTCTTCTGGCCTGTATTCAATCACTTTTTATTTTCTTAGAAACTGGGAAGGATATAACATCTCATTTCAGGGGGAAAAAATAAATAATATGTAAGTGGGAATGAAACTACTTTGCCAAAAAATTAATGCTAAGATTGATGATAGATGCTTGACAGATAATGCTAAGTCTTTTAATTCTTCAAGACTCTTCCTTCTCGCAGTACTAAGAAATGTCCAATGTCTCTCTGATGTTAACAATCATGATCTTAAAATCACAAGAAAAAAAAAAAAGGAGCCAGTAAAACTATAGAAAGGTGAACTGTGTGCTGCCCCTGGTACTTCTGAAGCAACATTAGTTATTTGCCAATCTGCAAGCAGTAAATTGTTTTGTTCTTGTAAGAGAGTGTTTGAGATAAGCAACATAATCTGAAATACACTGTCACTTACCATATACATAGGGGAACCACACAGAGTTGCAGCCATCATGTTGCTATGCAGATAACGAGCAAAACCAAAGTCAGCTATGTAAAGAAACACATTTGTCAATGAAAAGAAAGTTAATTTTCAGATTTTTAAAGTCTAGAAACAACATGTCTCATATTGAAATCTGCTACAATTACCAGTTAGAGAGAAAAAGACAGGTATAATATACAGCAAACTATACGAAATAGTAAAATCCATGTTACACTGAAAGAATAATGTATTCTTTTCCAAATAGCTCGCCAAGAAAGAGCAGTGGCATCATTTGCATAAACTGCTGCTCAGCCATCTCCCCAGCTGCAGAACATGCTGTCTGGCGTCAGCAGGAAAGGATTCAAGTCAGTGGCTAAATATAAATGGTTCATTAAGAATGATGAATATACAATCTGCTTCAGTGAAATCACATCAGGTAGAAGTTTAAGAACTCAAGTTTCAGATGCCTGAATTTTCAACACAGGCAAAAGCATGTAAAACTATCAGTAGTTTTGTCTCCTCTGTGCTGTTTAGAAGATGGAGTGAGTTGGAACAGATCTCAGATTTTTGTTGAGCAAAAGCATAGAAACTTGTTCAAAAAAAAGGTATTTTTAAATGGACACTTTAACAGACAACAATGAGAGATTAATACTCCTGAAGTGTCCTCTGAAGAGGAGTTTGGTACTACCCTGAACACTCAACATCTCTCCCCAGTTACAATGCCAACCTCCTTCTGCCAAAAATAGGTCATAACCTACATTACTAAACTTCTCAAATAACCCTTAGGAGGGTCTACCCCAAAAAAACACTCCAGCTGAAACTCTGACTGGAGTCTCACATACACTTAGTTTTGAAATGGGCTAAAGGCTATTCGAAGTTTCAAAGGTTAAACATTTATGTCTAATTAAAATAGTTTAGTACTAGAAACATCAGCTCAATAGGTTTCTTCTTCCTGCAAATTTAATCAGAAAGGTCTTTATGACTCAAACTTTTTTATACTGAGAATTTGCATTACAGCATAAACCTCATCGTTATAGACTTACTGTCTAATTTGCATCAATTTAATACATACCATATCCAGTACATCCTCTGCGCATTAACTATAAAGACACTTCTGAGTAGGGAAGCAATCCAACAGTGATTATTTACCTTTAGATCAGAGAAAAGCATATTTACCTATTTTGATGCGTATCCCACTGACGCTTGACTTTCTACGACTGGCATAAGACAACAAAATATTCTGTGGTTTAAGATCCCTGTGAATGATTCCTTTACTGTGCAGAATACGCATAGCTGCTGCAATCTGCTGGAGGAACACTCGGATGGTATCTTCACTCAGAGTTCCTTTAGCTGAAAATAACATACACATTAGCAGAGGAGAAAACAGTGATGAACTGTGAAAACAACGAATACAATAAAACCATAGTAAATTACATTCAGAACAATCCAATCTCCAGTATTTTTCTACAAATATATATATTCTCAACAACATATCCATCTCCATAGTTTTACACAAGCTACAGGACTCTGTTTTTACAGTAGTTTATTCAACTTGGTAGCATAATAATTGTAAAACTTCTCAGTCATCATTAAATCAAAAAATCACAAAAAAACCAAAGGAGCCAAGAAAATAGAACTCCAGTTTAGAATGTTAAATGTTCTACATTTAACATTACATTCTACAATCATGTTACAACCTGAACCTGTAAAACTATTATTTCTTTAAACAAATTATCATGGGGATGCAGATAACTACTCTGTTAAAAAAATGTCATCCAGAGTAAAATTTGTTTTGAAGGGGAAAATTTAAGATACACTTTTGAAAGTGTCTTCAGAAGGTATTACCTCATTCTGCAGTCTGAAAAGTACTGAACGAAGGAGCTGGATTATACTGTATGAGTCTTTCCAAGGACTTTAATGGGAAGTGAATTAAGCTTTTAATATACATAGTTACCATAACAATAGCTGTTCACAAAAAGATTCCTTCAATACACTGCAGATACAAAGGCAGGTAGAAGAATATTTTCCATCAAGAAAATATGAAGATTAACATCTCTGCTCAAAATTTTGTTTGTAATAGGAATCCATTTGTCATGATTCTGTAACTTCTGTCTTCACTTTGGGCAGAGCCATGTTGAAGGGTAAAAACTGCCTCTTTGTAGAAAGCATTACTATGTAAGTAATTCAGCATTTTTAAGTTCACATCTTGGAAAAGAAAGCAGGTGGAATCAAAACACTGGGAACAGTCCCCAAAATATGACTGTAGAAATAGAAACCCACCACATTTTTAGCATGCTACTTATGGTTACCTAAATCTTCTCTCTCGTTTACAATTAAGGGAACATTACATTTAACTGTTTTGAAAGCAGTGGCAAAAAGCATTTTCTGTTTCTGTGTTATTTTATTCATTTTCATTCCTAGTTTGTGGGGGTTATTTCTAATGATGAGTGACACTGAAAAAACACTGGGAAATATTTTAAACAAATGCAAAACCTTATGTCTTCCTGCAGCTTCAAAATTTAGTTTTCAGTTTCCCAGGGTGGCAGACAACCACAACACTCTGCTGCTGATCTTCACTGGAGACAGAACACTACACTAAACGGATCCTTGGTGAATTCAATTACTGTCATAAAGAGGCTACTCTAAAATCACACCAGGGTGAACAAGCCTTGTGGTATTACAGACATGCCACAAACAGGAAAATATTTAAGCCACAAGCAAAAAATCTCAGAGAAACACCAACAGATTACAGGAATACAGAATATAAACATGTAATGCAATAGGGAAATACAGTAATCAATTACCTTGTAAGTAATCCGCCAAATCCCCACCATTGCAGTACTGTTAAAAAGAAAGGTTTTCATTCAAAACACAAGCACTGAAATACTTGCTACATAAGTTTTATCTTGTAATCTTTTCACTAAATTTAGAAGATTCTTTTCAGCTCTTTGCCTCAAAATTGTTTTGTCAATTATTTGTAATTAATAATTCGAGGTGTAATGCTTCATCAATACTTACAAGTGTCATAAAATGAAACTGAATTATTTATGGAGCAAAGACTACTGATAAATTTAGTAGTGCATACAAAATTAGTAATCCAGTTTTCAGAACTACTTATTTTAACAAGTCATGATTATTTTGCAGCTATGCAAAGAAAGTGTGTTGTCTAAAACTCATCTTTAAAATCAGCCAGAAAGAAACATGTATGTTAACACATACCTCCATTACCAAAAAGACAGAATTGGGCATTTCCTAAAAGAGAAGGAGAACAAATCCCATTTAAGAATGTGACAAAACAAAACCTTCAGTACCTGCATTAACCAAGTCCAACGTGAGATTTTTCAATCAACTGAGACACCTTACGTTAAAGTCACTGTTTTAGAGGGTAGCAAGTATGTACATTCCCCACAATTAAATATTTCACAATTTCAAAAGCATTAATGTATGTAAAAGAAAACACCAGGCAATATGCTGAAGAATAACGCTATCATTTGACAGAGCATCAGATTTGAGATTTCCCAAAGCACCGACCTCCTTTGACCTATTTGCAACCTGAATTGCCTCTCATAACTGGGCAAGAGTTACTGAAAGACAAATTAGCTAACTTCTACTGTAAATTATCTACACACTCCACAAAAACGCAGTAAAAATGTCTGTAAAAATGTCTGTGCTTAAACCCGACTGTAACAAAAACATTCACCGTTTCTACAAATATTTATTTTGTGTGAGAGAAGAGCCTACCTGTCTATGCCAATAATCAACATTGTTTTCAATGAAGTCTCCTGCAAAACTAGTTTTGTCGTACTACAAAGTTGAAAACATTGAGATCTTTTTATAAAGTAAAAGCAATTTTGCTCTTTGTGCTGATTGAGTGAGACTGAAAGGGAATAACACAATGAGAACTAGAAGGAAACGTAAGGCAAGTATACACTAAACAGGATGATGTTTTTAGTTACATAGTATGTTACCTCCCGTTCTGTTTAAAAATAAACTTAAACAAAAGGTTGACAGTTTGTGGGAAAATATGTTTTTAAGGCAGTTGAAGGGAAAGTGAGATGGCATGCCAGACAAGGCCAGGCATGTGCCCCAGTTGGAAGTGGAACCGCAGACAGTCTGACTGTACCCCGCTAACTGGTGTCAAAAAGAGTCAAAAGGGACACTGCCTGGCAGAACTCAAGCTGTGAACTTCTCCACCTTTCTCAGTGCCTGTATTAAAACTTCAGCATGTGTTCAACTTGGCCATACTGGCAGGAACTACCACATGAGTGCCATTTTCAAGGGCATGCTAACTGGTCAGGCTAAGAACCTTTAATAAACAAACAAACAAAAAAATGGGCCCATGTGCCCATGCTTGGGAAACCACCCACCCTAAATACCAAACACAGCTCAGAGCACAGGGATGGCACAACCCATTAAAGCAGATTCCTACCAATCCATCACAGATAAAGATATCCACTATCCATGACAGCTTTCAAGCTATTAAGAATATATATTTAAATCAACACTAAGCACTTTTTATCAGGCAAACTAGACAAAGGCATGAAATAAGCACTAAGACAGGGTCAGAGCTCAGTGGCTTCACAGTGAAAATTCTTCTTCCTGAAAGGGGGTCTTCGACTCAAAATCTCCTGAAATTTCAAGTGATCCTATTTTATAAAACTGAAAAATTAACGTTTACAAGAGCTTCAAACATTAACTTCTAAGCTCCTGTCAAACATTACTGTTCACCAGATCTTTATTAAGACAACACCTAATGCACTCACAACTGAAGAGTAAATAGAGTTCAAGATGAACTGGATGTTTTAAGGTTAATTCAAGACTGTATTAGGCCGCTTCACTTTCTGGAAGCATTTAGTTTAGCCGTTCTCGTCTGCGTTACAGAAACGCATTTGAGGTTCTTTCCAGCTCAGAACATCAAGCACATTACAGATTTGTTTACATTTGGAAATTAGCTTCAAAGAAAGCAAGTTTCTAGGAACATTAGTCAAATCTGTTGGGAATGAAAGGCAAACTCCGACCAATATAGAATGTTAACGCAGCAGTCGATCACATTTCAGGAAGTCCCAATTGTTCAATGTTTCTGTAACAGCTGCGGCCAACATGAACCATAATTTGCAATCTTATAAATGCCTCAAAACCTAAGTGTGTACATTAAAGTAAAAAAAGATAAGTAATTACTTTCTCTGTAAAATTACTCAAAATACATAACAGTAAGTGTTGTTTCTTTCTACATTGTTCCTTTGCAACAACATCTTCCAAGAGCAGAAACTCACTTTCTTTCAGGAAGCCCAAGGATGCCAACCAGCAACTCTGAGATCCCAATTTACCAAACTGAAAATTCGGCCAACTGAGGATTGCTTCACTTAGAGGACAACTGTGATGTGTGAAAGAATAGCACAGCTAAGAGGCACGGAAACGGTCCGTTCTCCAGTGACAAGAAAGAAGCTCAGCTAGTGGATTTCCACCCCAACATAGCAATCCCATGAATCAGAAATAGATGTTCCACAGCGTCAGTGCCTCCACTACACAACACACTCTGTACAAAAACAGCAGCTTATGGCAGTATGTAATGCTCCGCTCAGGACAGACTTTTATTCATCACAGAACTAAGAGAATGTGTTTTCTGGATTCGCTTGGAAACAAAGTCCTTTCAAATGAAACTGCTCCCTTCAGAAACACAGAGCTGATGAGGGCCTGTTGTACAAGCCCTCACCTTTTTAAAGAAAGCCATTCCTACAGACTACACCAGATTTCCCTCAAGCAGCATTACTCATCTTTTTTGACTGATATTCTTGATTAAAAATAACCAAAGAAGTCACTGGGTTAAAGTTATAGTAAGAAGTAGAACGTGCTTCCTTACTGCAGCTTGGATAATCCTTTTTTATTAAATCAGCAGAGCAGATTAGAGGTTTTACAAAGAGATTTTCCCAGACTGGTCAAAAGTCCTGTGTAATTCTATTGCAGAAGCCACACCTCGTCCCAACTTTAACTTACAGCCAAGCACTTCTCAGTATCCCACCAATGCAAGCTTTAGTTCAAAACAGCTGAAGTTGTTCATCCCTTCACAGTTGCTCATATTTTGCATTACAGTTCTTGGCCAGCCTGACTGGGAATGTGATCTCCATTTTGGGAATACAATCAGAAAACACAACTCAATTCTGTAGACATGTTTTTCCCTTCTACATCATTTTACTGAAAAATAAAGCTATCCCTATCATCATTCTCTAACCTTGTGATTTCTGTTGACTTGCTAAGCAGAGCAAAGTGCTCAAAAAGAAAAAGATTAGTAAAACAGCATGTTTCGCATCTAACATTCAGGAATAAAGCTGACCTAGCAAGCTATTTTAAAACTGCTTCTTGAAACAAAGCTTTCAAAAATTTACATTGACATACAGATAATAAAATTTCTGCAGCTGGAGTTGTTCTGGCCTACACCTCTACCTAGAAAAAAGAATCAAGCAAAACAAACATATTTTGTGTTGCAACAATTACAGAACAGTTTTGCCCAGCATGCCTTGCTTTGTTGCTTAAAATTTTCTTGACAAAAATCTACTTTTGCTCCTTCTTATTCTGAATCTAGGTTTTACTTGCAAGTTGAAGTAAAAGACAGCAAAGGTTAATAGGAAACCATTTGACAGTCCTGAAAGCTAACAGATAAACCTACTAGAGAGAGATTAAGAGGAAGCATATTTGCCAAAACTTGCTGTGTTTTAATCCCAGACTTCCAACAGTTGTCTCAGGGGATGTGAAGTTCCAACCCAAATCACAGGCTCAGCGCAGTAGTTCCATTTAAAAGACATTAATTGAAAAAGAAGTCAAAACATCCACAGTTACCTCTGACAGCTGTTGCTAGAACTCCAGTGTATTGGCAGAAACATACCCCCGATTTCTTTTTGGTTGGGAAGTCCTCCTTTAGAACAAGCTCCAAGTCTGCATGGAGCTCTTTTGGAGCTGCCAAAGCAGAGACTGTAGCAAACAAATAGTTACTACGTTTCTGCTCCAAGTCTTAGAGATTCTGTTTAACTGCAGTTCACGATTGGAGTTCCAAAACCGTGAGAGCTAACCTGACAGCTTGTGCAAGGCTATTATCTGATTAATTTTCTGATACATTAATTTGTGCTATATTTGCTTTAATTTTTTATTTTTTTTTGGCCAGCACTACACGCCTTGGTTTCTTTGAGCATTAAATACATTTGGCAAAAGTTCTAATGATTTACTGAAAAAGAACTGGTCCGGATCTTTTTAAGGCTGTTTCTCACTCACTATATGACAGATACTGCTGTTTTGCTTTGTGAGTGCACCACAGCAGCAGCTTCTAACATCTTCAGCTCCTGCCACATCTAAAGGACTGAACATTTTGATAGTTCTGACTAAATGTTAAGTTTTAGACTAAATGTCAATTGACACGTGCCTGTTGGATTCAAATAGCACGCAGAGTACTAATTATTCACATAAAAGAGCAATCAGCCATGGAGAAATGTCCCACAATAGCCGCATCACTCATTTTCTGTTAGGTGAAATTCTGTACTTCATTAATCAGAATCACAGAATGATATGGGGTTGGAAGGGACCTATGGAGATGTAGTCAAAATTAATGTATATGGGAGGCCCTGAAAGAGACTGGCCTCTGCGCAACACAAAGGCAAAACTGTTCACAGCAGATCTTCTGAAACAGTTTTGAAATACAAATTACAGTGCCCAGGCACAGCAGGTAAACTAGGGACTATGTAGTAACTCCAGCTCTTTGGTTTGGTGGGCCAAAACAAATTCCAACTGGTTGTCCCTAACCTTCAATACCTACGCTGGCATCATTCCTCACAGTTTGATATTGTCGTAATCAACCTTCCAGTTAGCATCAGCTGCCAGGTAGTATTTCAAAACCTTTGCAATTTCTACAGGGCAGAATTTTTCTTTTCATCTGAAAACTTGCGTGGACAGCATGTTTTCATATGACTATTTCCACACAGAGTGAGGATGGATACTGACAAACACAAAGGTATTGATCAAGGAGCTGAAGGAAAAAAATAAAGATATTGAGACATCCTCATTCAAAAGACAGTTCAGAAACAGCTATGAGGAGAATATGGAGGCAATCAAAGCTGTGAGACACCAAGATCAAGAGCACACACCACAATGCTCGAAGCAAACCCCTCAAGAAATCTATGCAATACTACCAGACCAACTGGAGTCCTTGGGTAAACCAAACAGCAGTATTTAATTCCCACTCGTCAAACAACAGGTACAGATAAACATGGTTTCTTCCATAAGCATCCCTAGTAAGAACTCATGGGCACTTGTGTGTAAGTAAAGGCTGAGGTGTAGGTACCACAAGGACCACTGGCGCTGTTCCCAGTAGCTTTCAAGGACAGCTGCAGTTATTTTGTCTGCTACGTACCAACAAGCTAAGACAAGAAACAATTTCTCTTCAGATACTGTTTCTCCAATAACACACTCAAAATTAGTTCTCCCTAAACTACTGTTCAAACAGCAAACTTCAGGCTCCATGCAGTGAAGACATTAATTCATTCTCCTAAAACGCTATCTCCAAGATACATTACAGGCTTTCATTCTGACGGCTGACATTCTAAAGAGGTTTTGAATTAAATTATTTGCTAAAACAGGCACTGTCTGGCACTGTGTAAGAGATTAGTTCTACTCAGCACACACTTGGGATCATGAAGTGCACAAAACTGTAAATTCATGTCCTAAATATAGCACATTCCAAATAACTTACTGATACCTTCATACTTCAGTATAATACTTTATCCAAGGACCTGGTGAGTTAGAGGTTATTTTAGACTCCTTTTACTTTTGAGAAACAGTGGGCTCCACTTCCACAATTAACAGGACAAAGATTGATCTACTTTTGCAGGATAAATGACATCCCATAGCACTGAGGTGGGAAAAGAGCTGCATTCTTATATCATTTCAGAGATTCAGGAGTTTTTTACTCTTGAATGAAAGACAATCAAACTCTTGCCCAAGAAGGTAAGTAAAAAAAATGTCTCAACAGGTTAGGTCTTGCTATCCATTTATTATACTCTGTGGTTTTTTCAAGCATTGCACTTCATGAAAAAAATTAATTTCACATTTAGAGGTGAGCTGCATATGTTTATTTTTCAGAGCCCCACTACCGCAAAACATTTGCCTCTCACAGATGGAGAGCTGATATTTAAGTATCTCCACAAATAACTTCAGTCTTAGAACCACTGCTCTCCACGCCCTGGTGTGCGCAGAAGACCTCCAGCCTTCTGAGATGGCATGAACAACCACGGCACGCTCTGCTTACATAAAATGCTTAACTGCAGATGAAACCCGCCAGTGCTGCCTGTAACCACCTTATGGAAATCAAGGGCAATTATCATGCTGGCACCAGAACAAAAGATTTTCCTGCTGACCAAGGCACATGCAACATTAACGGCACATCAATTCCTTCAGGCATGTCTCCAGATGAATGGGCATTTCTAGTGATTTAACTCGGTGGACTCTATACATTCTAAGTAACATCAAAAAGCTGTTCATAGGAGCTGAAGCAACCGCAATGTAGAAGGTTTTAAAATGTTCATATACTATCAGCAGAATGGCTCCCAAGTTCTCCTTGGATCTAATTAAAACCTTAATGGTGTATGTATCTTTATTACATTGACTTGCAGGACTGGTCACAAATCACACTACAGGAACACAGCCAGAAATGAACAGAGATGAAAGAGAAGGAATCTACCTACCTCCTGTGAAAACAATTCCAAATGAAGCCTTTTGCAATATGCAAAATAATAACTACCCTTTCATTCTCAAACTCAAGAGATACATTCCAAACTGCTATGCACAGATACAGCTTTAATCTCAAAGTACTGCCATTAAGTACAAATAATTTAATATTATGAGATGTAAAAATATTTATTCTTCGTTGCAATTAATTTACACTTTTTTCCACTTACATTGCCATTTACATTGCACACCACCTTTTCTATCTGAAATTCAGTACAACGATCAGTTCTTGGATTATTCAGCCAAATGGTTTGCCAAAAGTGCATCTGAAACATGAGCATTTTCTTATTTCAAACTGTCTAAGGTTAAGAAAAACTTCAGATCAAAAGAACTATAAAAATAAAACAGACTCCCAGTCACACAGAGAACTTCCTACTGTGACACAGACTTCACCGGCTCCAGCACTGAGGGAAAAAAAATAGCTTCTGTAACTTAAAAACTGCTTGAAATTCTAAAGTCTGATCTGCTGTACCATATCACTACGTTCCCATTACTGTGGCAAACAAAAAGAGCAGTACATGATAGAACATGAAATGCTACAGAAAATTAGTAGGTGTAACAGCCTACTAGACATGTGAATGCCTTGCATAGTGTTCATGCTTGCTGGGTTATAAATTAATGTAATCATACAAGTTAATGATGTATAATATTTCACAAACATAGTCCTGTGCAGAAAGGGAAAAGCTTATTTGTGCAAGCGTCACATTCTTTAGACCATATTTTGCAAAGCAATTTCTTCTATGGAAGTAGCATCATACTGCCAAGCTTTATGTTTGCCATGAATGCATTTGAAATATATCCAAGGTATGAGACACAGGTTTTCCCCTTCTCTTTAAGTGTTCATTTTATTTAAAAGCAAGTCAGTAACAAGCAGCAACATCCCCTTCTGAAATGGAGAGTACAGGACTGACCACTCAAGAAATCCTGTCACTCTAAGGGCACCCTTTCCTGTGGCAGAACAAGAACAGAAAAGCATAAAAGTTATGTTTTTAAATAATCTTTAGGTAAAGGAGCCATAGACAAGCGCACAGCTCTGTCCCCTCTTCTCCTGTGGATGTTCTGTGCATAAATCAAAAGAAGTGAGAGCCTGTCAAATGTTAGATGATCAAAATGCGTATTTAGTCAACTACCCTCAGGTTGAGCTGCAAAGCTTCGTAAGTTTCACATATAAACAACTGTAAATGATAAATCTGAAATTCCGCTGATTACTCACACACCAATGGCCTCAGCCAACAATTCCGATTAGTTTTAAGATGTCTGGGCATACTAAATTTAGGATGCTGACAAATTATTTCCACTTAGCAATAATCAGAAAAACCTGGTCTCTTCAAGAAGCACAACAGACTACACTTTCCCTCTCAGAGTAGCTGATATCATTCAAAATGCAGAGTCCTGGAGTCAAGAGCCAGGAGGGACAAGATGGGAAGTTTTGAGTTTTGATGCACAGTCTGTTACTACATGAACAGCATCGCTTTGTACCAAAAGTCAACAGAAGTTACTACACGTCCTGTAGCACTACACGCAATAAAACCTGAGCCTGCCTAGCGTACATCCTCTGAACACAGATTTCTATAGCTACAGATACACATCTACATGTAAGCTGAAAACCTTTTCAGATGCAAAGGTGCAAAGACAGAAAACATTGGAGAACACCAAAATGTCTATTTTGCGTTGCTTTAACTACACAATGCCCCAAGGGTGGTTCTTAGTAATTTTTTCACAAATGTAACTCTGTATTTAAGATTGGAATTGAGCCCAAGAGATAAATGTACAGTTCTTATTCAAGCAGAACAAATGGCTGTATAGCCTACATCATGTCATATTTAGCTTTACTCAACACTTGCAGGCCTTAGGATACAAAAAACATACTTCCTATGAAGTAGCATACATTACCCTAGATAGGCTAGAAAACTAACTCCTTCACCTTATCAGGCAGAATCCTGGGAATAACTTATTTCTCATACTTGAAAAGATCCAAATGTCTGCTTGGCTTTTATACTTTATCCTATCCATCTTAACACAGACAACAGCAATATATAGATGTGTAATCATGGTCTTCTGCTTCCTTCAGTTCTTCCTCACTGACACGGGGCTATACAATACAATTTTTTCTTACAGAGATCTCAAAGATGATGCTCCTCTTCTACAACAAAGTATTTTAACTTACGTTGACTTCTTAATGTCACTTGCTTCATCCATTCAGATCAACTCCCACTAGTACATTTTCCTTTATGTGTACTCAGTCAACACCCACTTTCCAATTAAATTATAGGGCCAAGGAAACCAGGCGAATTCAGGAGAACAGTTACTGCCACCGACAGAGCTCCCAGCCCAGCCAGCTGATGCTGTTTCTCTGGAGACAGGACCAAACTACACAAACAGACTCTGCAGAGGTTCTCAGGATGCCACTTGCCCCTGCAGCCTGGAAGTAAAGCATATTCCTCACAGCTTTCGATCCCAACTGTGCATCCTGCTTATTAGGAAGAGCCAATGTAAATAAGTGCACAGTGTGTTGAAGATGAGAGAACTCCCCTGCCACTGCTAGGGAACTGCATCTCTTTTTCTAAATACTAAACTCATTAAAGCAAAAAAATATGCGGCCATTCAAAATTTTCTACTCTATATATATATATACACACATTGTATTTCCATAAAGTTTAATGAGGACAAAGGCATCAAAATATATTTTACCTGGACATCATAGAGAGCTACAATGTTCTCATGCTGAAGTTCCTGTAAAACAAAATATTTGTATTACAGAAATAGCCTGTTATTATTTTAAATGCAATATGCTAGGTGATAATCAAAGAGAACCAAATTTTACAAAAAAAGGTAGCATCTTTTTTAGACCATCTGATGGAATTTGGAGGAAATCCCAACTATTTAGACAATATTTACAGGAATAGGAAATTAAGCAATATATTCAGAGCTCATAAAAACATTTGGTTCCAGGACTTATTTTCTATGTCTTGTTACAGCAAGTACTACAGCACAAGATCCTTTAATGAGTACTGAAAGCTGACTAAACTTAATTTTATAGACTCACACAATTTCTTCCTCAGCAGAGTAACCAACTACACTATGTTCAATTCAACTTTACCACTTTACAATAAAAAGGAAATAAAAAAAAAATAACACCAAATAAAACTCACAGGACAGTTCACGCAATTATCTGTTACTGCTCAGAAAAACACCTGCCTTTGTTAAGTACTTGCAGCACACCAATATTCCCAACAGTACAATTCCTGCTACACAATAAATATACTAAAATATAATACCCATATATTTGGATATAAAATAGTGATATAAGATACTATTAAAAAAAAGTATCTCAAGAAGCTTGGAAACAAAACAAAACAAAAAAGCAGCACTAACTATTACTGCAAAGCTGTGTAAAATGAGATGGGGTGAAGTTCAGAGAGTGGAGAACGCTAAGAGACCATCCAAGGAGATGTTTCCATAAAACAGCATTGGAAAATTAAATGACGCTCCATTTTATTTCCTTCATTAGAGCCACACTACACATTTTAATTCAATTAATGCAACTCAGAAGTGGAAAGACTGCTTCAGGAATCAAATCCAGTATGCTGATTTAGGATTTCAAGGTGTCTTTGAGCAAAGAAGATGAAGAAAGATCAAAGACTGATGTTTTACCATCAGCTATGACTTTTGCTGTATGTGCTGCTTGGGAAAGGTGCCCCAGTAGCCATCCTGAAGGACAAAGTTTTCTACATGTGCAATAAGCAAGGCACAGAGACTGGTTTTTCAACAATTTTCCACTTTTAACAACAAAAGCATGCCCATAAACTGTTCTGAGACCATTTCCAGAACTAAAGAAGTATCTTTTTCTTTTTTTTTTTTTCTTGGTCTATTAAGTTCTGGATTTCTCCTGGAACTAACAAAGAAACAAAAAGCAGAATAGCAATTACTGTGATACTACCCATGACCCGGAATGAACTAGGTCAAAAGTCTCTCTTCCTTTCCAAGTAAAGCAGCTTTAAAAATCACTGCAAATTAACATACCTTTAAGATTTTTATTTCTTTTCCAAGTAGGATTTGTGACTTTGACAAGTTCTTTTTGTTAATACTCTTTATGGCTACTTCCCAATCAGTTTTCTGGAAATAAACAAACAAAGAAGTATTGTGAGTTGTATATTTTTTTAACTAACAACCAGCAAGTAAAGCACCAGAGAAAAGTTGCAAGATCACCCCTACTCTACCCACCCCTGATTACTACATCACATGACACCATCAAGAACTATTTCATCCCACAATAGCTTAGACAGGTATTAAAATCCAGCTGCAGCTACACTGCATTTTCATGGATTCAAAAACATTTACAAAAGAAGTAATTGTATTGCATTTATTTCTCGGTCGTGGTGCCATGTATCTGCTTTTTAGCCTTCTCTTAACGATTGAGTTACTTTTACTCTCCTTTAAGGACTTCCCATTTTCAGTCTCCTTATGCTCTACAGCTGAAAATTGCACAAGACAACATCTGTTTTTTTAAGTAAGCTTATATATGGTCTATTTATATATTATCTAAAAATAAATTGCCTATTTATTTGTAAGGTGGAAGCATCTCCACCACTCTTTAAAGTTTCTGTTTACATTTTCTTTTTTTTAAACCTAAAAATCATTGCACTCTGTCTCTCCAAGTTGTACGTACTGCCCTAATGCCCCAAAAGGATAAATCTGAAGAGCCGTTTTCTGGAAAAGCAGAGCACTTTAGGCACCAACACCAGAATAAACTCTCACAGCATCAAGAAACCATAACGTAAGTATGAATATCCGGGATGATTAGCAAGCCACGCCAGGAAACCAGACACCTCTGAATTTAAGAAATCTTCAGCCAATCCCAAAGGAGGCAATTTTCCATTAGATCCCTCGTTATCCAGCGAGATAAACATGACCCTCCTGACAAACAAAGGGCTCAGCCTCCCATACAGCTGCAACTCTCCACTCGCCGTTATGTTAGGAAGCTACCATAACTGCAGAGAGAGGTGGGAACGCAGAGAGCTTGTTGCGGTTTTTTTTTTAGGGGAAAAAAAAAAAAAAAAAAAAAAAAAAAAGCAGTGTTTCTGGAGGCCGGGAGCCGGCCGCTGGGCTGCCGGGCCACCCCGGGCTGCACAGCCACAGGCCCCGGGCCCGCCGCCCCCGCCCGGTCCCTCAG
>JAHREE010000484.1:0-21456 GCA_033628505.1 Tringa tobata
GTCCCTCCCCATCTCTCCTGGAGCCCCTTGAGGGACTGGAAGGGGCTCAAAGGTCTCCTCGGAGCCTTCTCTTCTCCAGACTGAACCTCCCCAACTCTCTCAGCCTGTCCTCACAGCAGAGGGGCTCCAGTTCTTGGAACATCTCCATGGCTTCCTCTGACCCTGCTCCAACAGGTCCATGTCTTTCTAATGTTAGGGGCTCCAGACCTGGATACAGCACTTTATGATCGAGTCCAACCATAAGCCTAACACTGCCAAGTCCAGCACTAAACCATGTCCCTGAGCACCACATCTACACATCTTTTAAATACCTCTAGGGATGGAAGCTGGCATCCGACCAGCCCCACCAGCTTTGTGAGGTCTCCCCAGCTGATGTTCTCCTGGAGGGTTTCCAAAGAACACCAGGGCAGAGCTGAAAGAGACTCCCTTGCTGAGAGAGGGGAGGGAGGACAGCACAAAGTGGGGTACACGTGGGGATCCCTCAGCTCAGGGTGCTACAGGCATCCCCTGCACCCCACTGCCTCAGTGTGCCTTCATCCCAGCTTCTCTTGGGATGCCCATGGGGAGCCAAGCCTTCCCCAGGAGTTGGCTCTCGGCTTGTGCACAGACCAGGAATAAAGAAGTGCTAGAAAAAAGAAGTGTACAAAATGAATGGTGCATGTAAACACCCTGGAAAAAAAAAAAAAAAAAAAGAAAGAAAGAAAAATGAAGCAAAGCTGATGTGTTTTGAGTAAGGTTCACATACACCACAGCACATCATCATCATCCTCAGTGACTCTGAGAGCCCCTGCAGCTTCTGCTCGGGTCGAAAGGCCCGCTATTTCTCCAAATCACCCAGGAAATTCCCTGCAGCAATTACTTCAGGCAGAAAACGCCTCCTCTATCATGGCAATAATAAAAACCGAGGTATTTGTGTGGCTTCTTGCTTTGATGGGAAAACAGCTGAAGCTGAGAAACCCGTGCCCACAGTGAATCCCGTGCGAGACCTTCTCACGCTCCGCTGCCCGGCCCCGGTGCTCGGGACAATACACTTTTCTTTATCCCCAAGTCGGATTTCCCCTTCTTTTTTCTCCTCTTTACCACACATCACCAGCCAAAGGGACAGCTGAGGGGAAGGATGAACAGGAACCAGGAAAAAAAAAAAGCTGATTTTTCAAAAACAATTTAAATACTGCCTGGCCCAATTCACCTTCTATTTGATATATAATGGGAAGCTGAAATCCTTCGGGCGGAGGGAGGAATAGCCCCAGCTCCAGCCCCATCCCACAACCCTGAAGGGCTTTTCCTGCAATCCCTAATCCTTTTTGCTCAGGAATGAGGACCTGGCCTGTGACACCACGGTCCCCTTTCCTCTAAACACACCCCTACTGTGATTTTGGCATTTTGACCCTGCCAAAAGCACCTAATGGCAGAGAGGAGAGGGGCTGCAGCACCCAAGCCTTGGAATGGGCTGCCCAGGGAAGTGGTTGAGGCACCATCCCAGGAGATTTTCAAAAGAGGGGTTGACATAGTGCTTAGAGACATGGTTTAGTGATGGGGGGGGTTTCTTTTGTATGGATTTCTTTTGGGTTTTGTTTTGTTTTGTTTTTATCAGAGTTAGGCTGATGGTTAGACTAGATGATCTTAAAGGTCCCTTCCAACCTAGATGATTCTATGATTCTGCTCCCTCCCCATCCCTGGGATGCAGGACGTGATGAGCCACTTGCCTTCGAGCCCCCATGAAGACTGATAGGGGAGGGAAGGAAAATCTCTGTGTAGGAAAACCCCTCATTTACAAAATCTCCATCTTAAACAAGCAGACAGATGCAGGGCAGAAGAAGGAAGCTGGTGCCCAGGCTCAGTGCACAAGGACCACCGCAGAAGCCAAGCTTTTACAAGCCTTTTCCAACTGTTACAAAAAACCCCAAACAACCAATTCCCCAGCACTGAAAAACCCTCAGCAAATTTAGCAAAACATGTCAACAATTTTCGTGTCACAGCCCAGGCACACGTGCTCTCCTCGCTAAAAGGAGATGCATCTTTAGAAACCTTCTTTTGCAAAAACTGTTGGTGGGCTTTTTGTTTTCCTTTCTAGTGCCAAGTACTCACAAGCATCCTGGAAACCTAAAAAAAAAAACCACCAAAAACCAAAAAAAAGGCCATTTTTAGACTTACACGTGCAGAGAGGACTAAGAGTATGCCACCATGTGTCTGAGCTAGATGTTAAATTCTCCAAAAACCATATGCTGAAGATTGTTATAACAAAAGAGACTGCAATGATAAAGGGAAGCCTTATGTTCAAGTACTGGTTCATCATGCAAGATTAGAAATTAGCTCACTATCCAATTCTGGTATAAAGGCTTTAAAAGGACAGGATTTCTCCTTAAGATGAAAGCGATGAACTGATAGCCACTCGTTATTGAATTACTCATACAGATTTAAAAGCAGAAGTACAAAGCTTGTCGTTTTCTGCGTCGTCAAGAAAAACTACAGGGGCAAGGGCTAGAGCATCCCATCCAGGATGGTCCCTCCATCCCACGGGTGTCACACTTAAACCCTGCTCCCGGGGGGACCGGAGCTGCCCTGCTGAATTTGAGGTCACAGATCAATACAGCATATCCCCAGGGGATCAGAAGTTCAGGTATGGAAAGGATGGGCCGCTTGTTAGAAGTAGAAAAAATAAGACAAAGTTTATGTTGGCAAGCAGGATGAGAGTCCAGTTTGGGTGAGAGGTTGGGAACTACTGGAGAAAGACCATCTAGATGATGGACTAGGAAGATGATGAGGGACTGGAGCATCTCTCTGATGAGGAAAGGCTGAGAGCCCTGGGGCTGTTCAGCCTGGAGAAGAGCAGACTGAGAGGGGACCTCCTCAATGCTGAGCAATATCTAAAGGGCAGGTGGCAAGAGGATGGGGCCAGACTCTTCTCAGTGGTGCCCAGGGACAGGACAACAATGGGCACAAACTAGAACATGGAAAATTCCATCAGAACATGAGGAAAAACTTCTTTCCTTTGAGGGTGGCAGAGCCCTGGAAGAGGCTGCCCAGAGAGGTGGTGGAGTCTCCTTCTCTGGAGATACTCAAAACCTACCTGGATGTGTTCCTGTCCAGCCTGCTCTGGGTGACCCTGCTCTGGCAGGGGGTTGGAGGAGATATCTCCAGAGGTCCCTTCCAACCCCTGTCAGCCTGGGATTCCGGGATTAAACCTCTTGTGTCAGAACTAGTGCTGATCATCAGACACGAAGGAGGTGGTCTGACACCTCCGTGCCCAGGACCGGCCTGGCCAGGCAAGCTGTCCCCTGAAATAGCTCCTTCCCAGCCTCCTCCTCCCAAACCAGGCTTCGGTTTCAGCTGCAGTTGTTCCCTCCCGAATTGCTCCTCCTGAAATAGTCTCCCTTCCTCTCTCCTGGGGGAGGATTTGCCCCGTGGGATGACAGCAGGCTGGACGAGCAGGAGAAAGCTAAAATAAGACTTTCCCCAAGACTAACATCCCACTGGCAGCTGTATTACAGTGAAACGCAACCACCTGGAGGATTAACTTATAGGCGGATTAATATATAGACTGAAATTTATAAATAGACCGAATATTTAATTTCTGGAAAGGAGGAAGGTGGGAGCCCCCACAAAATAAGGAATACACCCCCTGCGCAGAACAGCCGTGCACACCATTGAGTGTTTCCCCTTCATCTGCAGCATCAACACAGGCTCCCGTCAGTGGGGATATAGAAACTGGGAGGAGCTAACAATATGCCTGACATTTCATAGAATCATAGAAATGGTTTGGGTTGGAAGGGAGCTTAAAGATCATCCAGTTCCACCCCTCTGCCATGGGCAGGGACACCTCCCACCACACCAGGTTGCTCCAAGTCCCATCCAACCTGGCCTTGAACCCCTCCAGGGATGGGGCAGCCACAGCTTCTCTGGGCAACCTGGGCCAGGCTCTCACTACCCTCACAGTCAAGAATGTCTTTTACCACCCAAGACACAAAACTACAGCTAATAAAGCAAAGAAATCTGAGATGCAGGAAGCGACAGGAAGGCGGGTGCTTCGATGCCCTACATGAGCAACGTTTCACCTACCCAACGTCTGTCCAAGGGGTTTCTAGAGGGCCAAGTCTTGCAGATTAAACTGCAAAACCAGGTGTAAACACTCGTGCCATCCAAACCCCGGAAAGCGGGAAAGAAAACCCACCTGGATATCGGGATTACCCTTGGAAAGACCAACCCTCCCTTCCCTTCCCATCCCATCCATTGGAAGTAACGGCTGCTTGCCGCGGATGGGGAGTCATTTATTAGAAGGAGCTGCAAGAATCAAACAGTTTGGGCTCAAGCTGTGGTTTACCACCGGAGAAAATCCATCTCAGGAAAACCAGAGGGCTCATTGCAGAGTCAGATAAAAGTTATCTTCAAAAGTTGCGCCGTTACCCGGCATGGACACCCGAGTCCCCCCCGTACGGCACGCGGCGGCAGGGCACGAGAAATCATAAAGCCATCCTTAGCAACACGGAGGCATCGCATCTATAAAATAGCCATCTTGGGTGAGAAAAAAAAAAAAAAAAAAAAAGGCAAACACACAGCAGGAAAAACAGTTGGTGATATGAAAAAAAAAAAAAAAAAAAAAGGAGGAGGGAGGGGGG
Source organism: Tringa tobata (assembly GCA_033628505.1). Taxonomy (NCBI): domain Eukaryota; kingdom Metazoa; phylum Chordata; class Aves; order Charadriiformes; family Scolopacidae; genus Tringa; species Tringa tobata. The sequence goes on from JAHREE010000484.1 coordinate 4,617, forward strand.
AAAAAAAAAAACCCAAAACCACTTCCTTGACAGAATTTATTTTTAAATGATGGTTGCTCAAGCCTACTCGGGGAATTGGTATGGCAGGAGTAGCTCCCGTGCAGGAGGATGAATGGTGACTCAGCAGGTAAAAGCTGTCAAAAACGTGTCCAAAATTGGAAGGATTAAAAAAAAAAAAAAAAAAAATCAGAAGGGAAAACTATAAATACTTCAGGCAGTTTTGCTTTGTGCACTGGGTGGATGCCTGTGGCTGCAGAAGATGCTCGGCGAAGCAAGCGGGGGAACCCCATCTCCATCCTGAGCACTTGCAGGGGGTTTTCCTCCTCTCAAAGCAGGATTCACCCATGTCAGCAGGACCCACAGCACCCTCCTGACGTTAGGAATGGCTTCGGGCCCCGTGTCTGCCCCACGCGAGGGGATCCCACCACCCCTGGATTTCAGCCATGGGGCCAATGGGAGCCTCGCACCCCCTCTCCAGCCTTCACCCCACTTTGCACATCGCTCCAGAGAGGACATGAGCAAGACCTTATTTTTTAATGCATATTCAGAAAAAAAGAAAAAAAACACCTCTTTTTGCACTGCCTATTAATTTTTTTTTTCTTTAAATAAAAGTCAAAAAGCCCAGCCAACATGAAAGGCTGGATAAACACTCCTCCTTTCCCCAACAGAAATTACAAAAATGCCTTTGAATTTGTTTTGGCAAGAAACAATGTTTTTTATGAAAGAGCTTCATTGAAAAGTCACAATTTGGAACGTATTCATCTATTCTACGTTTGGTTTTTTTTTAAAGTTTTAATTAATACCTTAACAGTATTTTGACATAGTTTATAGTTTGTTACATTGTACTGTGTGTTACAGATGCCAAACGCACCTTTTGGAAGCACCTTCTCACTGTATTAATGGTAACTGGGGGGGGGAGTGTGTGTTTTGTGCTGCTGAGGCTTGTGTCAGCGATTGAAAAATAATAAATTAATTCCATTTGGAGAAAACGCTGCCAGTTATAACCCAGCAATTAAGAACAGATTTAATTTTAGATATTGCTGCATTCTTCAGCTTATTGAGTTACTCAGTACCGACGCTGGCCCTATCGGTATATACCCGGTTCTTAAAAAAAAAAAAAAAAAAAACAGATCCAGGCCACTTTCTCACCCCTTAAATTAGCGACGACAGAGATGAGAAGGGAACGTCGCTCCCCCCTCTCCCGGGAGCTGCAACACACACTCTTTGCTGCCAATAAAGACAAAAAAAGCGCAAGCACGGAGCACACACTGAGATTTCTACCACCACGGGCCAAATTATATCAGCCAGGGGCACCCAAGGAGTTAACAAAAATTTAAGAAATGGAGTGTCCAGTTGAAGAAGGGCAGGGAACTGCTGGAGAGGGTCCAGCAGAGGACTACAAAGAGGATGAGGGGCCTGGAGCATCTCTCTCACGAGGAAAGGCTGAGGGACTTGGGGCTTTTTAGTCTGGAGAAGACAAGGCTGAGGAGGGATCTGATCAACACCTATAAATACTGAAAGGGTGGGTGTCAGGAGGATGGGGCCAGTCTTTTTTCAGTGGTGCCCAGGGACAGGACAAGAGGAAATGGGGACAAACTTGAATATAAGAAGTTCCATCTAAACATGAGGAGGACCTTCTTTCCTGTGGGGGTGGCAGAGCCCTGGCAGAGGCTGCCCAGAGAGGTGGTGGAGTCTCCTTCTCTGGAGACATTCAAACCCCTCCTGGACACGTTCCTGTGCAACCTGCTCTGGGTGGACCTGCTCTGGCAGGGGGTTGGACTGGATGATCTCCAGAGGTCCCTTCCAACCCCGTGTGATTCTGTGAGTGAGGCAGAGCTGTATTTGCAAACCAGGGTGTGCAGATGTTTGAAGGGAGATAAAATCAGCCCGAGGAATGGCTGGAGAGATGCCCTCAGCCCCGTCTCCCTCCCCGAGTCCGAGCCGTACCTACGAAATTGGTAAGAAAAGAGAAAATGGGTTTTTTATTTGGCCGTGGCTCTGCCAGCGGGAAGGTGATGCCCAGGGAGGCTGGTGCTGCCGGCAGGGCTCCAGCTGGCACCGAGGGGACGGGAGGCTGGTGGCCACATCCTATGCTGGGAAGAGTTAGAGCGATACAGGGACCAGCACCTGCATCCCGGCGACGATGGGGCAGCCCTGGGTCCCCCCTGGAGAAGGCTGGTGGGAAATGGGACATATCCCCACTGTCTCCCCTTGGGAATGGGGCAGCAAACGCTCACTGTGATCACCAGCAACCTCCACAGCATGAAAATAGTCTCTGTGGATGAGGACAGGGAAGGTAAGTAGGAGCAAGGGCACAGGAGATCTCTTCCCTGCCGGTGCTCATGGTGCCACCAGGCTCCTGGCCACCTCCGGCAGCAGGACACCACGACATATGGAACAAAGCAGGGCACACAGGTTGTGGCAGCAGTCCAGACTTCAAAAGCAAAATTAAAACATGCAGTAAAGGAAAAGTTGTGACACGGTTGTATGATGATGGCAGTGGAGGACCCTGGTCATCACCTGAAACTCTGTGGTGACACAGTGACAGTTACCTGCCACTAACACCCACCGTCAGAGGACACCACAGCCAGGACAGGCTGCAGGATCTCCATAGATGACCTGTGGGGCTTGCTGCAGGAAAAGGGGGACGACGCTCTGGGCAGAAGGAACAGCACAGCAAGAGCTACGTGAAAATAGCCAGGGTTTCTTTCACCACCGAGATACTGAAGCTAATATTCCTGACAACCAGTCTTCACGGCGCAACAACAAGATTTTGCAAAATAGAACCATAGAATGGTTAGAGTTGGAAGGGACCCTAAAGACCATCCAGTTCCAACCCACCTCCCACCAGACCAGGTTGCTCAAAGCCCCATCCAGCCTGGCCTTGAGCATCTCCAGGGATGGGGCAGCCACAGCTTCTCTGGGCAACCTGGGCCAGCGTTAATAGCAAAGCGGTTGCCCCTGGAAGCCCAACATCGGGCTGGTTCGGAGTGGCAGGACTCACACAGCAGCACCAGACCGACTCAGATCCTGGGAAAAAAGCTCTCAGCATCCTTGGGACCCTGCCACAGGTAAACTGGGACAAATCAAGCCAGAAAGACTCAAAAGACAGCACCTTCAGAGGGGTCTGCCAGCCCCCGAAGGATGCAAGGGCACCTTCGCCACGTCTTGACCTCCTGCCATGAGTCCAGATGAAAGCAAGCAAAATTAAATTAAACCTTGGCTTTTACAGGGTTCCCCCTTCTCCTCGTACAAAAAAAGGAAAAAAAAAAAAACAAAACAAAACCAAATTCCCAAGCACATATTTTTATTTACCAAGATTCCAGTGGTCTCGTTTCCTGCTACATCCCTCTCGAAGGCGGGAGTATTGTTGCACTAATTGCAAGTCTATTGAGGAACAGGCCACCCTCTGCTTTCAAACTGGAATTAGTTACGCTCGGTCTGACCTTGCATTATTTTGAAGCACTGCAACATTAAAAGAAAATTAGAGTGACTTGCTAAATCCTTTAAAAGGTAAAGCAACCCTATTGCTCCAGGTTCACACACACACCAAAAAAAAAAAAAAAAACCAAAACCAAAATCAAGCTCTTAAATCATGACTACTGCTTTAATGTGGTGGGATTTAGTCTTATATTTTAAATTCATTCATTTCTCATTTACTTCAACAATCACACTAGCTTTAATGAGCTCTCCCTATGAAAACTGCCAACTACAAAGGATCACGTTTGCTTATGTTACAGAGCTCTGCACACCTTGAAAGGAAATTCTAAAACATCGTGGGCTTCTTAGCAGCCAGATTACTAGTTTTTAATCCTCTCTGCCAGATGCATTTTTTTAATCTCTTGGCATATAATAAAGCAAATTAGTGTAACTGTATGGGTAAAGTGAACCAAAACATGCACGTCAGATTTAAAAAACAAAACCCAAAAAAAAAAACCCCAACCTTTGGTTATGTTTTACGGAGGCACTGAGAGAGAAGTTGCTGGGGTGGATGGTGAGCGAGGAGCTCCACCACCCCTCGGCCACTCATCGAGGGATGCCTTTTCTCCTCCAGGTCCGAGGGACCACGCTGGGCCACGGATGGGCAAAGCATCCTTGCTCTTGCAGCAGAGCAAGAGTCCAGGCTACCGGGCAAGTGCTGCTCCACAGCAAGTTCAGATGGTCCCTCGGTCCCTGGGAACCGCTCAACCCCTTCAGATTTACAGCGGGCTGGCTACTGCAAGCCACCTCCTGACCCATCAGGCAGGTTCTTGGCACACGCCAAGCTTTTGCAGCGAGGAGCTCTGCCTCTGTGGAGCCACCACCTTTTGCCCCCATCTATTTATTTCTTAGCTCAAGAAGACCTTGATGTGCCTTCGCAGGAAAGGGAGAGCCTGTATCGCAAACCGTTTTCTCCAGATCAAGGAGACTGCTGCCAGATTCAGTGGCCCTAGGAGCATTCGGGAGGTTGTTCCCATTTTCCACCAGTGCCAGGGGGCCAAATTCAGCAGGATAAATTCAGAATAATTACACGCAAACCCTCAAGAAGTTATTTTTTCAGCTGTTTCAACCCAGCTAAAAGCGTCACCGGCTTCAGCAAAGGGGTTCATCAAGCAGCAGACTACATCCCTCTCCGTTCCCATCCTCGAGGTGGGATTCGTTCACGCTGCAATTAGGTGTGGGTTCAGGGGTCCACGCCTGGCTGGTACTGGGGGAGACCAAAAAGGAACCAGCCCATGGACATCAGCCAGGCACGCGTCCTTTCCCACGCAGGACAAGAGCCCGGGAACGCAAGAAGTCACTCAGAAGTGCTGTCTCCTGGGAGAAGCTTTAGCAACCTTTTTTTGGTTGTTTTATGCTTGTTTGTTTGTTTTAAATTAAAAAAAAATAAGCAAGCAAAGGTCCCCCCAGAGAAGGTGCATTCTGCCAAGATGTTTTCCACCGGGGATGCGAAAGGGCTGGGGGACACCGCACGGGGATATACAGCGATAAAAACAGCTCTGCTGGGAGCTGCCAGAGAGGAATAAATAAATTCATGGAGAAATACAGGTTTCAAAGGGCCCTGCACACGGGTAACCCAGGCACAAACACTTCAGAGCTGGAAGAGGGTTTCCCTCCCCACCTGCCATATCCAAGCCATACATGGGATGCTCGTCCTTGTACCGAATCCTCCTCCTTTTCAAGCAAAAAAGCCTGTGCCCAGGAAGACGGATTATCCAGCAAGAGAATATCCCGTGTTAGTTCCTTCAGGAGATGGGCTGGGTGTGCCAGCTGCCACCCACCACTCATCGACCCCTCAGGGAAGGGGGAGAAAACGTCAGCTATTTCTATTTTTAAAGCAGAAAACAACTGAACTTCAACACTAACATCCAGTTTGGCTTTAGGAGGGATTTCAAGAACTCGGGCTCCTTCGTTCCTTAATCCCACACCACGCTTCCCCACTACCAACCAGTATCGACTTCTAACAATGCAAAAGCATCTGCCCACATTTTTGCAATTATTTCAGACCCGGCAAAGAGCACCCTCCCCTTTCTGTAGGGTTAATCTAAAGAACAGTTGCCAAAATGCTGAGAACACAGTCGAACAATAGCTCCTCTGATGAAATTCCTCCACTCCATAGAGAAACCAGTATCCTCCAGCTGCTGTGGCTTGTCCAGAGAGATCTCCCAGTGTTTACCCACTCCCATAAAGAAAAAAAAAAAGATGACAAACTAAAAGATTTGAGTACAGTTTGCAAAAAAAAAAAATAAATTAATGCAAAGCCTTGCAGTCTAACAGCAGCACAAAAGTTTTTATTAATGCAACATTTGCTTTGCGTGAAATATAAACCCCGGGGGCATCACTGGAAGGAGGGCAACGCCGGCCACCTGTCCTGGGGATAGAGACTGGCTGTACTTACCAGTACAGAGACCACTTTTAGCAGCTCCATCCCTTTAAATACTCATTCCCCCTGGAATCTCTGATCAGTCATTTATAAAAGCCGGGTAGCTGAGCCGGACAGCTGAATTACAGCAGCTATTATCCACGTGTGCCTGAATACAAGCAGACACCTTTATTTATAAAGGCTCTCCGGCTGACTGAGATTTGACATCGGCTACAAAAAAAAAAAAAGAAAAAAAAAAAAGAAGCATTCAGCATCCAACTGACTGCCTCGGAATAATGTGATGGAAGGTTAGCAAGCACGGCCCGAGAAGACACCTTTGCACAGTGCTAAGAGCTATCGTTAAAAGAACTCACGCTGCTGCCACGACTCTTTTAATCGAGCAGGTTTAAGTAATTGATTTCCTGAACAGACACAACCGAGTTGCACACCTCTGCCGCCGGTACGTATTCAAATGGATTTAATTTTTCTTTTCCCTAGACCTAATTCTAAGACATCTGGAGTATTTATTTATTTTTTTAAATCAGGACTATCCCCTCTCCTTTCAGACCTCCTGGGTCTCTGCTGTTTCGTGGTCGCTCACCTTCTGGTTCGTCCTTGCCTGTGAGCCACGAGGGTGGACACAGGCTTTCCACGAAACCAGGGAACCCGTGACACCCAGGTGATACAAGGGCACAGGGAAGGGGAAGGAAGAAGAAAAGGAGGTGGTAAGAAAAATCCATTACTCATGGCTGGTTTTCTTCAGCTCGAACAATCTCAGTGGCAACCCCTGGTAACAGAAGGTAACCAATTCATGGAACCGATTGGGTTGGAGTGACCTTTAAAGGCCATCCAGTCCAACCCCCCTGCCATGAGCAGGGACATCCTCAACTAGATCAGGTTCTTTAGAGCCCCGTCCAACCTGGCCTTGAATGTTTCCAGGATGGGGCATCTACCTGTCCTTGGCAAAAGACATGAATACTGCTTGAAATTGACAGCATCCCCAGGACCAGCACATGCACACACACCAAGCAGGGCTCAGCTGGGTGAAGGAAGGTTTTAAGTATGTGCATGTTCACATCAGGCTCCTAACTCTGTTATAATAAGCCAACACAGGAGCTGGGATCTCTTCTGAGGTCCAGAGGTGGGACCCAGCTCCTGTCGGGGCTCCAAGGGCTGCATAGTGCCTGCTGGAACAGTAACGGTAACGAAGAGCCTTCCTTGCCTGGCTGCTCATTTCTTAAGCAAGGACCATTAAAAGCATCTTCCTTTGACTTCCAAAAGCATCCTTCCTGCTTCCAGCAGCTTCTCCCCTTGCACCCATCCCTCCCATCACATCCAAACCTGCAGCCGCGGAGTAAGACCAGACCAAGCCCCAACCCAACATCCAGCTAAAATTCATAGAATGGTTCAGTTTGGAAAGGACCTTAAAGACAATCTGGTCCCACTCCCCTGCCCTGGGCAGGGACACCTCCCACCAGACCAGGTTGCTCCAAGCCCCATCCAACCTGACCTTGAACCCCTCCAGGGACGGGGCAGCCACAGCTGCTCTGGGCAACCTGGTCTAGGGTCTCACCACCCTCACAGTCAACAGTTTCTTCCTAATGACCTCAGGCACCCCCTGACAGCACCACCCTGAAGCTCCAGGGAGGTTTCCCAGGTCCTCCTCAAGGGGCTGCTGGATGGGATCCCCTGGGGACCCCCAGCACCATCGTCAGGAAGGAGCTGCGCGCTGCTGCCCGTGTGTTGCCAAGTAAGTTGTTATGGTTACTGGAGGGTTTGTTGGGGTTTTTTTCCTCCTCTTTTAAAAAGAATTCTTATCAGTTTAACATAATACTGCCAGTCAATAACAATTCTTATCTGAAAAGGTCACTCAGGTAGTTGTAACTCAACATTTCATCTACGTTTGCATTATCTGGAGGGAAACAGCCTGAGGACTTTGCCTTTTTTTTTTTTTAATAATCCACTTCTTTGAAACTGTAAGATTTTTTTAAAAACCTACCAAGAACCAAGCTGACCCCATGGGCACTTTGAGCACGCTGGGGAACAGAGAGAAAAGAAGGTAGAAAAATCGCATGGGATTTTGCTGCATGAGAAACAGGGGGAATATCCCAACAGGAAAACTATGAAAACCGGGGAAAAGCCATGAGCGTAGACCACAGCTGCTGCAGAAACACTATGTTCTGCTTGCAAACGTCAGACCAGCCAAGTTTCTTCACAACAAAAGTTGTGGGTTTTTTCCTCCACATTTCTCTCCCTTTTTTTTTTTTTTCCTTCTTCACTTCCCACAGCAGACAAGGGACAGAGAGAAGGGGACAACAGGAAAAACCCAAGGACAAGACGAACCCATGTGTGACGTTCAGGGTTTTTTCTTCTTTGAAAAGATAGAAATAAGATGGGAAAAAAAAACCTGCAGTGGCACGGAAAGTGAGTTTTAAAATGTTTCATGCCAAACCTGGTCAAACTCTGTTTTATACATCCGCTCAATTAGTTCTTATAACAACAATTAGAACTTCCAACACAACACATGCCCATATCTCGCCAGGCAACAGCATAGGCAAGGAGCAGGAGAACTATCAAAAGTAAGGCAGGTTTGTGGCCTGTATGAAATAAGTTTTATCAAAAAAAAACAAAAAGAAAAAGAGAAATCTGGAACGAATTACTTGGGAGGATCAGTAACAGAGGAGAAGCTTTTTAAAGTGCCCCATGCTTTAAAGCATCCTTCCAGTATCTGAAGGGAGCTACAGGAGAACTGGAGAGGGATTCTTTGTGAGGAAGTGCAGTGACAGGACAAGGGTTAATGGTTTTAAATTGGAAGAGGGGAGATTTAGATTAGATATTAGGAAGAAATTCTTTGGTGTGAGGGTGGTGAGAGCCTGGCCCAGGTTGCCCAGAGAAGCTGTGGCTGCCCCATCTCTGGAGGGGTTCAAGGCCAGGTTGGATGGGGCTTTGAGCAACCTGGTCTGGTGGGAGGTGTCCCTGCCCAGGGGTTGGAACCTGATGATCTTTAAGGTCCCTTCCAACTCTAACCACTCTATGATTCCACGCCGGGACTGCCTCGCTGGGGAGCAAAGAGCTGAGCAAAGCTGCTGGATGCTGCAGATGGCACTTGCAATATTAACGTTAGTGGAAGTAAAATAACATCTTCAGGCGCGACAGCTCAACGTGCTGGGCTCAACCTCCAGCTCCTGCAAACGTCAGGGGAGGCTCGCAGGGATTGCGGCAGGAGCTGGCTCAGCCCTGGGTGCAGCAGAGCCATCAGGACCATCCAGCCGTGTCATCCGTAAAAGAAAATCCCAACCCTCACAATACAAAACGACCACGAGTTTGCTCAGTTGTGGTAGCCCGCACAAGAGAAAGCCCTTTTCTGCCCCGTGGATTACTTTTAATATCACACAAGAAGTGGTTTTTGCGCTACAGCTCAAGAACTGCAAATGCCCCAAAAGATCTGCAAAGGGCAGCAGCCAGGGATTAAGAGCAGCAAAATGCACAGTTATCACCACGGTTTCAACCCAAGGGATCAGAAGTCCACAGACTTCATCAGAGCCTGCACCTCTCACCCACACCGCTCTGCGAGCACAGAACCCCCATCAGGAAAAACAGGCTACAACTCAGACATCTTCACCAAAACCTTCGGTACAACCGTACCGTGCCACGGGGTCACCACGGGCAAACGCACAAGTAAAACCTCAAGCTGTGAACCAGGCATCGGACGGGTGAACCTGTGCCAGTAAATCCTTCTCTTCCATCTCCTCTCGCCTTAAGCGCGTTTGCCTCCTGTGTGAAAAGGCCAGTAAAAGCCCAATCACCTGCCCCACACAGCCATCTCCTCCCGGGTACAAAGCAAACTGGGTTTCTGCCTCCCCATTCCAACCAGGCTCATTTTCTGCTGATTCCCTGGAATCAGAGCGGACGGAATCGCACAGCCATCATGTGATGGGTGAGACAGTCCCAAATCCTCTGCTCCAGGAGAGGAAACCCAGCTTGGAATCCTCCCGTGCCAGAAACACAATTCCCTCTGCCCACAAAACCTCTTCTGAAGAAAAGCCAGCATCACTTTCCCCACCGACGGAGGGGATTCTGTCCCTCTGCTCTGCGGAGACCCAACCTGGCTCTGGAGTCCTCAGCACAAGAAGGTCATGGACCTCTTGGAGCGGGGCCAGAGGAGGCCACAGAGATGATCCGAGGGCTGGAGCCCCTCTGCTGTGAGGACAGGCTGAGAGAGTTGGGGGGGTTCAGCCTGGAGAAGAGAAGGTTCCGGGGAGACCTTATAGGAGCCTTCTTGTATCTGAAGGGGCTACAGGAAAGATGGGGAGGGAACCATTTACAGGGGCATGTAGCAATAAGATGAGGAGTAATGGCTTCCAACTGGAAGAAGGTAGATTTAGATGAGATCTCAGGAAGAAATTCTTCCCTGTGAGGGTGGTGAGAGCCTGGAACAGGTTGCCCAGAGAAGCTGTGGCTGCCCCATCCCTGGAGGGGTTCAAGGCCAGGTTGGACAGGGCTTGGAGCAACCTGGTGTGGTGAGAGGTGTCCCTGCCCAGGGCAGGGGGGTTGGAACTGGATGACCTTTAAGGTCCCTTCCAACCCAAACCATTCCATGATTCTATGAAAGAATCCTGATCCTCCACCTCACGCATCTGCTGCAGAAGAGGAAGAGGCACGCGGGTGGGAAGTCGGGAAGGGATCTTCTTGCTCCAACCTCAACGTGATTTGCAGTTACAGGGGCCAAATGGAGAGCCATCAGCTCCTGCACTCAACTGGCACCACACAAGACTGGGGCGATCCACTGGGAACCCTGAAACACAGCCCAGCAGCTGCTGCAGACCACCAGCTCCTCCACCCACTGGTGAGTCCAGCCCCGGGAAGCCACCGGCTCTGACCCCTGGGGTCTGGATGTGGTGGGAGAGCAAGGGGTGCCCTTTCTCCCAACACTTATCTGCGGTAACATTAGACACCAGCACGAAGCTGGAGAGCTAAAGCGCTGACGAATGCACCTTAAAATAAAGCCAGCGTTCACACTAATTACTATTTCAGTTACGCTGATTGCAAACATAACTCCCAGCTCGGTTAAAAAAAAATTGCCTTCACGGGCCACAAATTAAATAAAGGTGGCTTTTTGATGGAAGAGGAGAAAAAGAAAAGTCAAAGCACGAGAAATTGTAGAAAGCTGGGAATTTGCACCGTGATCCACCTGGTCCACAGAAACCTTCACCAACTGCTCAAGGGAAACTTTGCAGGTTACTCAAGTGTTAAGTGTTTTAAAAGAAACTGTGTAAAATATATAAATGGTGACGGGGGCACACAGGGTCGTTGGGAGTCTGAGGTCTAACACACCAAAGGACCTAAGGGTGCAAATGATCATCCACCAGCAACAGCCCAGGCTATGAGCAGAGGGCTTTCCTCATTCATCCATCTAATCCTATTTGAAGATAATTCACAAACTAGATTATTTTAATTGATGGCTCTACGTTGGTTCTTATTCAGCTCCTTCTGTAACGCCATCCTTGACCCCTCCCATCAATCTGTATCTCAGCGGGTTGAAGGCTGCCATACACCATCACCGATGCCCTACGCGGATCCTCTCCTCCTACAGCCTCCCTGCACCCACTGTTGTGGGGCAGAACTTCATCTCGACTACTTTTCCAAACCCAAACATGAGAGATCTGTGCAGAAGGGCAGCATTTGGAGAGAAACCAAGGGACAACAAGCCGGTCCAGGCAGAGGACTCCAGCTCAGGTCTGGGATGATGCACGAAATGCTTCCCTGCATCTTTTCCACGCGCCTTAACAGCGGGATTTTCCCTAATTGCAGTCAGTGGGGAAATTAACCCTGACACCAGGCCCCTCGCCGAGGCACAACTGGATGGCAAAACCATTAAAAGGACACTGAAATATGGAAAAGCCTCTTTGGGAGACAGCAGCCCACCTGCGGGCAGACCTGCTTGCACCACACGATACTCCAGGCAGCAAATGACACTGTTGTCATTAATTAACTTTCTCCTCCCTCCCATTTTAAGCATTGCTACCTAAAAAAAAGTTTCCCCCGGCAAGTTCTGCTGTGTGGGAAGAGCCACCACCCAAACGACCCAGCCCTCATTAGCTCTCTCCCGTGGAGGAGACCTGGCCATTGATGGTGCTGGTGCTACGGGAGCAAGCCACGGGGAGCTTCTCCCTGCTTCTCTGACTACAAGGGACACATACCAGGAACGGGCAGGGAAGGTGTTTTTAAGAAGATCAAAGAAAATTAAGAAATAGGAGAGGTGTCTCCTCTTGTTCCCATCAACAGTGGGAGGGGGAAAGCGAAGGGGACCCCTCTTCACACTGTGCCATGGACCAGCCTCCAGCCAGAGCTGGTGTGAGCCAAACGCTGGTCTGAAAAGCTACTCTGAAAAGCATCTTTTAAAATAAAAATATCTTTGAATTGCAAGAGAACACTGGGCTGCGTAGCCTTGCTCAAAGGCCCTGGCTGACACCACTCTGTACCTCCGTCCCACTCCCCCTGCCATTCTCCAAAAAAATCCCCAGCACAGATAACTCTTAACCCTCAAGTTTGCAAAGAAAACCTGGGCAAGAAGCAGGGCAGCAGCTCAAGCAACAGCACCACGACGAGAAGAAGCCAGAGTCCAACAGCTCAGCAGGTCTTTCCGTTTAAGAGTCCCAGCTGATGATTTTTAATGAGCAGAGCTGGCGGGGGGGGGCTCACACCCCTCTCCAGGCAGAGACAAGTGCACGAAGGGACCACGCGTTGCCAACGTCAGTGTTGCACTCAAAAATGCCTACTGCTGCCACCGAGCATGGGGCATAGCTCCTCACCCTGTCCTTCTCCTGGGATGCCTGCTTGGACCCTCTGGTCCACCTCAGTGATGCTCTCGCACAGCCCAAGGGGACTTAAACTGGAGCTCAGCATTGTGATGCAACGGTAAGCCAAGAAAAATAAATAAAAAAAAAAAAAAATTGAGAAGCATCTTCAAGCTGGGCACTGGGATGATTTTCTATCAGTGGGACTGAACTGCAAAATTCACACAGCGGAGGGGTAGCAGCTTCCCAATGAGCTGGGAGACCATCTGTGGCCGAGGTGGCAGCAACAGTTGTAGGGTTGGAGCCACAACCATCTAAGGATGGAAGAGGTGAGGTCTGCAGGGACATGTAATACCTTTTAGTAGACCAGCTGGCACAGCAGGGAGAAAAAAAACAACTCACAACCACATAAGCCCTCCCTTGAGCTGGTGCACCTTTGTGCTTGGCCATTTTCTCCCGCTGCATCACTTGGTCTAATTAAAGGCATTACCCCTCCCTGCCACCCTTCTCTCTTCCTCTGGCCATTCCTTCCCAGGATGAGGAATCTAGGTCATCCCGATGCTCTCATCGTGATACTTGACAGCCTGCCGAAATGAAATAAAGATTTTGGCTTTAACGCGTGAAGTGGTTCGTGTCCTGGGCACAGGGCAAAGAACACTTGTTGTCCTTCAAGACCAAGAGCCTAAAGCTGTTACTGCCATCAGTGGAGATTGCTGTTTGGATGCCTGGAGGACCCACAGGAACATCTCTGTCAACCAGCAGGGACAGCAGAAGCAAGGAAGCCATGGCAGCTCTGAAGCCAGGGTCTACACTGGAAGACCCAAGAAAACCCCCAGTCACACCTCTGGCCATCAGAGAGGCAATGCCCAAGCAGATAAAGAGCAGAAGCACGTCCTACACTCAACGCCAAAAGCCTACAGACCAGGTTTCATGGTTTCAGCAGCCCCCATCTCCTCATCGGGTCCATACCCTGCCCCAGCACTCCTCGGTGCTCAGCTCCAGCCAACGGGTGCAGGAGCAACACGAGTCCCACCACATTGGGCTCCTGTCTGACCTTCACTGGTAGCTCGGAGGAGGTCACGGTGTCCTGACGGCTCGGAGCAGCTGGGAGCGAAGCCGCCCAGCGAGGCCAGGCTGGAAGGAAGGAAGGAAGTTATAGCCGGCTTTTAAATAGCACTATGCAATACCTGAAACTTCTATTTCTGTGCACGGATAATATGGTTTCCATATTCTTCTCCACGCACGGGAGGCCAAGCCATTTGCGCTCAAACTGAATTAGCAACAACCCACATTCTTCACCAGTTAAACCATTAAAGCTCTGTGAGGCTACTCCTAGCCACCGCGTAGCATTAACCACAAGCTGTACGCTTTACCTAACGAAGAAATGTATACATTTCCTTCCATGTTTGCTTCTCACTTCTACCTTTATAATCCAGCACTGCCTCTAAATGCACTATCGATTACAGGTGGTCCCACAGACCCTGCACCAGATGTCATCACCACATCTCCAGTGTGCTCTGAGACACCAGTGTAGCTTTCTGCAAGATGTTTCTCCTCCGAGGTGGGCAACGTGGTTATATCCACCATGCTTCAGCAGGTACCCGAAGAGCCAGAGAAGCAGGAGGCTCCTCAGGGCTTTCTGAGGGTAGTAAGTGGCTGCACACACCAGAGCCACATCAGGTTTGCAGTCCTAACGAGCAGGGCTTGGTAGTCGTTACTAAAAATACCCTCATACCTGGAAAAAAGTTAACTAGAACTCCTTCAAAATAAAATATACTTGCTTCTCCATGTCAATTAACTACTTTAAAACAATTATTTTTCTTCCTTGAGTTTCCCTCATCTAATTTGCCACGCAGCAGACCTCTCATCTGGAGTCTACCCAGCAAGAAACAACCTGAATACCTTTGTAGAGAGGAGTTTTCCTCCACACCTGGTCCACACAATCCAAGGCTCATGAGCACAGCTCCACCAGCCAGTGAGGATCTCGTGCTCTGGTCTCCCTTCAGCCTCCCTCCTGATCTCAGTTGTTGGTGATGACACTGCCAAGGATGGTGCCCATCCAACAAGGAACACAGCAGGGCTGTCACCTCCTTCTAACAGCTGCCAACTAAGGGGAACGTTCAAGTTTTCCCACCTTCCCAACAAGGTTGGGACAGTCAACAGGTCCTGCACACACAAAACAACTCACTTCTCATGAGGACCCACAGTTTAAGTCAAGTCAGAGACACTTGCTCTGGCACATTAGACCAGCATGTTGCATTCAGATCAGCATTGCTTAAGTCATGATGACTCAAAGGATTTCACCCGTGCTTCACTGAAGGCGACCACCCCATGTCCTATAGCCAGCTCCTACATCCCATCTAGGTTGTGTAGTCCCACCACCCCATGGTTCCTCACTCCACCATCGCCACATCTCCAACATCACCAAGGATGCTGGTGGGGCACCTACAAGCAGAAAGCCACCATTTCCAAGCCAGCAAACACCAAGAAAACATATCAGGAGCCACCTCAGCCCCAGCCCGGGAGGGAACTGAGCCCAAATTGTGCAAACAACAGGATTCAAACAGTAAAAGGAGTAACACAAGGTTAGACGATGATGCTTTTCAGAAGAACTTGGTGTGATTCCATTGCCAGGCGAGCGACAAATGCCAGGCTGCAAAACAGGCACTGAATAGGAGCGATTTAAGAAATACAGGTGATTTTGTGGAGAAGGCACTGTTAACACTGGAGACAAAAAGCTATCTCCTAACAGTTCTTGGCTGCAGACCTCAGCTACCCTTCACCCAACCCAACAGGGTTGCCCGGCTTGAGATCCTGTCCTGCTCCGCAGGATGCACGGGTACATCCATCCCATGGGAAAGCCATACGGAGGGGTGTTTGGAGAGAAAGAGGGAACTCAGTGGTTCCAGGCTTTGCTGTCAGAGTTACAACTTACAGAATCATAGAATTGTCTTGGTTGGAAGGGACCTTCCAGATTATCAAGTCCAACCATCAACCTAAAGCTGACAAAAACCGCCACTAACCCACATCCCTCAGCACCACATCCGCCTGGCTTTCAAATACCTCCAGGGATGGACATTCCACCACTTCCCTGGGCAGCCTCTTCCAATGCTCAACAACCTTTTTGGTCTAGAAATTTTTCCTAATATCCAATCTAATGCCCTGGAGGAACAGCTCGTTTTGGGAAGACACATCAGGGAAAGCACCGGCAGCTCCACAAACGCACTAAGGGACGGGCTGGACACCAAGTTTTGCTCGCAGGAGAAATCCCCACACCAAGCAAGGTCACCGGGACTACGGGGGCAAGCAGGGATGGCTTGTACGAGTCGAGAGGGGAAAGGTCCAACCCTTGGTTTCCACCTTGCCCGACAGCGAGCAAACGCCACCGCGCCGACTTCAGACCTGGAAAGACTTCAGAACGCCTTTTTTTCCTTCGTAATTTTCTGTGGTCGGGAGGTAAATCACCCCCTTTTTAATTACCTGCCCAACCTAGGGGACGCCGCTACCGCCGAAAACACAATTCGAAGGAAAAACTGCGATGATGATTAAAAAAAAAAATAAAAAATACTCAGGGTGGGAAGGAATGGCAGCAAGCCTACGCTAAGGCACGGGAGGCTGGACATTTATCCCGGAGCAGCTGATTTTCGAAAGCATATTCCCTCCCTGCCGTTGTGTCCATCCCCCTGCCCCCCGCCCCCCCAGGGGCCTCCCCACCCAAATGCATGAGGTTGGGCCCTTCAGCTGTTTATAAAAACCAGCGGGATCGCGCCCAGACGCTCTCTCCCGGCATTCCTCCCCTCTCATTCCTGCCAGCTATATAAGGGAACGGCCAATTCCAGCCCCGATTCCTGGGGAGCAGCCCACCCCCCCACCCCCAGGGTGGTGGTGGTGGTGGGGGGCTTTGGTTTCCTGCAGGAAGAACTTCAAGCCATCCCGGGTGGAAAGACGAGGAGGTCGGGCTGGACCTTGTCATCAAATGGCAGCGGCGCAGGCAGCTGCCCAAATCCTTGCCGGGCTGGGAGCTCTAATAGGGAACAGCTGGAGGAGAAGGACCCTGCATTCCTCCCCGCCCCGGCCAACACTGGGGGCTCTGTTCGGGATCCAGCCCGCAAAGGTTTCCACACCCATCCCCAAACGCTCCCCGGCACCGCTTCCACACGCACAGCATCCCCCCCTCCCCCCCAAAAAAATAATAAAAAAG
>JAHREE010000484.1:31135-68019 GCA_033628505.1 Tringa tobata
TATGTTATCGAATACCTTTTTCAGGACTGGGGAAAAGCAAATGGTTTGTTAAGGACAGAGCATTAAATGCTGTTGGACTTGATGGAGGCATTTTCGTTCAGAAGTTGGCGCTGAAAGGGAAAACTGGAGCTGGCAGACTTATTATTTTCACATCTCTGGGAAGATACTTAAAGATTGAGAGACTGGGAAAGCTATAGCCATTCTTAAACGTGAATCCACCAGCTCTTGGCAAACACCTTTCTTTTGGTCCTACAGCAAAAGGTAAAGGTAAATTCTCGTGTCGTTCAAGCCGTCCCAGCGGAGGGGGGTTTGGATGATGCTGCAGCCGCTCCAGCCAGGGTCTGGGACTGACCACCCAGGAAGAAGCCAGCGTTCAGAAGAAAGGCAGCAGCTGGGTTGTCCATCCTGTCTCCGCGTACGGCAGCGCTGGGTGAAAAGCATTGCTTTTCCAGCTGTCATACGCTGTAAATCGCTGCCCTGCTCTTACTTTGATCAATGAGATGTGCCGCCATACAAAGGGGTCTGCTAACCTTGGCAAGCAGTGCAGCCACACGAGAAGACACGGTGCCTGACTCCCTCGGGGCTCCCCACTTGCCGTAATTATCCTCAGCAATAGCCCACCCCAGGCTTCCTGCAGGCTGGTGCATTTTAAACTGGCAGTCCAGGCTCCTTCCCTCCAGGGGAAATCCTTGAAATCAAGGACCCTCAAGAGCCAGAGACCAAAATGGAATTGCTTCGAGCACAGTTTCTGTGCTGCGTTGACCAGCTAAGAAGGAACATCTGTATCTCATGGTCAATTCTGGTGGCAGGAGATTAATGCACGGTGATCCCGATAGATCTCTGTGGTCTCACCGCCTCCGAACTCGAGAGCATCTGCAGAGTTAAAAGAAAAAAAGAAGAACAACAACAACTATCAAAATAATTCACGTTAGCAATCCTCCCTCTAGCCTCTTTGTTAAAATATTGCTCACAAGCAGCTGATAGACACCGAAATAAATAGTGCTATGAGAGAGATAAGTGATGCATTAGACTTCTCACCAGTCCCCTGACTACAGCTACTATTGGAAAATCTGCCAAGAAATATTAGATGCGAAGTGGCTACGCAATGGGAGAGTAAAGAATACTAGGAACCACCAAAAACCCTCATCTGATGAAGACAAAAAGCTGGTGGAGGCATCTAAAACCTAGAAAAGCTTTCTAGGTACAAATCCGCTGCTGATAGCAGGACGCCGCAGACTGAGGATATAAAACACAGGTAACAACTACGTGTCCAGATAATTTATTGCTGGTCCTGCAGAAGTAATTGTGGGAGTCACTCAACCCTTGGGAGCACCCAGATACTGCAGAGGTAGTACTGAAGAACGGAGACACATCATGTCACGACTATGGCAAACGTCACAGTATTGCCCTTTCCATGGCGGAGGAGTACGTGTCTAAGAAGGAGGAGTAAAAGGAAATTTTTGGGTGTCTCTGAACCCTAGTGAAGGCTTAGTAACCTCAGCGTGAATTCATAATCTGTCATTGCTTTTCAAAATACTGTCGGAAAAAACAGAGACACTCCTCACTTTGGACACCAGATTCTGTTGAAGACTTCATCTAGTTTTAAGACAATGTTTACATATAGTATTTTTACTGTTTTAAGTCATTCCGGTTCTGAGATGGCATAATTAAAGCAGGAGCTCTCCCAGCTCAGATGCAGCAGCATCCAGACAGAGGTGCCTTTATGTAGGTGTTGCACATTCCTACACATTTATGGCACCAGAGCAGCAGAAGCCCCTTTTCACAGGTATAACCATGGCTGCACTACAAGCTCCTATCTCTCTACTCACATTGCTCACAGACACAGGAGAGTAAAAGCAATACAGAAACAAAGTGTGGACCTGTCCAAGTGACTCCACTCTGTTCAGAAGAGACTCCCTGAGTCCCTCTGTGGTCACCAGCTGGGCAAACATCCCAGGGGATCGTGGCTAGCACTGCTTTGGAGAGCGGTGGCAAAGCAGAGAGCAGGATCTGGCTGGTTTTGGGGGACTCTGCAAAGCACAGGACTCTTGGCCATGGCCCAAGAGCTGTGCTCAGGTGTGCATTTGCATTACGAGGCCACTGCATGCCATGAAAGCAATGTTAAAATGCTAGTAATACTAAATTATTCAGAAATATAACCCTAATCCGGGTCTCCTCCTTGCTGTTCCCACCCAGCATTCTCCAGCAAGACCACAGCAAGCCTTGCTAATGGCTTGGTTCAGGGGAGGACTTTTGCTGTATCAGATAGAATTCAGCTATTCCAAGCATTAATTACATTATCTATAAGCATACAGGACACCAGGGACAGCCTTGCCAGGGGCTGCATGTCCCCTGCAGTGACAGAGGCCAGTCCTTGCTTATTCTGGATATCAGGACAACTGAGCAAACAGTGACTGGTGGCCAGTTACTGCAGGGGCTTCCCAGTTAACGCACATCAGCCCCCGACCTCCTCCACCTGGTAGACCTCAGGGCATGGGGGGACCGAGCAAGGCACAAACTAGCAGGAGAAACTCAGGCCCTAATTCCTGGCTCCTTTTACCATACTTACAGTTTAAAGTTTGATGTTAGCAAGCAAATGAAACATTTTAATCAGATCCACTCAGAAACTCATCTTAAAGCTGAACAAAACCAGGTACGTGGGTTTTCATCTGCTCAGATCTACTAAAACACAAGATGCTGATGGTCTCCCCTCCCTCAATTCCCCTACAGGAATAGGGGTCAGGGCATTAGCCCATTTTCAAAGCGCCTTATGGGAATTCTGAATTCCCCATGGGAATGGGAAGACCGTTTTAAGATGAATTGACCCCAATTGTCTCCTTCCTAGCATTTGTCCACTATTTGGAGCAGGCAGATAGGGAGGAAGGAAGGAAGATCCTAACAGAACAACTTGCTCTACAGAAGGAAGATATCCACTGGCATTTGGAAAGGCACCTTGGGACATCCCTAAGTAACATCACTTAGTTTGATCGACTCATTTGAAAGCCTCAGCTCTAATTACAGCTGATGAACCAAGCCAAGTGGTGGGGAACCTCCCAGCTCTCCCCTGGAGCAAAAAAATCATTGCAAATCTGTAATACCCCAGCACTGCTGAAAAGAAGCAAGTCTTGTTATCAGAAGTCTGCATAGGATCCTTGACGTCACCAAATCCATAAACATCATCTATAATGAGCGGAAGAGGAATGTTATATTACCTCTATTACAACAGGACGACAGAGCAGAACAGCCTCTGTCAATATACCATGTTTTTGTGGGTCATGGGAAGGTTTTATTTCTCTCTTAGAGCCTTGAATCCCCGTTTTAAGACAACCAGGGGACACACAAGGCAGCTTTAGAGCTGTTCCTTTTACTTCTCACCTGATCTATATTTTGAGATGGCTTCTTAGAAGAAGGGCAAACATAATAAGCCAGCCACTGTACTTTTTATAACTCTCAGTCAGGTCTTTGATTTGGGCCAGCAAGGCAGCTTGTTAGATCTGATAAAGCAACGAAGCATCTCTGGAAAACGCTGTTAAAAGAACATGAAACAAATGAAAAGCTGGGACAGAGTTAATGGTAAATACAGGGCCTGGCAGTGCAGCACGGCTACATCCCGTTTGCCATTATTATTTAATACTGGCATCGATTGGCTGAAGGATGAGACAGACCAGGCAATTCTCTGCGGGGTTTACTTGAATACCATTTCACTTTGAGATTAAACAAGCCCACGAGCTTGGATCGCACTGTCTTGTTGGGAAATTTTAATTAATTGATTTAATGTCAGGGAGTTTACTGCTGTGGTCAAGCAGTAAACACCACCTCTTTGATCACCTACACGGACAAACCAAGTCCCTGCTAACTATCAAGCGGTGCCCAGCTCTGGGTGAGAACCAGGGCAGCGTGAACGTGCTCCTCTGGAACAACAATCTGTACAGCTACTGTCCCACATGCTGGTAGTATAAGAAGTTAGTATGGAAACAGCTATTCGTAGAATCATAGAATTGTTTAGGTTGGAAGGGACCTTTTAGATCATCTAGTCCAACCATCAACCTAACACTGACAAAAAGCATCGCTAAACCATATTTCTGAGTACTATGGTTGTGGTTCAGGCTCTTTGGGTTTTATATTAACTCCTCTGAGAGCCCACAGATGCTTAGAACAATTTACACCAGCTCTCCATTTCACAACCGGGACACACAGATATGAAGAGAAGCCTGAAGAGTAACTAGTTCCACCATCACCACGTTAGCTGCTCGCCTTTAATGGCAGAACGTGGCCAGTGACACAGACAAGGAGGCTGAACTTAGCAGCTACCTCCATCAGGTACATCGCAACCAAGGTAGCAAAACTCAGCACAAGACCACAATTTTCTATTTACAACTGATTTCACCCACTCATGCATGCCCATGTTCTCACTAGCACCAAGACACGTGTCTAGGTGGTCCAGTGAGGATTGCCTGTAGTGACACAGAGGACAAGTCCTCATCATGCTTCTGTGATTCACCCTGGGCGGTGAAGACGCTGCATGATATTTACAGTCTTTATAGTCTCTCTTAATACAGGCAGCTCTGGGTCTGCTTCACTGCATCCCCCTGTTGTTTCTCCACATCTGCATTGTGTTCTCAGCTGAGGTATGGCCTTACTGCCACCAGCACTCATTCCTTCTGCTATTACATTCTTCTCTGCTCTCCTCAGCCTCCTGAAGTGCAGCACATACACCCCTCTTTGCCACGATTACGTCCAAAGAGAAACATCTGTCTTCCAAAGTTTTCTCAAAGCACTGAGCAATCCCCACGGACACCCAGGTATTTAATTCCTGTTTGATATACAGTGCAAACAAAAGGCTGGTTTGGCCAGCAGCTTATTCCCGAGTTGTCCCTGGTAAGGAAGGTCACTTCAGGTAGACCAAATAAATTATCTCCCAAACAGCCTGCTGATCACTGGCTGGAAATCTGAGGCTACAGGCATCAATTCCCAACCTCTGTCTTTACAACTAAGCATTACTCTTTCCACCACCACCACCTAAATCTTTTCCTCAGAGTCAATTCCCAGAAGTTTGGAAGCAGGGGCATGGCAAAACAAAACCAGCCAAAAAACCAGAATGATGGAAAGATGAAGACAGAATACCTTTCAGTAGGGGAAGCTTCCTTCCCTGGTTTGGAGGGGCGCAGCACCATTGCAGGAGCTGCAGGAGAGCACAGCTGAATGGCTCGGAGCACGGCGTTCTCTCCCCGAGACAGAGCAAGCTATCCTGGAACTGGATTTGGGGCAAAGCTGGAAGGAAACAAGAGAGAGGACAGAAAGCAGCTACTCCCCGTTTTCTACAGGTTCTAATAAGCGTTTGGATTTTTCTCATATAAGCAGATATGAAACCCCGTCCATCTGTCTTCCGGAGAATTCAGTTCTCTCTCAAGAAGCAAACCAGCAATTTCTCTTCTCAACAGCCATTTTTATTGCCTTTGACATTACAACATTGGAGGGAAAAATAAATAATTTTCTGCTATTCTTCAGCTTCCATTAGAGTAAGTAAATTCCCTGGGACTATTGATAAAAGGTAAATGGTTAACTTTGCAGCCAAGCTGACAATGCAAGTAAAAAGAGTTGGAAATTCCCCAAAGCAGGCTACTCTGGTGTAAGAACAGCACCACAAAACTGCCCAAGTAACTGCTCTATGGAGTAATTAGCGAACATTTGCATGGAGAGCAAGTTCTTACAGCCATTGCTAACAAGACTGAAAGTCTGCGTCTCAAGATGACATGGCAGAGGCTTGAAAGTGTCACCAACGTTTAGTTCAAGCCAAGAATAATCAACTAAAACCCTTCCACTGGTTCCAAGGGCTTTGGCTGAGGTCCCTCACATGCACACGCATGCATGCACACACACAATCTCTCCAAACAGCCAGAAACAGTATCCTGGAATCATGCCTTCACCTCCCAGCTCCTGCCACAGTCCAACCTTCACTTACAAAATAAATACACACAGCTTTAACAATGAGGAATATTTACTTTCCTTCATTCGATACGTTCTGTAAAGTGCTACGTTCCTAAATTACACTGAGTTAAAATGATATATCGCTCTAGTATTTTAAATACAATAAATATAGAATGAGCTGTGTGCAAGTTTTATTCTTTTTTTAGTAGATATTCTAAATTTAGTAATCAAAATAGCCTCCAACAGTACTCTGTGAAAAACTAGTAAGAAGTTATAAATAAAATCACATCCTTCAAAGATATCCTACACACTTCTTCTGTCCACATTGCATGGATAGACGCAGAGTTCCTGCGAGCATATGGAACGAAGACAAATAAGGAAGCTGAAAATTACCTATCAATAAAAAGCAAAACCATACAAGTTAATGCTACATATCCTCCCATAAACAGTCTGGTTTTTACATTTAAGCTTGGTGCATACAACCCAGTTCTTCTACTATTTTTTTTTTCCTCCCCATTAAAAAACTCTTCCAGGGAGAACATCTTGCAAGACATGGGTCGATTCATCTTCATCTTGCTCCTTTTTGCTGCAAAGTGGAAAAGATTCTTGAACAAACTGCCTACACATCGGACACTGCTGAAAATATTTAACACAGCCATCACACAAGCAGGCGTGTCTGCAGGGCAGGAGTACCCAGTTCACTGTCCCATTCTGGCAAACAACGCAGTCCTTGCTGTTTTCTTCATGTGATTCTGGTTCGTCTTCAGCCAGTCCAGCTTTTTCTAGCAAGCTTCTGTCAGTGCTTCTCTCACCAGGGGACGTATTGCTTGGAGACGGTGAGGTACTATTTGCAGACATGAAGAGTTGCTAAAATACACATATACACAAACATTTAGAAGTCAACAAACTCTCCCCCGATACCTGAACGCATACATGTGATGTAAGCTCCACTGGGTCAGATTCACTGGTTTCCACTGGGACAAATAGTGCCAGACTCACTCTTTGCCAGAGTCCATACTGTTGCCTGGCAGTTAAAAGTATTTCAGAAGCATAAAATGAATCAAATCAATGTACATGCACGAACTTTAGCAGAACTGCCCAGGTTTTGAACAGCTCAGGTTTCCATTTCTGAACATTCTCTCTGCCTGGAGGGATGCTTCTATCCATTCCTACCAAAAATATATATCCACCAAGCTGGCAAATCTACTTCACTCAACACATTCTGCTCTTGCTTGTATTAAAATCCCCTTTATGTGAAGCTCAAATTCTTCTGCACATGCTCTCTGAATAAAGCCAGTAAACTACTACACAGCCAAAGATGCCCACAGAGAGCACGCTACAAAACTACACAAAATGCAGCTACACAGTTATTTCTGTTCAGTTTAAGCAATGTTTCAACAACGGTAACCACACACAAAAAGAAAGCTTAAGGAAATCAACAGGGAAGTTTACCTGTATCAACTACGTCAGCAAAAAATGGCCAGGACAGACATTTCTTTGGACAAATCTATTTCTGAATGAATGCTCCTCAAGTCAATAGAATTAATTTGGCCCAAATTCTACATTGTCAATATCTAATGTTATTTTTATTATCATAGTAATATAAAAGTGAATCACACTGAATCACGTCATCAACTGCCTGACAGACGCAGGACAAAGATGGTCCCACAACATGCATATATAAGGAAAACTGGAATAGAATAATTAAAACATTGGTTTAACTTAGAATGGTATGTGCTAGGCAGATTCCTTACTTTTGGGCACGTATTGCAGTAAAAAGAAATTAAAACCTCAAAGTTTCTTCTGAGGCTCTCCCAACTGAAGGGCAATAAAGGACAAAGTGCTGGTCTGGGAGACTATAAGAAGGTAACAAATGTTCTGGAGAGAGGAACCATTCGACCCAGCTGGTTAATTCCTTACTACTGCTTTAATAAGTGGACACAAGCCAGGCCTCCTAGACTAGAATCAAGCATTTTCTCCAGGAAATCTTGAACATTTTCATATAAAATATTTCTGTACAGTAACTTGGGCTGGAACTATAAAAGAATTTTAACTATTATCCAGTTCTTTGCATAACAATAAAAGCCTTATACTAATTTTGGCTCCTGAAAGCCTACACAAGCTCAACTTAATGCTGTCGCCCAAATGAAACAAGACTGAGTGTGTGTCTTACCTTCAGATCATGGTATTGACCTTGAGCTAGAAGCAGATACTGATATAATATTCTACAGGAAAGTCTGTAGCTCTCATCAGGAATGTGAATTACAGCCACCATTGAAATCTACCAAAAGAAAAACTATGTTTAATAACATTCTCTTTGTTACAGGATTCATATAGAATAGTTTGCTTGAAAGATTACATACTTTGTTATAACCTCTGACCTACTTACTTCCTTAGACAATCAGGACTTCAACAATGTGTTGACTTCAAGCACAGATCAAAAAAATATGCTGGACGAGGTAAAAACAGGATGTGGCAGAAGACAGCACTTCAGCTTTCTGTCCTGGCTCTCCACATGGCCCTTCTATGACCAGTTCACAGTGGAGACCCACTCTGACTGCTCTCACCTAATGGAATCAGGCCACAAACCGAAAAAGCACTGAAGGACATGCACATTCTCTCACTTGCCTCCCAAAAAACACAAACCACAATTTTTAGACTCTGAAAAGCATTTAGAAGTGTCACTGATTGGCTTGTAAACTGAGCAGGCAAAAGACAAATTTCACTGGAAAGGATTCTGAAAAGACCCCACGGGCTGACTTTAGAGTCACTTTTCTGAGAACAAAAGCCCTCCAAGCTTGCATGCTGTGCCTAATGCTCCTCACCCTGCCCAAATGATGTAATAGCCTCTAAAAAGCAGAAGAAAAAGAAAGTGAAATTCAGTATTATTGTAGTTCCCAGAAGCTGTCAAAAGAGAAATGAAATATAGAAGAAAGCTGTTTTGTTTGAAAAAAAAAAAATTAAAGGCAAATCAGACTTGCACTTCAAAATCCACTACATGGCTAATGACGAGCAGAGTTTAAATACATATGTACCTATGCATTTATACCAACTGAATTTACTATTCTTTGGCAATAAGGTCTTTTCTTCTAAATCACAATGCCCCCCAAGGCCCCCCACCCACTATTAGCTTTGTTTTGCAATCTGGAAGCTATTAAATCTCCATTAAAATGATAGATTTTGAGTTTTGATAATAAGAGTTTAAATGTTAATGGATCTCAGTGTATTTGTGTTATGTCATCCCACCATAAGTACTTTGTCTATGACAGCCCAAGTCCTCAATTCATAGTTCGTTCAGACACCTAGGCAACTTTTTAACTGTGAGTGGGACCAGTTCTTAACGCAAGCATCTCTATCTTCAAGCTACTGTCTCCTCTGCTATGCTGTCCAGTAGTATAGAAATATACACAGAAATATATTTTGCTATGATCTAGCAGAAATGCTGTGCTGTTTGATTGTAGAAGCCCTTCCTCTCGAGCATCAGGTATCTTCTCTCTTTGTAAATACTTGTACACCATTAGCAAGTTACTCTCAATCTTTTTTTTTTTTTTTATACAAATGCCTAAGATCTAAGTTTTCTTCTACTTTAGCGCTGCCAGTCTTCAAATGGTTTCTGTAACTCTCATATATGGTCATGCTAATTTTCTGGAGCTAGAGGAAAATTACGGGGCAAAACCAAGTAGTTATGATCTGGCCATAAACACAGTTAGGATGAAAATAAGAGCCCCCTGAAAAAAAAAAAAAAAGATACTGGAACAGCATCCATAGTGATGGATGGACGCACACAAATAATTCAAGATGGAGCTTGATGCACTGACGTGACAAACCGTATCATCCCTTGTGGAAATACCATCCTGGCCACAGGGGCAGAGATCCCTTTCCACACTATATTTTACAAGTTTGTTTCAACAACAACAGATGCAATTTTCCTGGCAAGGAGTTCAGGCGGAGTTACTCCTTTGACAGTATTATTAAGAGATTCTAGTTGTTTTACTTTTCTCCAAAACCGGGAGAAAAATACCTCCCCCACTCTCCTTTCATCCCTTTCTTCTAGTTTAAGGAACAAGAGTGGTGTTACAAATTCACCTCCATGCTAATGTCAAACACAGTTCAAATATGAAATTTACATTCTCTTTATAAACTAATCCAAACTTTTAACATACATAAATGTACTAATCTGGGAAATAGCTTGGGGGCAGGAAGGAGGAAGGCAGTCCTACTGTCAAGTCACAAGAAGTCAAGGACAGGCATCACCTGGAAAGGGAACAGATTTCTTAGGCACTGGTGTGACCACAAACCATTTCCAAATGAATGTATGGAAAAGTGTTCAGTGGATCCAGGCATTTTGCTTCTGAACTCATTTGTATCATTGTTGAAGCAGCTAGTACTATCAGATTGTCAACCAAATAAAAATATGGGAGATTAAAGCGTGTCCCAAATGGTTCCAAAAAGAATCAGTCAATTTAGAGTTTAGAAGGGATATTGAACTGCATGTGACAAGGCTGAACCTGCTTCAACTGGAAGAAAGCAGGAGGAGACCTTTCCAAGGAGCTGACTGTCTCATATCAGTCTACTGCAAGACCTTCACACCTTCCTGTAAATGCCCTGGAGGTGGCTACTGTGAGACATAATGTCCTGCATTACATAGACTTGGGCCCGATGCAGAAAGGTAATTTCTATGTTCCTAACAGTCAAGTCAGCAATCAGCTCAAATATCTGTGCCAGACACTAAAAAAAAAAAAAAAAAAAAAAAAAAAAAAAAAAAAAATCCTCCTACCTTGCCAACAGCAATCCAAAAGACCAGATCAGCACAAGAGCTCCACCACAGGTTTATGTGATCAGAAAAAACAGAGTAATAGCTTACTAACCTACCACAACCCTGGTTCACCTGACCACAGCGCTTACCACAGAGACCTCTGCACATATGAGCTTTCTGAAAATCACAAACATCTTTTGAACGGTGTACATAATTCTTATATAACAATTATCTTTGCTCTTCTGCCATGCTCTGGAGTCATCAGTGATAAAGGACCAAGTTCTAAGGGACAGGGAAAGGAAGCTGTTTTTTTCAAGCCCATCTCCTGAAATAGTCAGATCTTAAATACAGTGATCTTAAAATATATTCTTATAGTACTTACAATATCATATATTTCTCTGTCTTCCTCCTCAGCTAACGTCAACAATGCTATCAATGGATAGCGAGATCTAGGCACCGGGCCAAAATCGACAACTTGAGCATCTTCTGGTAACTGACAATATTTTTCTTCCTTGTCATTTTTTTTAATGCTTTATATGTGTCAAGGAAAACAATCAAGTGTCCCTGCAATTGTAGACAAATGTGACGTTTGCATAAAGAATAATTTTCATCATATTTGTTCATAAATATACTGTGCCAAGAACTGCCGAGCGTTCACAAGTCTCAACACCCGCTGTGCCAACAAATTTGCATATTTTGTCAAAACAAGTTAAAAAAAGGATACAAGTACTGTTGTCGATAGAGGTATTCGCTGTACAGAGCATCTTCTAATGCCTGAGGAGTCTTTATTCTGAAGCAGTAGACGTGTTTCTGCAACGCTTCATGGAGTTTTTGAACGCTGCAGCCCCAGTAGCATGTAAGAATACAGTCTTCCAAACAATCAGGTGTCAGTGTTATACCCCCTTGTAGAAAGAAAAAAAGGATTTCATTAACTCCTCAATATGCAGAAATCTGGGAACTGCTAAGTGTAGGTTCTTAAAGGGCAAGCAGCAGAAAAAAACTGCAGTCTCCCAAATTTTTACCATTATAATCTGATCATTTAAGAATTTAAACTGTGTTTAGTGCTTATGAAAGTCCATGGAGATGAGGAATGGCTGATTAAGCTAACAAAAGTAGTAAGTGCATCTTACAAAGGGTAAATTTTAACTTCTGGTAACATTTTACACACCCACTGGCAGATCCAAGAATACAACCCCTAGCCCAAAGTCCATTCCTTCTTTAGATAATGGTATTAATTGGATCACTGGCCAACAGCACCCTCTCTGGTCCCAAAGAATAAGGCCCTCTTGATCATGCAGGAGGAGGATAAAAAGAGGATCTATGCACTCCATTTCTCTTCTAAAAATCTAGTACCCAATCCATTAACTTCTGAACACTTTGCACAAACAGGAGCAGAATTCTTGAAAAGTCCCACCTAATCCAAGTGCTCAAACCTCCTGAAAAAATCCAAGTTACCTGAAGACTAAGGGGCTTGTTGGTTTTTTGTGGGGGGTTTTTTGGGGGGGTGAGGTGGAGGGTTTTTTACTCCTGGGGAAGGATAAAACAGTTGCAGCCCTTTTCTCATTCACAGGAAGACTCCACATCCGTGCTGGCAGAAGATGCTCAGCCTTGCTTACTACTCCCCAGTGACACAGGAGGGCATGAATTTCACTTCCTATGTGTGTGATTTTGAGGATCTGAGGAACTACTTGAACTCTGATCCTCCAAGTAGATATTTAAATTCAGGTTTCACTGAAGCACAGATAGAAAGGTAGATTTTTATTTATATATTTATTACAAGTAGTGCACTTCCAAACACCACTGGAGATCTGGACTTAGATTTAGGTGGGCGGCATATATTCTATAATTAATTCTATAGAATTCTACAATTCTGCAAAGTTTACAAAAACACCCACAGTAGCTGATAATCTGCAAATGTTTCTGTTACTTAAAAAAATCTGTTACAGCAGGAAATGTTTCATTAATAAGAACTAAACTATACTTAAATACCCAAACATTTCACTTCTAAAAGCTCCACATTTGTAAGCTGTGTGAAAATTATTTCTGTTGTAATGATGGAAGGAAGCATGTTTCTGAGCAATTTTGATAAAGGAAAAGGAGAGGAAGAAAACATAGTACTAAGTTCCGGAACCCAAACTGACAAAAACCAAGCACATCAGAAACCCACTGACTTGTTACTGAAGCTGCAGCAGGATGAGGGATTTCTAACCCAAACGGATTCTTCACTTGTCTCATCCGCTTTTTCAAAACTCTTGTGCTGGATTCTGTGTCTTCCGAGTTTCTCAGAATAACAGGAACACCCAACCCAAACCTAGGAGACAGGAAACAAGAAGAACAAGTGGGTTAAGTGTTGGTGTTGACACATTTGAATTTTTCTTTAGCTCTAAATAGCAAATAGCACAACAAATAGAGCTGGCTTGGCTTTGCAGAATCTCTGCTAGGATGCATGCATAAAACAGCGTGCAAATCTGTCTCCAGCTTCTTGTGGCAGAAGGTCAGAGTCTTTGCAGTGATACGGAAAGTCTATAAAGGGGGAATACTTTACTCCTGCAACGTTTCCAGAAAGAGAATAAAATTAATGAGAATGGTCAATGCCCTCTAGCGGTAAACTGTTATCCAGAGCTTTCTCCCAATTAACATTCTGCACATCCTGTCACAGGACCAAAAATAATCACTGCTTGCAAAGATGGAACAGCCTTAATGGACTGGGTGCTTGAAGGGAAGACCTTGGAGTAAATCACTCAACCCTGAGATATTTCTAGCTGTAACTACAGCCAGCGAGACGTTTTTATGGCAGACTAACACCTCTGATTTCCCACGAAAACCTCAATTACAATAATATGCTGATATTAAATCAGCAGCTGTAAAGCTTCTGCTTTGAGCCAGAAACTAAATGTAAAATAGTCAAGACTCTGAATCAAAGCTGAGTCTCCAAGACCCCTTCAAAGCTGAAGCCAGCAGGCTAGCCCAAGCGAGAGTCTGACCCTAAGAGGATAACAAAGCAAAGGTTTAAAATTTTAAACAGTCAATAAATTAAAATAAAAATCGAAGAAAGAAAGGATGAATATTTTGAGATCTGACATCAATTAAAAACCCCAAGATTTTCATATTGCCTGGGGCATTTAAAAGCACCACTACGCAAGATCAGGACCTACAAAACAAGCTCCACAACAGACTTCCTTTTACACTTGGCTAAAAATAATTCACTTTTTAAGGTGATAGCAATAACTTTCAATAACCAAAAGCCAATTAGAAAAACTGTCCAAGATATGCAATCAGAAGACTACTTTGGAGACTGAAGAGATGTTCTTAACTGCATTAATCCAGTCCTGTCTCATTAGAAAGGCAACAGGGAGAGGCTGTGGGATTCTTTTGTTAATGCATTTTAGAAAACAGTTATTAATTAGCTCAGGCTGTGTGCTTTACTCAATTTATGCTTTTGTCGCTGCCACCTGTACTGGTGAAGTGATGGCCTCTTTAATGGCTTTGAATTTTGGATTATGCAGTCATCAGCATATCAGGTGCTGGAAAACTGAATGGCACGAAGCATAGGCTCTTCCCTGCATCAATTGTTTCCATTTAGTATACTGAAATAGCAGCTGTTACAGTAAGATGGGTCTCGTATCAATAACTCAAGATGAAAAGGGCACTACCAACTTCAATGTAATCAGTTTGAAAATTGCTAAAGTAATTTCATGTACAATACAGCTCTGAGCCAAACAGACAATTTCATGGTTTAACTGCTCCTTTTTCCTGGATTTAAAATCTTTTCCACCTCCTGTGTGTCAAAAGAAGAAGAAAAGCAGAGCTTTTACTGACATTGGGCTCCTTTCTATTGATTCGTGTTGGAGGGGTGCCCTTTGAAAGACTAACAGGGAAAAGCATCAGTCAAAAGTGATTTTCAAGTTGAGGAAACTACTTGAAGAAAAAATTCTCAAAGCCATTCTCAATAGCGACAACCTGTTCCTGGCAGTCTAACAAATATTTGCCTTTACCATTTAATGGTACACATTTAATGTGCCCGACTGTCACAGATACACCAAAGAGGAAAGAGATTGAGCTAGTGGAAAATACTCTATACTCATTCCTCTACCTTTGATAAATGTCTTTGGTTTGCTAGGTTTTGATGGAAACATTTGCACTTCTTCAATGATATAATCTAGGGCGCTCAGCCATACTTAAGTTTGTGTGCATGGAGGGTCAAATCTCTGTCCGATGCAAGTAAAACACAACCACACTGACTTCACTGGTGTAATGAAGTACACCAGTTAAACATCATACAAAGAAACCAGGTGCAGCAGCTGTTTCACCTATTCAATATCCAAAACTCAATGGAGCTAATCTCTCCAGCCGTACGTAAAGATGCCTCCTGTTTTATACCATCTGGCTGATTCTGAAGTAAAAAACCCTGCTCTTTGGAAACTTTCTTCACTGGTTGAAAGCAACAGGATAATCACCATGAAAAGCAGTCATAGAAAAAAATCTCTACTACAGTTTTAGCAGCAGCTGAAGGGAGAAGGGCCTTTCTGTTCAACAATAAGGTACAGTGCTTCTGTAAACGTTAATGTAGTATTCAGCGTATGAAGGACCAGTAAAGATACAGTTTTTCTTTTATGATCTAATAGTCTATTAGCCTAGATCACTACCTGGTACAGGGGGAAATGTATTTATTTAGAACAACGCTAGTTTAGAACAATGGTTTTGTTCATGAGTTAATTTCTCCAATGAACAGTCTGGACCTCAAAAGGTGCTAAGCCCATAGCTCCTCCTAATACGAGTGTTCATCTCCAGCTAAAAAGACAACACCCAGGGCTATATTCAGCTAATTTAAATTGGCTATATACAGCTAATTTAAATTCCACTTCATTCTTATGCCCAGAGCGCCTATTGGGCTGGCTCTAGAAAGCTACCTGGAACAGTAAACTACTTTGACTCTCCAAACAGAACCACAGGTATCCAGGGCTGGCCATAAAAACAGACGCTCATGAAATCAACACGTCATTTTGCAAATGAAAACATTAACATTCCTAAGCAGTTGGTGTTTTTCAAGCTGACTGACACCATCACGAACACATCCATAAAGCAAGCTGACAATTGATGCTGAAAATGATGGGGGGAAACAAAGTGTCATTACAGCAGTATATCAAGTATTATGTACTCATATGACACCATATGCATTGTAGTACTCTGTGTAGCAAATAAAGGATCAAGTTGTTTTCACAAGTAAGTTCAAGAGCACTTAAACTGTAACTGCAGCTGCAGACACACTGAAGTTGCTTGGAGGCTCTTGGTTGTACGGCCACAGTATGGCAGAATTCAAAGGCAGCAGGAAATATCTCTGAGCAACTGGCCACACACTCACGTACCTGTATGTGCTGAGCTCCTGGCTACTGCTTCTCCTGCACTAACAGTCCCTTAAGAAATTAGTTTGAAGATGACTCGCATATATTTACATAAACTGCCATAATATCTAGTGCAGATGCACCTAGAATCTCTGATCCTGAAATAAAAATGCATCTAGATGGTCCTCTGCACACCCTGTAGCCCAAAAAGCATCGAGACACCTGTGCAAATGCAGGGATCTTCTGGCACACCTATTGCAGACCTTTTACAGCAAGGGGTTGCAAAACATTTATTATAAACAGATAAACAATGATTAAATTGATAAAGCATCACTGGTTTTGAATACACATGCAGATTTATTTGAATCACGATTCAGTATCATTTTTTGTGAAGATAATATTTTTGAAGAACTGATGAAGTGAAAAAGGAAAAGTGGAGAGAAGTGGGTGGTAATACAATTCCATCAGTGTGCAGTGGGGCAGGGAGAATTATGAAAAGGATTTATAACAACTCTCTTCAAAGTAAATAATGAGGCAGAGCTTCATCCAGCAAAAAGGCAATAAAAAGACCAGTCTTGCCTTCACTACCACCTACCCAGCACTAGGGGAGGCAATGCGAAACAAGAACAAAAAGTTTCCACAAAGCGTATCTAAAAGATCAAAAGATACGTTTCTTTCACTCTGAAAGCAATAGATGGCACATGTTTGAGCCAGTGGCAGCTAACAAAGTGATGTAAACAGGGGAAAAACTCTGCACTAAAGGAAAAGTCAAGCAGAGTATTTATAAGCTGCCAAGAGAACAAACAGCTACAGCTAAACCATCTGTAATTCAAAAAGAGACAAAGGAAGGAAAACACTGAAGCACAGCACTACAGGTATTAATGTTAAACCAATGGGAGGAAATGCAATAACTCAGTTTTATTCTCTCCAGAAGCGACACAAGTGTTGTGTATCCACAATTCCTACATAAAATATCTTGATTGCTAATCAATGCTCTCCACTTGGCAAGTATCAGTATTTACATTTATGGACACTCCCAAGTCGGCAGGAAAACAGACAGAACGGTGCTATGTACACACATTCAGGGACCTGTTTCTGAAAAGGGAGTTGCGACAACTTTGCTGAACCCTCTCAAACACAAGGAGAAGAGGGTCTTCCACATATCACCCCTCTAGACACTTCAGCAGATCAGTCGTTTAAGGCTCCTCCCCATCCCAGTCCCAGCACCCCGTTCGGTTCACCTGAAACACCCCCTTCTCCTCTGAGCTTAAGCAGTGGAACTGCAGCAGTAGTCCTGGATCACCTCAGTACACCTGTTACACCTCAGTAACAACCCTGCCTTAAAGCCTGGCGCATTAAGCTGCAAACCAGTATCTGCTCATTTTACCTACCACCAAGATTTGAGATGTCCATCTCCAACAGGGCAAACATTTCCCTTGAAGCAGCCCTTCCTGACCCCCACTCCCTCAACTCAGGGTCAGGTCCTCTGCTGGCAACCCTGTTTTCTCCACAACTTTCATCATCCTCTTCACAGAATCTTCTAGGTTGGAAGGGACCTTAAAGATCATCTTGTCCAACCGTCAACCTAATTCTGACAAAAATAAACACCCATACAACAAACAAAAAGCAACACCATCATTAAACCATATCTCCCAGCTTCCACCTCTTCTGCTGGAGCAGCCCTCTTCCCCTAGTCAGTGCTAGCCCTCCTCACCCTCCTTTCTTCAACACAACCCCACTTCCCCGACCACTGCCAGGCCCTACGCGTCCATCCCCACTGTCCCACCTCAGGGCCACCCCACACCCCCAGAGCTTATTCCCAATGGGGTGCCAGCTCCCATTACCCCCACTCCCACGCCGCACCACCTCATTACACCGCCAGACCTCCGTCTGCCCCTTGGTGTGGGGCAGCCAAGGCCCACCACCCCAGACCGGCCTTCACGGGTAGGGACGGTGCCAGCCGCCCCCTCCGCCGCACTCACCAGCCCAGCACCAGGCCGCTGGTGACGAGGAAGCAGACGAACACCACGGTGATGTAGAAAAGCGGCGAGTACTCGTAGAGCGTGACGAGAAAGACGGCGGCCATAGGGCCGAGCCCCCCGGCGGGGGGATCGCTAGGCCGCACCGGCAGCCTCACCCCCGGTTCCAGCCGCGGGGCGCATGCGCGGCCGCCGGGTGAAGCCGTTGCCCTCAGCTTTGCCCGGAGGTGGGCGGGGCCTTGGGGGGCGGGGCCGCACGGTTGATTGACAGCCGGCGGGTTCCCCCAGCTGCCCGCACTTAAGACAAAGCGTTTAATTAACAATAAGAAAACAAACGCGAACGTGCCCAGCCGGCACAACCCGCCTTCAAACACCTCCCTGCCTTAATTGCGGCAACCCTGCCGCTTGGGAAAGCCGACCTCGAGGAAAGAGGGGATGCTGCCAAGTTCCTCCCGTGACCTTTAATTCCAAATAGCATTAGCACTACCTGCCACTTAAATCGCATTAAACAGCGCCACACAAACGTGTTTTGCATCCTGACATGAATCGCCGCCCTGCCTGCACGATACCGCACGAAGGAAGAGCTGTATTTAAGAGCACACAGAGATTAAGGGGTGCTTCAACAGCTGCTCGGCAGCCCTGAGCTCCCGCGGTGTTTATTGGAGCTCTCACTGAAAATCTGCGATTTTTATCTTATAGATCATTAATATAATTTGCAAGAGGTCGTTATCTGAGATGCAAAGCCTTCATCTCTACTTTCCTTCTCTTCGAGCGGGCAGAGTGATGGTATTTTTAATTGTTATGGGATCACCGAGAAGGCATTTTCTCCTCTGTCACGGCACGAAAAAGGCCAGATGTTTCCTCCAGCGTCTTCGCCAACAGCCTATTATGGGAGAGAAGCGTCTGCCTTGCACTTGCTGCTCCTATTTGTGATTTGTGAGCACCAAATCCTGGTTTACTTCCAGAACTGGGCTCAGTTTGTATAAACAAGTGTTATGGTTTGAGGACCCCACAACAATTTATTGTCATTTAGACAATTATTCTCTTACCCCATGACCCCACCCCACCCAGGAAGGGCAATCAGGAAACAAACAAGGAAACACAAGGGCTGAAATACAAACAGATTTAATAGGGTAAGACTAGATAATTAGCATTAATAATATTAAAGGACCCATATTGATCCCGATACCAATATAAACTACCCCAGGACTATCCCACCCCACCCCAGGGAGCCGTGCACTCCCCACANTCTTGAAGTATAATGCTGGTATGAACGGTGGCTGAGGTTAACAGGCAGCAGCACCCCCCGCTGCGCTGTTTGGCAGGTGTGCCCACTGTCTATGCAGTCCTCCTGTCTCTTTAGTTTAGATTAGTTTTAGATTTTCTTTAGTTTTTGTTAAACCAAGCACTGCTGAGGCAGCTTAGCCCCAGTAGATGATCTGAATCTGATGTCACCATGTGTATTGCAGGCACAGCGTTCAGCTTCTTTTAAGGATTTATATTGGTGTGGCTGCACAGGTATTATGAACTGCTTACCCTGCAGTGCCTGCAGGAAGATGTGAGGAAACTGCTGAGCCCAGAGCACTGGGAGAAATTCTTCCTTCAGAATAGAGTGTTTGGTACAGAATACATAGCTTCAGCTTTAAAATGCAGCCCTGATTTCTGGAGGAGAGTGGGTATTAATGGCATTCGTGGATCAGGAGGAGCCAAGAACAGTCTTTAAAGTTTTGGGGAAACAAGGAAAGTAGGGCTGCACACACAGTGCCTGACCTGTCCTGTCACAGCAGAGCCTGATTTCCTCTCCAGCTGTTGAAAGGAAGCAGAAGCACGAGACTCTGTGCCAGAATTTGGTCGAGGTAGAATTCTTTTTAGGAGTAACAACAAACATAGGGTATTTCCAAGGTGATTTTGAAAGTGGGGAAGGCGAGACACAGCTCTGCTTTTTGAGGAAAAATCTCACAAACAAGCCAATGTTGAACATGAGGAAATAGAACTCGGGCTTTAAATAAAAAGCAGTGATTTGTCTCAGTTAAACAACTCTTTAGTAGAGCTTGTTATAGGTAATCTTGCAATTGTTTTTTTTATTTGCAAATTTTTTTCAAAGAAGTCTGGAAATACAGTTGTTTTGGCACAAAAGCCTTGGTGCCTTAGGAATTTACCAATGCAATAATATGAATAAACTGGGGATGTTAAAGAACTTTTCTTTGTCTAGCTGGCATGCATCTCTTAACTGTGGCAATAGAGGTTGTGTGTATAAAATGTTGCTCAGGAAACGGCAGTGGTTGGCTTGGTACGGTTTAAAAATTGCATGTGTAGTGGAACCAACCTGCATGGTTGCTTGTGAAATAATAATTTCCTTCCTCATCTTCAGTTTGATGACTAATATGTTATCTGAACACTTCTTCTGAAAACTTGGAGTTAGTGATGTACAAGCGCATGGGTGAAAAGCGTGCAATGCTTTTTGATTAAAATCTCCATTTGTGTAAATCTCAAAAGTCCAGTTAATGTTTTTGCAGGTAAAAATAAGTGGTGGCCCTTGATTACTCTCTATATTCTTCTGAAATGCTAATAGTAGCTTCTATTATTTTAAATGCTGAAATTCCTGTAGCCATTTTACTGCCACTTAGAGGGGTTTCCCTATTTCAGGACTTGTCTTGGCAAAAGAACCGTAAGATTTGTTTACTTCTAAGGCCTAAGAGAATAATCCTATTTCAGGAATAGCTAGTAAAATCTTTCTAGTTAACTCTGTGGCTCTGAGGAGAGTTATTAAAATGAATAAGCGTTCTTTTGTCATGTTTTTAAAAACTGTTTTCATCCATGTTTTTTCTAGTTTATGTGTATGTTCTGAAACTTTGGACAAGCAGCATGCAGTTCCATCTAAGTAGGGTTTATGCATGCATATGTGTGACATGAGGGTTTTTTTTCTGGTTTACTAGAAAGATTTATCTTCCCCCCCCCTCTGCCATTTCCCTTTTGTAGAGTGAATCTCTGGTGGTTTGTGATGTTGCTGAAGACCTGGTGGAGAAACTGAGAAAATTCCGGTTTCGTAAAGAAACCAACAATGCTGCCATTATAAGTAAGTTAAAAACATGCCTGACAAAACTCACAAGGTCTTGCAGAAAATCCTATCTCCTCTTTTCCTTTCCATGTAGTGTTGCTACCGTAACAGATAAATGGCAGCCAAGAGGCTGTTTCTTGTATGAACTTCAGTATTTCCAATTCTGCCTATAATTTTAACAGTAATGCAACACTGTTCTTATGATGCAAGACTTCATCCACTCTTAGTAGAGTATTTATACAGAATTGCATCTCGGAATCTACCACTGGTTGTAAAATGGTATTAAAAATGTTGTTAAGGCACAGTCGTCTGGAGTTTGTAAATTTTGTACCCTTTGGGTAGGGGATTTTGACATTTCTGTCTTTGAAATTTGAGAAGAGCATATTGCAATGAACAGTGCTTTGACTCTGCACTTCAGTGATTTTGCGAAGTCATGGCTTAGCTTGAAGAAGCAGAATGGAAGCACTAGGAGTATACTTATGGGGGAATGTTAAAAAGCTTCGTGCACACAATGTATAAATGTGTTGAAAAAACATTGATCTATGTTTTATTTTGATTTATAGTGAAAATCGACAAGGATAAGCAGTTGGTGGTACTGGATGAGGAGCATGAGGTTTGTTAAATGAATTGTAAATAAGAGTATCTTCAGCCTGCAATGTATTGTTGTCTCTAAGGTACTGCCTTAGTTTCAAATTGTTATCAAACTCTTAATCTAATTTGGGTCATGAGCTTATTTAAATGCATGGTCACTCTGCATGTAAAGCACAGTACTATTAATAGTGGAACTATGCAGAAGCAATTGAGTTGACTAATTAATTGCACAAAAGTTATTCTAAAGCTGTTATGATACAACGATGTAAAAAGCATCTTTGGCACCTGCTGGCTTTTTGAAGAGATTTCTGCTGTGTTTCCACATAGGTCTGCATATTTGACTCTGAGCTGATCTACCATCAATTAGAAGCTAGGATTGCTAATCCTCTGCAGACTCTAAATTTGATAGGTGGCATAATAAGGTCAGCCCAGTGTGTAGTGTTTCTTAATGGTACATAGGGCAAAATTAAACCCTTCCCAGGGATTTGAGCATTAACCGTAGCTCTTATTCCCTAGAATGTAGAAGTTAATGTAATATCTGAATAGAATGGGGACTCTTTTTTGCTTACTCAAGGAGGAAGGACTGAATTGTTTGAAAACACCATTTATATAGCTGACTTTAACAAATACTTTTTGGTGTGTGCTTGCTTACTTCTGTTTAGCACTAGAGTTAGAAAAGCATAGTAGCTGCCAGCATATCCAACTAGAGCCAAAAATGTTTTCTAAACTCATTATGCCTAAAATAGGGATGATTATTCATGCTAACATTAATTCTGTGTTTAGTCGTAGGAATCTATTAGCGCACAAGTTTTCCTGAACTGCTCTAGTAATTTGTGGGAGAGATCGTTATCAGTTCAACTGTAGCTGTACATCTAACTTACAGCTGTTTCACTGTTCCATTGTTCTGCTTTAACCTTCATAGCGTACCTTCAAGTGCAAGATCATTTGTTCAAATACTGCTTGTGTTTAATGTTACCAGGGTATTTCTCCTGATGAGCTAAAAGATGAGCTGCCCGAGAGACAACCTCGATATCCTTCATGTGCTGCTGGCATTTGGTCTTACTCACTCCTGGAAGCTGTTAAAAATGTTCAGAGTTGGACTTCACCTTTTTAGGCCAATACTTGTCTGTAGTTTGACTTTACTGATATTTTATTTGTGAGATAACTTAGGGATCAGTTCTCATGATGCACTGAACGGTTGTCCCACTTGTTGAAACAATGACTGACACATTTAAGCCTTTTCTGAGATTTTATTTCCTTTTTAGACTGTATAATGTTTGTGGAAGTAAAGTGAAGCCATGCGGCTGTTAATGTAAAGAAGTGAGTAAAATGTACCAGTTTTGTATGTGGCTACTTCTAAATATAGACAAGTGCCTGTGTAACTTAGGATCTGTTTTGGTACTTTCTCAG
Source organism: Tringa tobata (assembly GCA_033628505.1). Classification (NCBI taxonomy): domain Eukaryota; kingdom Metazoa; phylum Chordata; class Aves; order Charadriiformes; family Scolopacidae; genus Tringa; species Tringa tobata. Next base: position 54,200 of record JAHREE010000484.1, read on the forward strand.
CGTGTGGCCCTTGCTATTTTGCTGCAGTTAGTGATTCTGGGAGTGCTGTAGGCATGGGATCTAGGGAAGAATCCTTGTATTTTAAAAAAAAAAAGGGGGGAGGGGGGGGAAAGGGAGAAGCAAATTATTCTTTAACCAGATGAAATGAAATAAGAGGGGTACTTAAGTTATAAGTGAAGAAAATCTCTGCCTCCATTATCCTCCAAAGCTGGCTGGCACTATTCCACGTGCCTTGCTGAATCTTTTCCTTTCATGACCATAGTGCAGTAGGAGGCTATAAAGCAGGAGTTCTACTTCAAATTTGACCTCAAATTCAGCAAAACACCTGAAACAATGTAGTGCTTAGTCTGCAAAGAAAGAATTTGGCTTTCATTAAACCAGAAACATGTTGGTGGGTGTGGGAAGTCTTTTTACAAAGCTGGGAGAGGAATATTTGTGATAAAAGGGTGACTTTTAGCTCTCTGAGACGGCCCTCACACCTGGCTGTGGCAGAGGTTGATAAAGACAGGCGGGGTTGGTTCTGAAAGTCAAATATGGAAATGAAAAAAGGAGAACAGAGAGACTACTTATCAAATTTAAAGCATCTTTTAGAATGCGAGATTTATCTGTGCCTGCATCAACCCCTGCTGAGGCTTATATCCTAATAAAGTCATTGCTTTCTTAGTTTCTTTAACCTCAGAAAAAACATTTATTGTGTATAGTTACAAGTATCAGCATGATGATGGAAGAGTTTCTTATCCGTTGTGCTTTATCTTCTCCAGTCCAGTTGGTGAGTGAACATTGGGAATGGTAGCTACTATGTGCTGTAAATATGGGAATGTTCTTTGCTATGGAAGAAAAATTGAGCGCTTAATGTTTGAATAGAGGTTCAGATACTTAAGGCTAGATTTGCTTATGCTACTGCAGGAAGCAAGGCACTATAAAGTTATCTGGAGACCTTCTTTTGCAGGAAGGAATCTCTGGTGTATTAGCTCCATCTTCACCATCAGCTCATGACAAGGGTAGAGACTTCTATCTGCCCAGATCTCCCTATTTGCTAATGGTTTTCACTGTCTCTGGGGTTTACATTTAGGGCACTTAGGAAGTATGGGAGAAGAGATGCTCTTTCCCATTTCTGAAGGCTGAAAAGCAATTTTAGGTTCCTGCATAGTTCACCAAAAGGTGTGTCCTTCTAAATGTGCCTGCCCGCTATGGTGGTGTGTGCAGCAACACCCTCCTGTAAAGGAAAGGACTCTGGAGCACTCTGCATCTATTCATGTAGGTTTAACCCTACATGTTTCCTGTCACCCTCTCCTCAAATCTTAGAAAGTATTCAAACTGTGGCCAGACAAGGCTCAGGAAATGAGCAAGGAGAGGGCTGGAAGATGCCACCTCTGTTCCTGAGGTTTCCTCTTCAGCTCTGTCCATTTTGCTATTCGGATGTTAGTAACAGTGTGGGAAGAAATTCCTCTCCTTCTCAGAAAGGCCTGGGAATCTATGTCTATCCATGAAAGGAACAGGAGTCTGGAAGAGTTAGGATGGGATTAGAGAGGAGATTTTTTCCAGGGGCCAGCCTAGCTGCGATGGGCAGCAGCAGAGGGTGCCTCCAAACAGTGCTGTAATGTGAAAAGGCTGTCACAACTATGGGTGAAAAGTAGGAAAAGAGGGCTCCACAACCCAGATCTGGGCAGGTGAAAGTGCAGGGTGAACAGACTATGTTCAAGGAGAAAGAGACCGTAATCTTAGATTGTGTCAAGTTTATATAGAGCAATATCTTCCTCTGCTTGTGTCACACCAGCCCTCAACATACACACCTGCACAGGGAACTGTGTAATTTTAAAAGAAGCCAAATAAGCTGCATTTTGATTTGGATTTATAGAGCTGAATTGCTCCTGTGGCTTCCATCTGTGTTCTGAATTGTAGTAGGGTAGCTTGCTGGCATTACTGGATTATCCTTGTTATCCTCTAGAAGAAGATAAACTGATTGTATTGTTTCACCCTTCATTATTCAGAAGTAGAATAACTAGATAGGTAAAAGAGTTTAGCAGCTAGTGTGCATATTCCTCTGTAGGTACCTGAGAAACTTTGTGTGAATATTATGGGTGTTACTTCTCTTCTGAAGGACAGATCTTTTGTGAGTTAGAGCAGCAGTAAGAAATTTCCTGAGAAACCCTGAAATAGCAAAGCAGGCAGACTTGTAGTACTTAGTGGAGAAAGAGAGCTTAATGTTCTTTATGGGTGGCAAGATTTAAAAGTACGCTCGTCTAGAAACTTCCGAACTTAAGTTGCTTAACTCTAAAGAAAAGCAACTTCTAAGTTGCTTAACTTATAACGAAAAGCCTTTTTTCTTTTCGTTGAGGTTTTCTCTTTCAAAAAATTTTCTGCAAACTGAAGTTAGACTGATTCTGGAGTCAGAAACAGTGAACCACTAGTTGGGACTCTAAACAGCAGTTAACTTCAGTTACAGCTGAAGTTGTTCAGGGTTAGGGAGAGTCATTTTGAGCTACCAATTCAGTTACGGGATTGGGGGAGAGATCAGGAGACAGAACAAAACATTCAAATTGTCTTGATTTGTTCCCAGTTTGACTCCAGCTCAAAGGCATATGCTATAAAGATCTGTATAAGTGGAACTAGCAAAATTGTGGGAATCTTCCAGAAATAGCAAGGGGGCAAAGAATCGAATGTAGCGTAATCAGAACACAGTGGTAGCGGCGAGAGGTACTGCTTTGTTGGCTGTTGTGATTCAAGTTTGCTGCAATGCTTGATGTTAGCTCTAAGCAGAAACACAGGTACGTGTTGAGACCACCAATTCAACCTGCACAACTATTGCTTCTGGAAATGTTTTGCAAGTGCTAGATATGAAAGTAAGAGCAGGGATGATAACATATGTAAAGAAATTGGTCACTTCTGAATGGAGACTTCAGCTTTAGGTTTGAATTCTTTAAAAAAGAAAAAAAAATCTTATTTTTGAAGTGTTGCAGTCAAAATAACTAAACAACCTCTTTCTTTTCCACACAACTACAGGATGTAAGCCTGAACAGCAGATGATGTATGCTGGAAGCAAGAATAAGCTTGTACAGACAGCTGAACTCACGAAGGTATAATTGCCTAGTTGAAATAACTGTCTCTTCCTTTAATGCAGGTTGTGAAAGCTCTTCTGTGTCTTGCTTGAACCTATCGCAAGAAGGGTGTTATGAGGCTTTGTAATTACAGTGAACAGATTGTGGTTTAGGAAGTCTGGAGAGAGGAGTACATGTGGGCATTTCTGGAGTTTTAGGGTGCAGGGAGAACAGAGTTCTCTAAAACTAGAGATGTCCATCAGTAGAAACGATGTCTTTATAGAATGAATTTGTTGATGGGAAGAATAGACTGAAGTCTTAGTACGGCGTGGTGCTGAGTGGTTTTGCTGCATGGATTTGTATGCTCACAGAACATCCCCTTCAGAATAAGTAGCATGTGCCAAAATGTTGAACAATTTTAAATCTTCTTGTGTTTGCCTTCTCCAGTACTGAGACCAGAAGAAATCACTGCATTCAGTAGGCCTAGATAGATGTATGATTTTTTTTTTTAATTGCCACCTAATGGTCATTTGGAGATTCTTGAAATCTCTGCTTAATTGGCACCTAGATTTCTTAAAGTTTTAGTTTCAACCAGTAAAGTTAAATAGAGTCAGTGTTTACTTCAGGTTTTTCATACAATGTGAAATGACATCACCATTCCTCAAGAGCACTGTTCCCTTTTGGTCTTCCTTATCCTGACTGAGTACTTTGACATCACATTAAAAATGTATATTGGAGCAATAAGAGAACTGTTAAATTCTGCCTTTTCTAGCTGGACCTTGTAAGAAAGGACCTCTCTCTTTTAAAGTGGACATCAAGTTTTACATTAGACAGGAATAAATAGGAGGGAAGCAGAAGATGGTGGAAGTAATCAGTACAGCTCCAAGAAAGCTTTCATAAGTCTGCTGAAACTGCATCTTAGGGGCCTGAGAACTCAATCATCTTTGATAGAAAAGAGGAATTCCTTGGGGAGGAAGGCAGTTTTCAGTGAGTGAGAAGGAAGAGTTCATGAGAAGATGAAAACCTGGGGACTGGATGTATTGGAGTTACTCTCGCCTCTCAAGTGAGAGAAATTCAGTTTGAAAGGCTTTTGAATGAAAGCCTAGGAGTAGATATAGAGGTCCATGATCGTCTCCCTTCTGAAGCTGGAGAAGACAGCCTGTCTCCAGTTTGGGTTGCTTAATTGCTTTTCAAATGTGCTTTACTCTTGCCACTCACTGAGCCATGTTTCATTTTGGCTCATGCTGTGACTTCCTCCTGGTGCGATTTCTGCATGTGACTCAACCGAATCCTCTTATTTTTTCCGTCCCTTGCATGTTAGCTTGGCTTCTGTTAAGCTGTCCTGTTCTTCTAACTGAATTTTGGGGTTCCCCCCTGTCTTTTACTTAGAAATAAAAAAAAAAAAAATCAGTATTAGTTGATAGTAGTGGATCACTGAATACAAGAAGCAATGTCTAGAGCTCACTCCAGCAGAGATGAGAAATGAGGAAGAAAAGACAGAAATCTTGAATTGTTTCCTGAAGAAGATTAAAATGGCTGAGGACAGGGCTAAATGGGAAGTTTATTCCAAACAGCAGGTTCACTGAGAAGCTTGTTTTGTGAGTCTTGCAAAATCCCATCCATTCTGTTGGCCTGAGCATGCTTTTGCATCTATGTACTCTGTACTGTTAGAAGTGCAGAAAACTGATTTAGTGCTAACTGGGCTTTATTTTCAGTATTGTCAGAATAGTAACAGCATCTCCAGTTAGAATATTTTTCTTGTTTTCATTGCCTAGAAGAAGGCTTTTGAAGGCCTGTGGATTTGTTAAAATTACTCACCTGATTCTTCTGAAAAGATGATCCATTTGTGGGCGTCTCAAAGACTCCAGTTAGCAATACAGAATTAACAGGCTTTCTTCAAGGGAGAGGCAAAAAAAACCCCAACCCAAACAGTTACTTGCCCATATGGAATATAAAGAGTATATTGGTGTCTTCGGCCTTGTTTTCTGCATCAAGCCTGTTAAAGGTTTAAGACTTCCACAAAGCTTTGGGTTGGTGGTTTTGGGGTTTTCTATTCTGAGGTATCTTGGGCTTTTTCTTACAGGGAAGAACTTATCTTACTGGATACTATGCATTTATTTCAGTTCAAAGAAGGAGTAACTCTGTCTTGGGCTGAGCAAAATTCCTCAGCTTTGGGCTTAATTCAGCCCAGAGGTTAAATTCACTTGTATTTTTCAAATAGACAATGATGAAATGGTGCCATTTCGGAGTGACTTTAAAATGTAGTTCATGCACTGTTCTCACATATTCTTAAAGGAGAAGAATGAAGTCTAGAAATAGGAATTATGGAATTCTTATGCAAGTTAGTAATATTCCTTGCCACTTAGTCTTACTGTGTATTTTCCACTGATGTCGCTAGAGGATATTAAGTGATCCTTTCAAGAAAGCACATGAAAACTCTAGGTTGGTTACTGGTTTATTATGGCCCAACTTGCATAAAAAGATACCGATTGATTTTATGCTTACCCCTTTCAAGTACTATCATCTGAAGAATTCATGCAATGCAATTTTGTTTAGGTATTTGAAATAAGAAATACAGAAGACCTAACTGAAGAATGGCTGCGTGAGAAACTGGGCTTCTTCCATTAAGAAAACCTCTGTACTAAGTATTTATGTACCATCCTGATAATACTGGAACCAGACATGAATACTTACATCTAAAAAATGCACTGTATTTACATCTTGTCTCCTGCAGTATATCTCTTGTGCAAAGTTTGTGCAAAGAATAGCAGGTCTGTCTCCTTGAAGTAACAAATCTTTGCAGGTGTTTCCTTATTTGTACTTGTTAAAAGGGAATACTCCTCTGCAGGGACTCCTTTTGCACTCTTGTGACTAATATTTCTATAACTAAAATAGTTCAGTTCTGGATTTATAACTATCTACAAACATAATTTGGAAGCTGACGCTAACTTTTTCTGAGCTACAAATGCATCCTTATGACATATACTAGCCATTTATATGCAGAAATTGTGTACTGTCACTTACTTCTCAGACTTTTTGAGTTAATGTCTTCTCAATTTTGAAAACTACTCCCTGGAAGCATTTAGTATTAAAAAGACAAAAATCCTTGTACAGCAAATCCATCCCTTTAACTTTCCATCGAGTCCATGTGAACTTTCTCCAATTCTTGGAACTAATTTTTGTCATTCCAGTAATTCTTTAGTTGACTGAGTAAATCTTATCAAATTTCAGGGCGAAGATTTGACTGTCCAGTTCTCATACTAACGTAGTCTTACAGGAACTAGGTGATAACTAAGGGCTGAATTACAACTCTGGTTGCTGTCGTACCAGATGTCCGCGTATATAACTTATTACACTGTTAAGAAGTTTACCTCTTTGCTCGTTTGCTGTTATATGAACACCTGGTAATACTGTGTGCCTTTAATTTGTTAGCTTTAAAATGACTTGAGAATTTTACACTGCCACTTACTACAAATTTGGTAAAAACTTTGTTAAAGAGTCCAAGTAACGTTTTTTCCTAGTGCCTGGTGTTGCAGTTGACATCTGTTTTAAAAAAAAAAAAGCTAACCTCATTTTCTTTGAAATTCCAGTCATCTACTCCATTTGTAGGAGTCAGGAGGTTGAAGCTTTTCATAATAATGATTTCTATCTCTTTTGTTATAAAAGTTGGCCACACGTAGCTTTTGAATACTTTACTTACAGTCTCTAACTTTCTTAACTGCTTGTTGGTCAAATTTACATTCCAGATAAAGCTTTTGCATAAGTGATAATTTGATTTTCATTTACTTACCGGTTCATCTCTTTGAAACAGCAAATATTCTAATGTGAAAATAGTATTTAACTTTTATAAATGACCGGTCTTTTTACAGGTCTGTTTTATATTGAATAGAGTAGTTGTCTGATGTGGGATGTGTTCAGCCCATGCAGTGGCAAAAGGAGCACTCATGTGACAGTATCTCACTCTCTTGCTCATGAGTGTTTGTTGTGCTACCAAACGAGTATCTGCATAAGAGCAGCTTCCTGTTGATAATGTACCTTAAAATACAGCTGCCCTAACAAATCTGTTTGGGGAAGAGGGATGCAATGTTTAATTTGGAGGCCAGTATTTCATGCTGTGAAACCTTTGCTGAAAGAAGGTTTATTTTTCATGTGTAAACATATGTTGTGTTAGTGTTAAAACACTAATTCCTCTTAAGATCACAAGGAATTCATTTGCAGAGGTCCTCAGTGTTGGTAAATCTCTTCTTAGTTTGATGTTACTGCTCATTTATTTCTATACAAATCTGACTTGAGACGAGCTTTTCAAAATACATGTTAGAATGATCCAATTAAATTGATCTTTCAGTGCAGGAAAGAAATGCTTGTAATTAAAATTAAATTTCTGTGTTAACGTAGTGAACTGGAAAACCAATTTCATTTCCCTGGACAAAAAAAAAAAGTTGATTATGAAACTGTTGCTTGATGGTTCTGTACTGCAGATCAATAAAACCAATGTCTTTTGTAACAAACAAACATTGTATAAATAAGACTTTGGCTTAAGAAATAGTCTTGAAACAGCAAGAATGTTGTTTTGTTGGCATAGTGCTAAAGGTAAGGCATGTCAAAGTACAGCGTGGGTGAGACGGAAGCTGCCACTTGTAACGTTCATCTTGATTTGCAGTGGGGAAAACTGGATTAATAATCTTTGTCACTGTACTTTGTACACTGGTGGGCTGCCAGCATCCAACTGCTGCTCGCACAGGTCTTAACAAAAATAACTGTAAAAGGGCACTGTCTCTCTCGGGGGGAGAAAGGAGGAGCTGCTGCAGTCAAATGGTTGAATTTGATTCTTCATCTCTGGATTGCTCCACCTTCTGCTAAAAAAATAATGCTACTTAGGACTGTATCTTCAGTCTGAGTTCTTTTCGGTTCACTTCAAATGCTCTTGTTGCCTTGGGTGCTTCCCCTCAAGTCTTGGAGGAAGCAGACAAATCCTGATGAGAGTATTAAGGCCCACTTTTTTGTGAAAGGGGATGTTGATGCTGCTCAGCCCACCAGTATTATTCTTCAAACGGCCTTGCTTGGAAGCTGTACCTCCTTCCCCTCTCTGAGCTGTGGAAGCGAGGAAGCAGGTGCAGGTACTTGGAGAATGAGTGCACGGGAGGATGTTTGCTGTTCTAGGCTTGTTTGTGGTTTCCTTTTTAATGCAGTGTTTTGACACAAATGTCTGCTGCTTACTGTCCTAGGCTCTTGAGATACAGGTAGTGCTAATACTTGGTTAAACAAAGACAGTAATTATGTTAAAATCTTTCCTGCACAGATAATACTTGTTTTCATGCCATACTTTTCCCACCTTATCTTTAGAACTGTATTTTCTGTACTGCTTCCCCCTTATGATCGGTGGGAGGTGGATGTTTCTGTGTTCAGAAGGCCAGTATGTTCTGACTGTGCTTTACTAGTGAGTTGCCCATCTGTAATCATACATCCATCTTGAATTTTCACATTTCTAAAGAGGGTTCAAACTAAAGGACAACATAAAGTAACTAATGCCACCTATGGGAGCCTTTGTAGCTAAAGGTCTGAGAGTCAGCATTTTCCATTGTAAGCTCCTATTTTTCAGGAGTTAGTAAAGTTGGCCATAAAATCCTTGGCCTGTAGTTAAAGGTCTCTCAAAGGGAGACTTCTGCCACAATTAATCTGGTTTGCTTTAAATATTGAATAGATGGCTGGGATACAGCTCTTGTAATCCTATTAATTGATGGTAAGCTGAATTAAAGCATGACTTTGCATGTCAGCCCATGAAATGGACTTGTATTGTTTGAATATTTTTAACAAAAAAAAAAAAAATTAAATGCTGGTATTTGATGGTTCAAGTGTGTTTCTAGTATCATGAATGCTGTTTTGATCTATCAAAGGAGGCAATAATGCGGGTGTTGACACCTTTTCACTTCTCCAAAGGAGCATCTTTTGTGTTTGTACCAGAATTACTTTTTTTTGTATCATTAACTGTAAAATAGCTAGTCTGGAAACAATGTTCAACTGGGAACAGGGCTCTGAATCAAACACGCAAAAGCAGGGGAGTTCAGTTCCTCGCTCTAGTGCACTCAAAAAGGAAATGTCATGCAATGTATGTTTTTGATACTGTACATCTAGTGACTCTGATATCCGGGGGTCATGGCACGGGAGAAGGGGTGCAGTGAAACCCCTGCTTTTGTTACGTGATCCAGACTCTGTCACTTGTGTCCTGTGACAAGTCAGGGCTGGCACCAGCGCTGTGGGTGGCAAAAGGTGCGAGAGGTTCACGGCCAGTTTGGAGAATTTGGCAATTCCATGAAAATATCAGTAACCAGTACAACTTCCATATGCTGTTTAGTCTCTGCTAGTTCACATTGCATGTTTACTTTAAACCAAATCTTTTTTTTGCTAAGCATGGTGCTTGTATTGGTTTAAATAAAATGTTTAATTAAGAGGTTCTGTTGCCCTGTTTTAATTGCAAAGTAGCATATCTAGGGTGTCTAACGGGAAGAGCTGTTAATGCTAGGTATGACTTTTCTCCTTTTTTCAGCTTTCTGGAGTTCGCTTTGGACTTGTAGCGTGGTCTTCAGTCTTGAATGTGTTCCCTCACTTGCTTTTCTGCCTAAAATAATCCCTCTTTCCATCTGTTGTGAAGGCTGGCAGCGAGGGAGGACAGCAGCTGGTGGAGTCCTGCGGGGTAACTGCCGTCCTCCTCCGCTGCTTTGCACCTTTGTGTCACAGAACTCGGTGTGTGAGTTGTGTGAGCTGCCAGACAGCGTGGGGGGCTCATTTTCATTCTGAAATGCCGCTTTGACTTCCAGGTAGCACCTCTCCCACAAGGTCACAGCTCCTGGTGTAACCTGGAGCTGTGAAATACAACATAGAGTATTCAGTTGGGACCTGCAATGTTAGTGTAGTTGTCAAGGAGACCTCAGAGCTTGAAGGAGTCAAAGGAACTTAGTTGTACAGTTCTTCTGGCAGTCCTTGGCTCATTATAACTACTGGGGGAAGAGAGGAGTTTCCTTGGGATCTGAGAGGAAGCCTTTGGTGTTCCTCAAGAGCAGTCCTGAATTGCCAGATATGTCGGCATGTAGTTCCTGCAGCTTAGCAAGGAAAAGGACTTATAGTTCTCAAAATATATCTCTGGGGGCCAATAGTCAGTCTTGGGGAATTGACAACCTCCCTCTGGGCTGTGGTACAAGGTGTTGGACTACCTTGGTTTGTGCGGTATTCAAGGTGTTAGGAGCTTCATTTCCAGCTGTGTTTCAATGAACGCAACAATCCTGAAATTCAAGGAGTCCTGTTATTAGCTTTTAATATCTCCAATTAATATGCATTTTTATCTGCCAGGACTCTATATGGGAAGGTTGAGTGTGAGGCTGAGAGATCGCACACTGCAATTTTTCTGTTAACACTCAATTTTCATTTTGTGGAAAACAGTGAAGGAAAATGGTAAACTGTGTGAATACAGTGAATATCCTTTGGTGGTGGTTAGGACACCATTGGCATGTAAAATTGTGTTCCCATCTGGGTAGACTCGGCCACCATTCCCCTTCTGGTTCTCACAGGCTTTCTTCCATATCTGCTGTTCCTTTTGGTGATACTAAGGTTATGTGATCTTGTGGGGATAACCGGCTGCCTACTGCAGTGTGCACATGCAGGATTTTGTCTGGCCTCCCCTTGACTGGGCTCTGTGTCTTTTCTCTAACGCGCCCATAAAGTGACGGAGATGATTTTAATACATTTGCATAGGTGTAGATAAGCAGCGTGGTCCGTTTTGTCCCACCATGGGGGAAATTGTCTCCTCTGGACTGTTGTGTCATGTTTTATTCTTCCAGGGACTGCAAACACGCTGTCACTTAACCTCGTTCACCTTTGGTGATAAGTGAGACATCTCATACAGGACGTGATGGAGCTTGGCTGAAACTCCCCTGACAGCTCTAGCGGCTGCTCAGCAGGAGACAGAGAGGAGAAGAGAGCAATTATCAGCCAGAAAGATGCTGAATGCGGAACAGATGTGGACACTGGGAAAACAGCATGACTGTCTTTCACGGCAAATTTACTCCTGCGATGGGGAAGTCCCATCAAGGCTTTTTGAAAGGCGCACTGTTAACCGTTCCTGCTGTTCCGGGCCATGGCAGGCAGCTAGTAACATGAATGCAGCTTCTCTTCCCTTTTCTGCAGTATTGAGCTCGACAATTAATATAATGCACCCTTGAAATCCCCACGCCAAACAGCATCTGTTGTTGTCACCTCTTTTCTGCGGAAAATGGGAAGAGAGCAGAAGAAAATGGGGCAGAAAATATTCAGTTGAAAGGGAAGGGGACACCAGCCATCATATACACTTTCTCTGAGGCCTTAGAGGGCAGAAGCAGAGCAGAAAGTTAGGGCCCAGTTATTGAGCTGAATAAGGAAGAAGAGAGATTTAGTGTTTCTTGAAAATAAGGTCTAATTTTAAGTATCCGCCGTTGGAAAACGTTGCGGGATAATTGGGAGGAGAAGGTGCCCGCCTCGCTCACAAATGCGGTCTGCCCGGCCATCTGCTCTGCCAGCAACAAATCCTGGATTGATTTGCGAATGTGATTAATTCAGCCAGGACGACTGGATCAAGGGATCAGCAAGAGACAATATTTATACCCTACCTCCAACTGTGAATGTGCAATTGTTTGGTTCAGCAGCACAAAACAAATTGTATGGCCGTATTACTGGAAGAATAGAAAAAATAGATGCATCCACTCAACAGCCCTGTTTTCCTTGGGTGGCCCCGTTCCAGGCTCTGTAAGTGCTGTCTGACGTGAGCCCATTTTCTCTGAGAGGTGAAGCAGAGCTCTTCTGGCTTTACGGAGAGCTTCTGCATCTTTATTCCCCGTGTCGATGCTGCTGTAGCTCTCCTTGCTGCAGTTTAGTCCTAAAATCTTGGAGCTCCTGGCTCTGCAACCTCATCCATGTGGCCTGGAGAGACAGATGGGGAGCTTGAGCAGCCACCCCACCCCGTGCCCGAGGTTACTGCTGGGAGAACTGGTGCTGATCCAGAGCGGGGCTTCAGTCTTAGAAACAACCAGGGAGGTGGATTTCTAGCACTGGTAGAGCCTTGAGCTGATTTGATTATGTGACTATAGCTGGAGAGATCAAAAGCAACATTTGTAAAGGAGTTTAGATGTAGATGAAGCTTTTTGAAATCCTACTTAGTGTGATTTATGTGTTGAAAAACACATTGGGCCTGAAGGTGTGGTACTCGAGGCCTCGTGGAACAGGGAGACCAGTCTCTCGCATCCTGTGCTGACTCTTCTCTGCCTCCCAAATCTTCTCTGCTGGGGACTGCAAGAGCTGCTTGGGGGAAGCATGAAGTTGTGATAACCTGGCTGTATGATCTGGCCGTTGACAAGACACCGAGCCCTGAACAGCTTATTTCTTTTGATACGAAGCAGAAGTGGGATTTATCTTCCCTCCTTTGGGGCAGACACAATACTGATGGTACGGCTGCTGGAGGAGAGAATGCCTCATTCGTCCCACTGAGTAGCTGCCCTGACTCTACCTTGACTCAGTCTTCCCACCATATCCAGCAGTGCCCAGCTTTCTGTTAGCAGTGAAATAATTAACAAGGGAGACTTTTTTTAGGTGTTGCCATTCGGTACCAGATGTAAAACCATCTTAAATTGCTGCCACTATGGCTTCAGCTTCTTTTTATTCAGGCTCCCATCGCTGCACAGATTCATATTTGGATCAGAATTTAAAATAATTCTGTGAAGAGCTAAGGACTAGGGGTTACATTTTCAGACTCATTGCCACTACAGTTAGGCTAACACAGAATGTTTTGGAAAATCCCCCTCTTGCTTTGCAATGAGCAGCCGAATCCTGAAACACAGTATAAAATATCTCTTGAAAACACAACTATTGGTCCATTTGCCTGGTTACACACTGGTATTAGGCCCTGGGCTGGGAATTGGATGGAGAGCCATGAATGGGAGCTCTAAGCAGCAAGAGAAAAACAAATGCTGTTATTAAAAGGAGAGGTTGAGTATTGGGTATTTAGCTTATTAAAAGAAAACTGTTGCCATCTGACAGTACAACGTTGGAGGGATTGAGGCCACGGGTGGATTCCGTAATGAGATGGGGGGAGATGCCTGGTGTCCTCTGTGTTTTGAAATTGGGTTTTAAATGCAATTCTTGTTTTTCTTGAGCCTTACTTTCATGTGCAAAGGAATTTCTAATCTTAATTTGTTTATGTGGTCACGTACATAATGGCAGAGCCTAAACAGGGATTCTAACGATGAGTTAATTAGCGCAACAGGAAAGGATGTTTGCCGGTTCAGAAGGGAAGTTGGTGCACTCGGAAGTCCAGTGATCTTTTTATCTTGCTGATCAAAGATTGAGGAGGGAACCGACATCCTCCAGCCTGATGTCTGTCAGCACGTGAAGGAGGTGAGCGGGTGGGGAGCTTCTGCTGCTTCTGATGTGTATTTCAAAGGTGTGCAGACGGGTGACCTCCGCTCGACGACATTAGAGGAGCTTGGTCTAGAGAAATATTCAGATCTGCCTCTACTGAAAGCACAGTAAGTGAAGTCTTCATTGAAGTCAGCAGGATTTTTATTACACTATTAATTGTATTAGATTACAGTATCAACAGTATTAGATTCTTCTGTGATATCTATAACTGAAATGTTTGTTTTTTCCAGGGATATTCTTTTTAATGTTGAAGGACAGGCGTAATGCCTGCATTTCTACTGTGATAAATCAGAACTGCTCCATAATCTTCATCCCCAGCTCTGCCAAAGCAGCGTTGTAGTG